>JAJMRR010000014.1:0-398314 GCA_030578455.1 Metschnikowia sp. yHQL527 | reverse complement strand
TAAAGGGTTACAAATTTATCAACGGCTCAGATGCCTACAGATGGTCTAACAAAACCTCTACATGCTCCACAAATCAAACACTTATGTGATAAGTTCAATTCTTGAGAATCTGGCTCAAGAGCAATATAGGACCTCTTTATGAAATGCGGCAGGTCATCACACATTCGTGTATTGTAGATATGCCCACTTTTTTTAGCTCTCCAGAGGGGTCTAATGAAAGTTTTTTTTTCTGTAACAACTGGTATGATCAACTACGATTTCAATACTGAGCTCAACAAGTCCTAATAGAGTTTTTATTATATTGGTGCCAAGTGACCACAGACGTGGTAGGTAATGTACTGCTTTCAGTCTAAATAAGAGTTTTCACCTCCTGGTACATTTCGACGGTACGTTGTGAATCATACCCATGGAAGAGTAGGTACTGGTTATGATTATGGCAAAGAACTATGTAGCTTTACTATCGTGCAAGGCAAATTAGGAAATGCGACAAATGTTGGACTGGCGGAGGGGAATGAAATTTTGTTCCGAAGATCACCGATGGGTGAGGCTGAAATTTATAGGCCTTGTAATTCGATTGATCTGAAGTAGGAATTGTCAGGCTCTAGCATATCCTATACGGGTATTAATTGTAGCTACTATAAGTACGACCTTTATGAGCTCATCTTCAGTTATGTGATATGGAAAAACATAAACATTTTATGCTAATTCTCGATGTAGGGAAATCTCCGAGCGATACTGCATGGAAAAAAAAAAATTCCGGAATATATATATTGACCAATATCGCTACTTATCAATTTTCCAACATAATTATGTCTACAGCTAGCAAACAAGAGAAATATCCGTACGTGAATTTCAGCATCAAATTAATTTGAACATACTAACGTTAGATTTTGGTACGGAGGTGCTGCCAGTATGGTGGCATGTTTGGTAACTCATCCGTTAGATCTTGCAAAAGTTCGTTTGCAGACTGCCTCTACGCCAGGCCAATCCTTGGTGGGAATGGTGTACCAAATTATTACCAAGGAGGGTGTATTGAAGATTTATTCCGGATTGACTGCTTCTTTGTTGAGACAAGCGACATACTCAACAGCTAGATTCGGAATTTATGAATTTTTGAAAGAGTCTTACAGTGAATCTCAAAACAAAGCACCAACAACAGCCGTTTTGTTGCCAATGTCCATGTTGGCAGGTGGTTTAGGTGGAATGGTTGGTAACCCGTCTGACGTTGTTAATATCAGAATGCAAAATGATTCCACTTTACCTGTGGAACAAAGAAGAAACTACAGGAATGCTTTTCACGGAATTTATAGAATCGTAAAAGACGAGAGCGTTTCCTCGTTATTCAGGGGGCTCACCCCCAACTTAGTACGTGGTGTCCTTATGACAGCATCCCAAGTTGTGACTTATGACATTGCAAAGTCTTTTTTGGTCGATACAGTCAATCTTGACCCTTCAAAGAAATCTACTCATTTCAGTGCTTCACTTTTAGCAGGATTAGTAGCTACAACTGTTTGCTCCCCGGCTGATGTAGTGAAAACAAGAATCATGAATTCAAAGGGTACAAGCGGAGGAGCTGTATCTATTTTGACTAATGCCGTCAAGAACGAAGGAGTCGGTTTCATGTTCAGAGGTTGGTTGCCTTCCTTTATTAGACTAGGTCCACATACTATTGTCACATTTTTAGTTCTTGAGCAGTTGAGAAAGTTTAGACTAGGTATGTCAAACTAAGTTTTTGAAACTGAGCATTTGAATTTTATGTATGGTATCGCTTTATAGACTTAATAGATTTCTAATCGAATATATTTTATTTTTTATACGTAAAATTCACTATATAATAATAGGACCATCGTTGATTGAAATGATGTATCAGCTGAAAAGAAAAAACCTTGCATTACTTGGACACTTCAAGATTATCTAATTCTGCCTTTTCGAAAGCTTCCTTTTCTGCTTCTAAGATATATGGAATGAGATAATGATCATCTTCCTCAGGTTGAACAGCCTTGTTAGGAGGAAGTAAATGATGGGATAACGAGCATTGATGAGCAGTGATATGTCTAAAGTTTCTAGCGTAACTCTCTTCAGCTGGTAATCTTGAAAGAACTTTCTGCATGACTTCGGATTCTTCCATGATCAAGTCATTGAATCTAAAATTGTTAGTATTCTATTCAAATTGAAAAAGTACTTCTGAACACATACTTCAAGCCCATTTCTCTGTAACCGGCATAAGCACAAAAGGTCTTGGCAATAGGAGTGACAACCTTTGAAAGTGTGGGTCTTGATAAGATAAAGTCAGCGGCCTTGACTATAGAAGTTAAGGAAGCTGCCATGTTTGGTGTCTATGTGTTTAGTTAGCTATAGTATTGTCAGTTGAAAAAATTGAGATTATCGCGAAACGACTAATTGTAGTGATGTGATTGGCCAAACACAGATACAGTTGTGTGTATATCAACATTTTATTTGCCAAGTACACTACAAAGTGGTATTTCTAAACTCCACAAGTTTGCCTTTAATAAAATGACCTGCTCACAGAATGGCTATAGCTGATGTCATAAAATATGACTCAGAAATACCGACACGTGCTAAAAATTAATAACTTACTAATTTAATCACAGACAAAAACCCATACTTCTATTCAGTAAGCATGTAAGACGCTAGATTAATTAGGATTTGGGCTTCGAGGCCTCAGCAATCCATTCAAATATACAATCAAAATTTGTTGCATCAAAGCTGGATTTAGGTATAGCTTCCTTTAAGAAAGCCCCTTTTCACTAACCGGAAGCAAAACTTCACAGCAGAATAAATGTTGATACCAACCACAGACCACAAAAGAAAGCCAGCTGAGCCAAGATCTCGTAACTCATCATGTAATCAAACGGCTATTCTAAGAATACAAGGTTTCAAGACGAAAATAAACATCTTTTTCATTTTTAATTTTACTTTTTTTACATACCTCATTTCTTCAAAAGAGAAGTTATCTATACTACAGAAGAAAAGATAATGATGGAGCATTCAACCCAACGTTATCTTACTCTGGGGCTGTTCCAATCATAAATATCGCAGTATAAAGGTATAAAAAATGACATCGGAAACCCCGAAACAATTTGTTGTTGCAAATATTTCCAGGCCGACGACCCAAGAATTCACTGGTGTAGGTGTAAAATTTGTAGAATTGGTCGAAATCACATTTTGCAGCACAACTATATTCCATATCGCGACGGGTTTCCCAGAGATCGAGCTAACGCAAATTATAGATTTCCAAGGTCTCAGCGCCCCCTGAAACGATATCTTTAGAATTGCTTAGATCATAGATCCTTGTAGTAGCTGTAAATCATACGATAAAGGAAATACTGTCTGTAAAGTTTACCCCTTTTCTTTCATTACGAAAAGGAACTCTCTTCCTGCGATATTTCGTCCTTCTCCATTTAACGATGCGTCAATATCTGGGAGTTGAAGTAAAAGTACGACAAAAACGGAAGCAAAAGTCTTGAAAAGATGGAAAGGATATATGAAAACTTCAAACTTCGGAAGTAAATTAGTCAGAACCGAAAGAATAATCAAAAGCAGAGAACTTTGAAGGCAAGAAAATTAAGCCCGGTCTTGGAAGACTCAACTAAACTAGGGTACTGTGATGAAATAATCTACAGTAATACATAAACTTAAGCAGTCTTTTATTTTTCTTTTTGATCTAATCTAGCAATTGTTACGCTGCATCTGATCTAAACACGTTACTATTGCAAAATATGATGAGTTGACATAATATTCATCTTTGTTGAATTACATCTTACAAATCAATTAAAATAATGGGATAACAATTAGTAATCATAATCATGAGGGGATTGGCCAAAACTATTGGGGAATCCCACCTCTGACAAGATGTTGGTTGGACCTTCACATTTCACTAGGTCGAAGAGATCTTCATTTTGGCACAAGATCAAACCCATGACACCACAAGAGTTGATCCCCAATACTTCCTTGTACTTTCCTTTACGACGAGGGACTAACATCATATACCTACTAGTCATACAAAAGTTATAGCTTATGTGATTGCAATCATTTTGTCTTAATAATGTTAATGCATGCAGTAACAATGCAGTGTAGCACATAATTAAGTCATCCTCTGTCAAATCTTCAGCAAGAGGTATAATAAAGTGAGCGTAGGGCAAGTTTGGATCTTGAAGTGGCTCTTTTTGAGGACTGGGCACAAATGGTGCAGATGAGTTGGCAATCTTGTCAATATATGGTGTGTAGTTTTTTGGTAGAGTCATAAACTGGATATGCTTATGTGCTTGAGAAGCACCACTTTCAGGGCCACAGTTGAAAAATGCAAACCAGTTCTCACCTACTTCTTGCGATTCAATAGCTTTTAATATCGAATATGATGCCGTCAATTCATGGGGGGACAAAGGAGAGTTTTGTGACTTGAATTCTTTTGTAACCAACATAAAATGTTTTGGCACAGTCGGGAACTTATTTAATACGATTCTGAACTCATCAAGAAAGGTATCAATTATGGTCAATTCAGGCTCTGGTTTCAAAAACGGATTATTGTCTAGTGTGCTAGGCTTTACCCTGTGCTGAAGAGACTTTAGTAATGTTAAATGGTAGTCAATCCTTTCGCCATTGAATTCCGTGGTACATATTTCACTTACCGCCAAGTCTCCACTGTAGACAAGATGCCCATCACTTTCGGCAGACTGAAATTTTTGACTCAAAGTTTCATAGAAACCAGGCAGGAGATTTTCAAATGTTGCCATATTACAATTACTTTATTTTATGACTTATTTATGACTATGACTATATAAATTTAAAGGACAAATCGAATTTTGTCGCGTCACCTTGCAAACTATAAACGGGAATCACTTATTTTTTCTGCGGAACCAACTGGCAAGCTTGCCATTCTTCTTCGCTGATTTTTCTTCTTCTCTATACAAATCACGAGTTGCCAAATCCAGAAGAATCAAAGATAATGACTTTGACTTAGAATGCGTATACTTTTTGTTAACTTGTTGCACCTGTAGATGTGGCTGACTTACCATGCTACTTGCCAGCGGTTTTCTACGCTTTTCATGTGTTGAATTGTAAATTGGAATTTGGGTCATTTTTAGTAAATTGAGTTGAGCAGGTGATAAAGGCGCCTTCTTTATTGTTGGCGATGTAGGTGATGTTTGATATGACGCAAAATTATCAGTGGATGATCCCTGTAACGTAGGAGTTTTAGGAATCGAGACGATCAGTGAACCTTCATCTTGCCGAAAAGTGGAATTAGTTGATGAAACTGAGCTATCACTATCCTTGCTGATTACTATCGGAGGGGCTTCATTGTAGTCTTTCTTCCTGTCACTATGTGATACAACAGAAGAATGATCAGTGAATGTGTCACTCGTGGAGATGACTGCTGAAGAAACCTCTGAAGTTACACTCATTGGGCTGTTAGATATATGCTTGTTCAGGAGATGTTTCGAAGGTGGTACAGAAGAATTATCGGTTCTCATCGTTGGACTAACGCATGCATTCGAATTAGGTGATGGTGTTAATAGGGGGCTGTCCTTGGCAAGCGGTATTGATGTGATTGTCTGTTCATTAGTGATCAGACGTGTGGATGGTTTTCTCATTTCCTTGTATCTAGGGAGCGACGAAGGAACTGTTGGTCTCTTATTAGACTTCAAACTTGGTAGACTGGATGAATGACCTAGCATTTTTGCATTTTGAAAACTCATTTGACTTCCTCCACTACTCGATCTGATGATATTGATACTTTCTGAGGAGGAAAACTTTAATGCAGAAGTGATTTTATATGATTGGTCATAAAATGATTGGTAGCGGCTTGCCTTTGCCCCCGACCTTTTACTTGTAGGTAAATTAGCGTTACTTGAATCCTTAGAGGAGTTGGAATTAGTCTTTTCGATATGTTGAGTAGCAAATCTGACAGATGGTATATTTGTGCCTCCACTTTTGATGCTATATGTAGACGAATTTGCAGATGAATTATTGTAAATACCACCCATAAGGTCGTGAGGATTGGTGTATTGATCATCGACTAATTGTTCTTCTTTTTCCTCGAGTGATTCTTCTTCCTTAATAGAAGCTTGTTCTTTTATCGGTTGAAAAGGACTACCTGAATTTGAAGGGGAGAACGTGAAAAAGTCACCTGCAAATTCAGGTAACAGATCTGTACGTTTATGACTATCATCACCAATATGTAAATTAGCGTTCATGATCTCATCAAGGTCAATAACAGCATCAGGAATGTTCTCGCTATTCAAGGTGGTTTCTTCAGTAAGAAAAAACTTTGTGGAGGGTTGTGCAAACAGTTGTTGCTGAGATAGCGGTTGTCTTTTATTGTTCATTTTGATTGGGGAATTAAGATTTGAAAAATTCTTTTTAGATGTACCCGAAAAGTATCTGGGAGGGGTGGATATGGAAGTCAAGTCGGGGCTATTCGAACTATCTCGAGTTCCGGAATTAGGAAATGCAAAGCCTTCTGACTGCTTCGCAAAGTCATCTTCGTTATTGAACTGAAAGTACTTATCAATATTGTCATTGAGGGAAACAGATTGAGATAACCCAAGTCCAATATCAAAGTCTCCCGAAATTGCCGCTGACCGCCTATGTCTATGACCGCGTCTAGATTGGGGTGTAATTAGATGTGATGGTAAAGATGTCATTCTGAATCAGTTAGTCATTGAATTAATGTCGAATTTGGGAACGATACGAGATGAAGGAGTAGGGAACGTAACGGGTAAAGAAAAGAATGGACGCTAACTTTAGTAGCAATATACTTGAAACGGATGTTACAAGAGTAGGGAGTGGGAAGCAATTACCTATACAAAAGATCAGATCAAGCAACTGAGGACGCTAATGTGATAATATAGTTTTGTTCTATAAGTCAAAAAATAGTGATAAGTACTCGCTCAAAAAAAGGCAAGGAGCATTTTTATTTATATATTTTTCTTGTGCCTACTTTTTTTTTTTTTGAGTGATGCATTTGACTTTTTACAAGCAATCACTAAGCGAGTCAATCGAACTCTGAAACACATTTTGGGATGAAGAACAGCATGGACGGGTTCCTATACGCTAAGCTAAACTTTATTTTCTTCAGGAATTTATGATTTCTACAAAATAAAAAAGTATGTAGGTACAGTGTAAAAAGGGAAAAAAGCTAATCGTCATCGATTAGTGCCGCAGATTACAAATTTCAGGTTTTTTAAATTCTAGTTGATAGAACTTCCATGTCGAGGGGTGTCAGCAAACCAGTTTGGGGAAGGTGAAACGGGGCCAAATGCTAACCACAGCACTCTGCATAGAAATAAAAGGGCCATATGCACTTACTAAAGCTATTAGCCGAATTGAGGATTGTTCTCGCGGCGTGCAATTCATGCCGAAAACACTTTATCAAGTGGTGACACCAATTTAACTTATTTGAGACGAAAGTTCTTCAAGATGCGAATAATCCTGCATATTAATGGGATAAGGTTCCAGGAGCTGCATAGTTTGCAGTCAAAATTCATGTATTATTTACACAAACTGGGCCAAGACTAGAACAACGGTTTAATTTTTTTAACCTTAAAATTAGCTTTGAGTGCATATGAATAGTCATCAAGGGCATCAGCCCACAAAATGGGGGTAAGTTCAAGTGAAACATCGAGAACTAGACGAATTTGGCAAGTAAGCAGTATGTTCACTTATTGAGTAAACTTTTGCTCGATTGAGCTACAAAGCTGAATATTCCTACGACCAAAATATCATCGACTTAAATTCATACTCACTAGCTTTGGCCGCGACCACTGGATCGAAACACCAAAACGTTAGATTGGTACGCTGAGTTTATATTCGATTCATAGCGACCTTCTTGGATCGTCAACTTACACCCATTACGCCTTTTACTGCACCATGCGCATTATGAGTAAAATTCAGATGCGCTACTATGTGGTATATGCACTCGAAGAAATAGGTTTTTTCGATCTGTCCTCCTGTTATACAAACCATATATGTGTTCCAGGTCGTGTTTTCGAACTAATAGAATCCGTGGACATATCATCGTTGTCATTCATGTATGTCTAGCAGTCAATATATATTTTTGACTTATAGAAATGGGTAGTAGTCAATAAAAACTTTGCAGCTCGCAGTACCTTTGTGCTCGCAACGCGTGTGATTTATTCCGGTAGGATAAATGCAAGTGAATTTTTTTTTCGTATTACGGTGATATTTAATTACAGATCTCAAATGCAAAATGTTACTCTTTATACACCCTTTATAAACGTTTCGATAGTCCCTATATTACGCTACTTTCTCTTTTTATGTTTTTTAGCGATTCTGCTCAAAGCTCTTTGTTCATTCTTCATGACACCGTCGACCATCTTATATTTACCCTTGACTCCTTTAGGTCTACCGGACATACCTTTATTTTGACCACGGGCAACCACCAACGTAGTTTTAGGTTTGACCTTTTGTTTCTTTGTAAGTTTCTTCATTAATGTTTCAATTTCTTCTGCCTTGTCCCTTTCGGATTTACCACTATCTTCGTTGATTAAGTCTGATTTCTTCTTCAATTTCTCTAATCTTCTTAAGGCTCTCATCTTCTTACGACCTTGTGCTTCTAGAACCTTTTTGATAGGTCTAGCATTCAATTCTTTTTGTTTTTGCTTAATAGCCATTGCTGCCTCTTTCGTGATTGGCTTCACAATCTTGTTATGTTGCTTTTCATCGTCAAGAAACCAATCCGGTACATTATCAGTATCACGAAAAGAAAGCTTATTGATACCTTCATTCACTAAATCGTGTCTATTTTTTTGGCCTAGTGCTATTTGATGGGCCAATGTCATTGCCTCGACTGTTGCCAAATCAACCTTTTGCTCATGCGTTTTAGCTTTAGCATAGTCTCTAGAAATATCTTCATCTGAGTCGGACTCGCTAACACCTTCAGCTTCGTTTTCTGCTGGAACAAGTTCGAAATCAGAATCGCTTCCACTATCAACATCATTGTTTCTTTCCTCTTTGTTTGGTTGAGGTGTTGAAAGATTTGGTACAGTTTTTTGTGTAGCCTGCTCTTTTGGTGACATCTGAGCAATCAACTCATCGTCAGCTAATTCACCAAATATAGAATCGCTAGCAAAGAAGACTTTAGCACTTCTAGATAAGTCGTTTTTGGTTTTCCTCTCTGCTATCAATCTGATATGATCATCGTCATCAGAGTCTGAACCTGAGTCTGAACCATCCATCTCATAGTCTTTTTCAGAATCATCGTCAGACTTGATACCGTCCCAAGCTTCTTCGTCAACATCACCTCTGGCTAATCTCGCCTTGTAGTGGGCATCCTTTTCTGCTTTTCTATCTTTGTACATCTGATACATTCCATCTAACTGTTCTTCGAGATCATCAATCTCTTCTTCAGAGTCAGCTTCTTTATCTTCCCCAATGTGGATATCACTACCTTTCGAAAGTTCCCCGTCATTGAAAATCATCCTTTTCTTTCCTTTGGCTAGCTTATCGAGTTCTCCTGTTTTTTCTGCAGATTTTAAATTGAACAATGAATCAGAACCAATATGAGATGCTTCTAAACCAACATTCATGTCTGTGAGCATGTTCATTTGCATTCTTTGAATTTCCTTTTGTTTGGCTTCATTGGCATGCTTCTTTTCACGTTTTGATTTTTGCTTTTGCTTATCAGTGAGTTGCTGTAATTCTTCTTGTATTTGCTGATCTTCTGTAAGAGGTTCAACTTCTATAGCCTTTTCTTCTTCTTGATCATTAAGTCCGAGAATATCACGGGCATCCTTTCTAAATTTTAGAATAAGTTTGAATTCCTTCTTTCCTAAAACTTTCAAATCCTTAAGACATTCCAAGAGTTCGGGCGTACAACTTTTTAACTTTTTCAAAACTTTCCATTCATGATTATCTTTATCTTCAGGCTCAGTAAGTTTATTCAAACCACCTAAAGTATTTATAGGCTCATCATCATTGATGAATTCAAGAATAGGCATGGAATGATACAAAAGGTAATCACCTTCATCATAACCTTCTCTTCTTCTCTTTTTCTTCAGCGGGTTGAATACTTTTTCCTCGTTATTTTTTGTCTCTTCCCCTAATTCTTCAAAAACTTCTTTTGGATCTAATAATCTTGGATCAAGCTTCTTTGGAGCTTTAAATCCTTTGCATACCACAAAGATTTCAGCGGAAACATTACGAGATGCAGGGGGTTTAGTTGCTTCAACCTTTTCAAAAAGCTGTTGGAAAACCCACATCAAATTGTTGTAATCTCTAGACCTGAAAATCTTCGTCACGAAAGTACCGCCCACAGATAAATTTTCTACGGCTAATTTCAAGGCTTGCAAAGTCAACTGGGATTGTGTGAATGCATCTTGGACCCAACCTAAACCGACATTTGGTGCACCATCGTGCAAAACAGTATCAGCTTTCCATGTCTTCATGTATCCTCTTAACTTAGATCTACAATCTTCTGTTGTAATATCTGACTGGAATGTGATACAATTAGGAAGTTGTTTAATAGGGACGATATCTACACCAATGATTAATGAGTTTATAGGACATAAATTCGAAGCAACTTGACACCATGAACCTGGAGCTGCACATAAATCTATCACTACTTTAGATTTCTCTAAAAAGTGACCATATTTCTCATTGATTTGAATAATTTTGAAAGAGGAACGAGCTCTGTAACCCTTCTCTTTAGCGAGATAATAGTAACGATCTAAACGACCTTTACTGTTTTTCTTTTGGGTTTTTCCCATATTCGATACTAGTCTATTATTGAATTGAGAGGCAGGAATTTTTTTTTGATGAGATGAGATGCTAATCAATTTTCGATCCTGCACACAAGTATATAAAGCTAAATAACTATAAGGCCCATTCATCGATATTTTGTTTCTCCACCAATAAGTCAACTAAATTCGTATCGATGCTATTAATGTTACTTTCATTACATAGAATACACTCATCTAAAATGATTTGATCCAATTCTTTTTTGTTGGAGATGGAAGGATTTTTTTTGAAATTTTGAAATATCTTCTTAAAGCGGTAATCGCCTTTCAGCTTCAAATACTGTCTTACTAAACACTCTTTATGGAACGCATGTTGACAACATGGGAAACATACAAAATTTTTGTTGATCAAGAGCTTCGAACAGATTTTGCAAGGCTCACCAGGTTCAATAATGGTGTGTACCTTACCCTTTTGTTCATTGGAAGCGGCTTCTTTCAATTTATCCTTCAATTGATGTGCTACTCTTGAGGATTCCTGCATTTCCAAGTTGAGCTGACTGATTCTGTTATTATATTGGTTTAATGAAAGGACTATTTCTTCCTTAAAGTTGTTGATCATGATTGTTTCTGGGAACAAAGGTAATAAATCTTTGAGTGACAATACGTTGGAGAACCTTTTATTGGAATATGATGAATTTAATAGGTATTTCAACACTATGTTGAGCGATTTCAGTTCAACTTTACTTACGAGTTTTTTCTCGACTGCTCCATCTGTCATTGATCCTAGAAGATTGCTGGTGATATCATTAACACTAAGTTTGCTTTTGTTATCACTTTCCTCTTCAGTCATATTCACAAACTCTATGTCTTCCACAATATCCAAGATTTTAAAGTTTTTACCCTGACAAACGCCATCTATCAAATATTTAGCAAACGTCATCCAGAGCTTTTTACGAGAATTAAAGCTCTCTTCTTCGAGCTTGATTTTTCCCACATACGCAATATCTTCTTCCTTGTCTGTGTTGCTATACACAAGCTCGAAGTCCTCCAGAAAATTAGAACTCCTTTCATTGAAAATGTATTCATCGTGCTTTTTAAGCACAAATTCGGCCAATTCTGTGAGACTGTTATCCAAAGCTAGAGTCAAAGCTTGTCCGAAGAGGCATATGTCATTGATTAGTATGAGGATAGCGGGCTCAAAATGATTATACTGTAAACAAAGTCTTAAAGTGAGGTTTGGGTCATATAATTTTTTCTTAAAATTTGCCTCGCCCTTCACGTAGTCAAGTAATTTTATGATTCTCTTTGTCGCCTTTGAACCTGTCAGTTCTTCCAGTATCGGATATGTGATCAACAAAGAAAGTATGCAATTTGTAACTGCGCTATTCTTGATGCCCTTTTCAATAATGATTTTTTGAAGATAGGTCAATGTGTAGTTTTCGTTCAACGGAATCATCCGGTTATTCTTATTGTATGTCAATATAGCCGGAAGTAGTCTCTCGTGATTAATATCTTCAAATTTGTACCAAGCATCTACCGTGGCTTTTGTACTGTTGAGTAAAAGTACGGTCGAGCTTTTATACACCAATGCCTTTGAGTCACCTTTTTTATATATTTGAAGGAGGGTTTTGATAGCTTCTGTCCAGTTCTCCAAACTGATATAGTGATATAATAGATTCTCAAAATCTTCAATCAATTCCATAAATGCAATCATCTTGGATTTGTAGTTTAATTCTTTCATTATTTGATACAATGTCTTCGAATCGAGTTGTTTATGATTTGACGATAAAAAGGTTTGAAGTTCAGTATCTAAACTAACATGCAACCTTTTGATTGAAGTGAAATTGCTCTTTTGTCTCTTCATATCAATTTCAAGTTGAAATAATACTCTTAAATATAATTCTACCATCCAGCTTGAAAGGACTGTCATCCTTAATCTCGACATCTGCCTTTTTGCGGTCTCATACTTGACAGATAGGTACTTTATAAGCAAAATTTCTGCAATGTTATTGAGCTTCATTTGTGGTTCTGTTGATAAGGAAGATTGGGTATTAAGAAGCATCAAGCAAACCTTTTCGAATGGTTCAGACGTTTTCGCTAAAATTTCTATCCCCTGTTTTTGTAGGTTCAATGCTGATTGATCCAATCTTCCATTGAAAACGTCCGAGCCGAATCCTCCCTTTTGTAAACAGTCATATCCTTGCCTAATCAAAACCATATCTTTTTTGTAATTATTCACCGTTTCTCCATCATCTAGACAACGAATAGCCAAATCATATTTACCCATTTTATAGTATGTATACCAAATAGCGATAGACTCGTTTATAATAGCAATCTCAAAGATTCTATCGTTGGAATATAACCAATTTGTATGACCAATGCTATCAGATATCAACCCCATAACCTTTTCGGGTCCTATGAAGTCCAAGCTTATAGCCGTTGACGTATTTGCCAATTTATTAACAACCAATAACTTCGAATGGTTCTCGTTCAAAATAAGAAAGTGGTGCTTTGTCGATATGAACGCATTATCATTGATTGTGAGGCCATGAGGGGTGTTGACTCTTTCACTTAGCGATAATAGAAATTCAGGATCGTTAGATATAATTTCTTTTGATGTAGAATCAATACATGTATAGGTATCGCTTGAGTCAAAAAGTGGGTTTTCAACTGCAGGAATGGATGTAGTAATTGGAGATATCTTGAATGCCTTCAATAATTCAGCGTACGAAGTATCGAAGCAATCCCAAGTGCATAGTTGACCATTGAACAAAAGGTTTATTTGAAAGTTGGAAAGAGACAAACCAACAAAGCTTTTCAGGACTGGATATTTGAAAGCCTGCTTCACGTACTTATCATCTCGTTTGTTCTCTTGAGAAAAGGGGTCATGTACTTTTATAAATGCAATATAAATCGCATCTTGAGTTGCAACTAGAAAGTCACCGGTACTTTCAGAATCAGTATGAATTGAATTGAATTCAATCCGCTTCACGTTCAAGTTTTTGAATCTTGGCAAAATCTTGAACTTGGAATAGGAGTCATGCAAATAGTAATAAACTTTTTGGTTAAGTTGGATAATCAAGTGCATTCCATTGGGATGTATCCAGCAATTGGAAATTACATTTGAGTCAAAGGGGGTCGGTATTGAGTACAGATGAACCTCTGAAGGATTCTCGAGATCAATTTTGAAGATCGTAGTATCAGTAAATAAAAACATTTTATTATTTTGTACTTTCAACAATTGTAAAGAATTTTGAAGCTCAAACTGTAGCTGTACAGGTTCTATATCGAATTTAGGTTGTTCATCCTGGTAGATACGAGTCAAGTTGGAAGCTCCATCAGTAGACACTAGCGAATCTGCCGCCACAGATTTAGCCCTGTTCCTTTTAGAGGATTCCATTACTAGAAATACGATGCATATTAAGTTATGGCGTTCCGATAGATAAAACAGGATCAAACATCCGTACACCAAATACATTATCGGTATGGCGAATCATTTTATTGAAAAGTCATGTCGAAGGATTCACTAGTAGATATTAACGGTCACATTAAGTTGATGGCTGCTAGCGGTCATCAACGTGAGCTCCAAGAAAGGTGTACTTTAGAGAAGAGATTTGTTTCAAAAAGTGAAAAAATAACAAAAAGAGGCAAATATGCTCGATTGAGTTAAATATAGAATATTGATAGGGACTCAACCATATGAAAGAGAAATTTTACTACGAACACATGAAAAATGAATCTTCAATTGATATTCAAGAAGGCAACAAAGGTGAACATATGGGAATAACTTGTCACCTCTATAGCCAAATGCGATTGTTGCAACCATTTTTAACGAAGTAAAAAATAATCTACACGCACAAATGAAGATCAAGCTACATTTCTTACCTAATTAGTGACAGGAATTAGCATGGGTGAATTTTCTAAATCAGCTGCGTTAGTTAATCTTCAAAGTAGTCATTTTATTTCATTTCTGTGCCTCTTTTAGCCAGCATGACTGATGGTCGTGTACATATTCAATTCCCCCTTTCCAAGTTTTTTGCTGTACAAAAAATAGCTGGTATCGCTAGCTCTTACATTAGCTTGATAAATTTTATATCATGAATGTGTTGAAATTACAAAAAAAGTATCCTATATTAGATCAGTCTGATCTATTTAAGATCATTGAGGACTTCCGAACTATTGATATTGAAGACAATGGCTGGGTAGAAAAGAAAGACGTTATTAATGCTGTATCCCAAAAGGGCCAATATTCTTATGATGAAGCTAGAGAAACATTGAAACAAGTTGACGTAGATGCTTCTGGACATATCGAATTAGATGACTATGTTGAATTAGTTGCAAAGCTAAAAGAAGGTTCAACAGGAGGTAGTGCACCCGTCTCTTCAGCACCAGGTTCAACACCAACTGCTGGACATAGAGTAGCTTCAGGTGCAGCCCATGCCCCTGTTGCTACTGCAAATACTGCTCACAAGACTTACATTGGAGGTAAAACCTCCGGAACTACCCACACCATCAACGACGAAGAAAGAACTGAGTTCACAAGACACATCAATTCTGTGCTTGCTGGGGATGCCGAAATTGGAAACAGGTTACCTTTTGATACCGAGACATTTCAAATCTTTGATGAGTGTCGTGATGGTTTGGTATTATCGAAGTTGATCAATGACTCTGTTCCTGACACCATTGATACTCGTGTATTGAATTTACCCTCAGCTAAAAAGAAGGTTCTCAACAACTTTCAAATGTCAGAGAATGCAAATATTGTTATCAACTCCGCTAAAGCCATTGGATGTGTGGTTGTCAATGTGCATTCTGAAGATATTATTGACGGTAAGGAGCATTTGATCTTGGGTTTAATCTGGCAAATTATTAGAAGAGGTTTGTTGTCGAAAGTAGATATCAAGTACCACCCAGAATTATACCGTTTGTTAGAAGACGATGAGACCTTAGAACAGTTCTTAAGACTTCCCCCAGAACAAATCTTATTGCGTTGGTTCAATTATCACTTAAAAAATGCTGGATCACAACGAAGAGTTGCCAATTTCTCCAAAGATATTAGTGATGGTGAGAACTATACTGTTTTGCTCAATCAGTTACAACCAGAACATTGTGATCTTTCTCCTCTCAAAACATCAGATTTGATTACCAGAGCCGGCCAAGTGTTGGACAATGCTGATAAAATTGGTGTGCGTAAGTATTTAACACCAACCTCATTAGTAGCAGGTAATCCTAAATTGAACTTAGCTTTTGTTGCTAACTTGTTTAACACTTATCCAGGCTTAGACCCAATTGAAGAAAGTGAAAAACCAGAAATCGAAGAGTTTGATGCCGAAGGTGAAAGAGAAGCTAGAGTTTTCACCTTATGGTTAAACTCCTTGGATGTCGATCCTCCAATTGTATCCCTTTTCGAAGATTTGAAGGATGGTTTGGTGCTCTTGCAAGCATTCGATAAAGTGATGCCAGGATCAGTTTCTTTGAAGCACATCAACAAGAAGAGAGATCCAGAAGTTGACTTGTCACGTTTTAAAGCTTTAGAGAATACGAATTACGCTGTGGAAATAGGGAAAGCCAATAAATTTTCTCTAGTTGGTATAGAAGGTTCTGACATCGTTGATGGGAACAAATTGTTAACTTTGGGATTGGTATGGCAATTAATGAGACGCAATATCTCCAGTACCCTAGCTCAATTAGCTGGTGGCTCTAACCATAATTTGAGTGATGCAGATATCTTAAAATGGGCCAATCTTCAAGTTACCAAAGGTGGCAAGTCAGGTACAATCAGGTCTTTTGGAGATTCCTCATTAACATCATCAGTCTATCTTTTGAATGTATTGAATGGTCTCAAGCCAGGATATGTTGACTATGACTTAGTTTATCAAGGGCCTAACTTGAGCGAAGAGGAAAAGTATGCTAATGCAAAATTAGCAATCTCTATTGCCAGAAAATTAGGTGCTTTAATTTGGTTAGTTCCTGAAGACATCAACGAAGTCAGAAGTAGATTGATTTTGTCATTTGTTGGTAGTTTAATGTGTGTTGAACAGAATATGCACTAAGCTATGTATGTATATTATATGTAACTCTTCTTAAGAAACAAATTTGATTTAATTAAGTTATATAGAGCGGTTGGTTGCAAAACATTTTGATGCGAGCTTCTTCCAAATTAGGACTGTATATAAGCAAGCTCGACCAATAAAATTTCAACCATTGAAAATTATCTCAGTAACCATCAAGAACACAACTTTTGACAAAAACCGTTCAAATGGCCAACACAATTTTACCATTCACAGAGGCAAACTCCAAGAGAGTAGCCTCGTTATTCAGACAAGCTTTGAGAACAGCTTTTGATTCGTCACTTAAATTCGATGCATACAGAAACGAAACTATCAAGATTAGAAAACAATTTGAAGCCAACAAACATATTAACGATCCCAATGAACTAGAAGTTGTCATTGCCAAGACAGAAGCCAAGCTTCAAGAATGGAAACACCCTGATCCTTACATTACTCCATGTAGACCCGGTGGTACTAAATACCAAAGAAATGTTGCAATTCCAAAAGAGGACGTTGTACCAGGGGACTGGTAAGTTTCGACATACACTTAGAGCATTATTTATTAAATGATATATTTCATGTACCTTTTGTAAGCTTCAATACTAATCATTATCTTTTCTACTTTAAAATTACTTGAGCTGAAGTATGTAAGGTGCTAATCACGATAGGGTAGACTTAGCCATAAATAAGACAGACAACGTGGTTATAATATATCAATCTGCTACAAGATCTTTAATTGCAATGGTTTTCCAAAAGATTAAAGCTTTGCATTTCTGAATAGTCTTTGAAGCTCCCAAATGACTTATCGTTTTTGTGGTTTATCTTGCATATATCAGTACTTAATAACGATTTATCATTGAGATTTCTGTAAAGACATATATAGTATGTTCGATTTCATAACGTCCTTTCAATCACATATAGATGCAGCGGAACAATATTTGTGCCAGCTCAATTCAAGACTCTATAATGTAAATCTTGCCAACAATCTTGAAACTTCGAAAGCACTGAATTACAATACACAATCAAAAGAAGAAGTTTATAGTTATCATACCAATATAGTAGATGATTCAATGGGTAGCTTCGATTGGTCATACAATCTTTCATTATCAACAATCTTCATCTTGTGTATGGTCTTGGGTGTATTATATTACTTTGTCATTGACAAAAGAGCCGCTTTGGATAACAGCAAGAGCAAATCGCAGGAGCTCATCAGCGTTGAGATGATAAACCAAAAAGCCAACCGGTCAAGTGGAAAAGTGGAAGCTTTTCAAAGAGTTGAGTTGGTTGAGAAAAAGGTTTTGCAACCAATTAGTCTCAATATCCCTAAAGATAAAAGCATGAGACGGAAATTAGGTTTTGAGGATAAAGTTGTGCAAGCGGTCGAGGACAATAGCTTCCTCAAAATACAGAGAGTCCAAGAAGTAGCTTTAGTCAATAATCTTATTCAATTACACCTGGGTCATTTAATTGCAAGCGCTAAATGTGAGTCGGGGTTCTCAAATAATTGCAACGAAACAGGAAAAAACAAATCAGCAATACAGGAAGAATTCCACACCAATACTCGAGTAAGTACGGTAACCAAGGTCAAACATATCCCTAACATTTATTCAGAGGATATTTTGATTTTGCTTCACAACCTAAAGAGTATGAATAAAACACCAGATCCAGGTGAATTTTTTGGAATTAGCACAAGCTTCGATTCTGTTGAACAGACGAATATCTTACAAGACTTAAGGCGATTAGCACTGAGGTATGGAGCTAAGGAGATAGTGAGACGTGATATCGATAGCCTACCTGAAGTGGATGTTGTGAAAAGGATCCAATTCGTCTTATCTACAGATTACAAAGGTAGTTGCGAAAAGATTTTCAAGTTAATGAATAATTACAAATGGGAATTTTCAAGAAGCTTTCATCAGTTAGTTAAGGACATTAACAATGAAAGTTTTGAAGAGGATGGATTGGCAAATATCATTATCGACTATTTGTATTTCCATCCCCTACAAAAAGAGAGAAAGACAGTCTTCCTAGATATAATAAAAGCATCATCACGAAAACTTTCTGAAAATGGTAATTCCCCTGTCAGAGAGAAAGTATTGGCAGTGATATGTACTTTAAAGCCCATTATAGCTGTGGATATTTTGGGTTCCGTTCTAAAAAATTTATTCAACAACAAACAGTTTGAGCTAGGCGTATCGTGTTTTCTATACTACATTTTCTTCAACTATGAAGCTTTACTCAACGAGTTGGCATCTGAACTTAGCTTTAATAAATGGAACACCATTGCCTACGGAAGTCTTTCTTTATTCCTAGATATGGTGGACTCGGTGTTAAATCAGTGTGAGAATGACTATACTTCTCTAGTCCAGCTTGTCGCTGTTCATATGTTTCTATGTGAAAGATTCTTAGAATCAGACATCGTACCCTCGCCAATTCAGTACGACATATTGGAAAATTTTCTTACCAAATCATATTCCCGAATTTCGTCTCATATCAAAATAAATTGTCTCAAGCCTCCTCACTTGAAGGATATACCTAATTCACCCAGTAGGGTCAGAACTTGGCATGCCCAAGGCTGAAATAGATAACTGTTATTACACTATATAATAATGACATCATTTTCGCAACCAAACCAAGAGAAGTTCTAAAACATTTTACTAGTTAACCGAATGCATGAGTTTACTCCGCTTACTACCACAAACTTCGAAAGCGCCACTCACATCTCAAGGGCACAATATTAGCCACTTTCCAAGGTAATATTCAATTGTGATAAACTAAATGTTTTGGCAACCTAAAACAGTAATGCAGCTTCGCTCTACGCACGACCGGTTTTATCACGTGACACAGGTAAGCAATTTTTTGCGATGATTTTTCTTGAGATGAGATGCATACACTAGAATTTTTCAACTTATAACATGCCTAGATCTAAACGTTCCAAGCTTGTGACTTTAGCACAAACAGATAAGAAAGGAAGAGAAAATAAAGTTCGTATTTTTGATGAAGTGAGAGAAGCATTAGATGAATTTAAATACGTTTGGTTATTACAATTAGATGATGTTCGTACTCCTGTGTTGCAAGATGTTAGATCTGACTGGACCGGCTCTAAATTAATTTTGGGAAAGAAGAAAGTTTTAGAAAAGGCTTTAGGTGATTCTCCAGAACAAGAATATAAAGATAATTTGCACAAGTTTTCCAAGAAGATCACAGGATTACCAGGATTATTATTTACTAATGAAACTCCAGAAACAGTTGAATCTTACTTCATGGCCTACTCTAAACAGGACTATTCTCGTGCCAAATCTACTTCTCCTATTGATTTCACTATTCCAGAAGGAATAGTATTCTCCAGAGGTGGTCAAATATCGGTTGAGGAAGACGTTCCAATGTCACATTCTCTTGAAGAGACTTTAAGAAATAAATTAAAAGTTCCAACTAAAATTAAATCAGGTAAAATTACTCTTGCAGAACCATACGTTGTTTGTAAAAAAGGTGACGTATTGGACGTCAGACAAGCTTTGATTTTAAAACAATTTGGAGTTGCTGCTTCTGAATTTAAAGTTAAACTAATCGCTTCTTTTGATAATGAATCAACCGAAGTCAAAACATTTGATTAATTTGCATAATAACAGCTATGTATCACTAGAGAATATACAATAAATCGTTCAAGTTAAATTACTTTGTACTTAATTACTACATATATTATTCATCATCGTCATCATCATTGGATCTGGCAATTTGCACAAAGAAAATTCTAGCCTTATCTTGACCGAGATTTCTGAATCCGTAAAAATTAGTTTTGGGTATTTCGAAAGAGCAACCTCTTGTAACTACGAATTTATCGTTACTCAAAGTCACTTCGATTAAACCTTTCGCAACATGGCACATAAACATTGAATCACCCGAGGTTCTTAGCGACTTAAAACCTTCAAAAGGGAATTCTAGTAGTCCACACGCTGTAGATGGATCCAGATTGAATAATGTCGCTATTGTATAATTATCTTCAATATCTTCATCATTAGCATTTTTAGGTGGAGGTTCAAAATTAGCTCCTTCGGGAGAAAATGCCACAATTCTAGTTTGTTTATCGCCCAAAGCATTAAGAAATACACTGGCCAATTTAAAATTATTATTAAACCATTCTGAGCCTGTAATTTCTGGATCAGATTCGTAGTCGTAAAGTTGTGATTGAGAATTCGTATTTTCAGGTAGCTTTTTCAGTTTTGGCGTAGTTGTTCTTGATTTCGAACGAGACCGTCGTTTAGTCGGAGGAGCAGTTTGTTCGACGACAGGGTCAGGAATGTGAACTACTTCTTTAATTTCCTGAAGAGGGATTCTTCGAATATCTCTAATTAGTGTGCTGTCAGGATCTTGTTCCTCATCTTGTGCACGAGAATAAACAATTCTTTCGTTTCTCCAGAATGCCAATGGTGCAATTTTCACTCTTTTTGACCTTCTCAATCCGTCAGGAGGTGGAGATGGTAGAGGTGACGGTTTTGTTATGGTTTCTTTTGGTGGTGCAGTAGACAATTTACGGCTAACAATAGGCGTAGATTTGATTGATGAAGACTTCTTAGGCTTTCGTATTCGTGATGAATTGTTATTTCCTAAAGCCATTCGTTTGGTCAATGAGGCTGCATTTGGGCTGTCAATGTGGTCTACTTTATCTGGGGATATATCGGGGCTAGGGGGCGATATTGGAGCTTGTGAAGTTTGTAGTGAATCCAATGGAACTGGTGATAGATCACCTTCTCCTATATCGTTAAAATCTGGCTCAAATGAACTATAGTCCAGATCGCTATTGATAAAAAGCGTCCTTTCTTTAGTAGGTGCAACTGTTTTATCTTGTAAAGGAGATCTCAATGGCGATTTTTTACTCTTCCTTGCGTTTCGTGATGCTAATCCCACAGGAGACAATTTGAAGGACTCAGCTTCGGCTTCTGTAAAATTGATCTTCCTTGCTACGTTATGTAATTCTTGTTCATCATTATGTTGTTGAGTAGTCGAAGTTCTCCTAGAAGTTGAACCATCTTCATCATCAGCAAAGAATTCATCAACATCTTCCATATCATATTTATCTTTAGCTAAATTCTGACGAGGTTTGATCCCAGTTTTCCGAGACTGCGTCCCGAGATGTAGCAAGTCCATCGCTGTGGGATGTAAATGTAAAAGCTATAGCTGTCAGTAAAAGTAGGTGTTATATTTTCAAAACAAGAGCGTGATACAAAACGCGGTCAAAAATTTGAATGACCTTGTATGCAGTCACGATACACAAAATTATTTTTTAAACCATTTTTTGCAACCGATTGATTCAAGTGGTACGGGTTTGTTTATCATGTGCATATTACTGCATACTAACGATGTCAGACATGCAGACTTCCGACTATTGAAAGATTCATATGTAAGAAAATTTTCATGTAAAAGAGTGATACCTTATTTGAAACGAAATACGTTGTATTTACTACTTGATTTATGTAACCTGTGGTATGCTGCCTCAAAAAGACTGTAATAAGTCAAGAGTCAGTGAAAGCTCTAAAGTATAACCCAAGATTGTTGCATCTGAATAACTCACATAAAGGGCGTATCGAATAGAACCGTCTCCTACTCCAATATTTCTAGATGTCAATCCAATTATTGTTCTAGCACGTCCATCTCCATCACGTTTGGCTAACTTAATAGCATTTGGAAAAACATGCTCTTGTCTCATACCATGGAGACCTCTATGCAGACATAATCTCATTACTGTAACCAAACCTTGCTGGTTAGCAACCACGAAACACAGTAGCTCCGGAATCACCAATGAAATTGAGAGTCGGTCAGAAAATTGAGTCTGATCATCGAAGGGAATTCGAACATCAAATAACTGTTTTGTACCTGCATTACATGAAAGAGGTTCTGATCGAAATAATGCAACATTTTTTGAAGTACTTACAAGTAGAAGATTCTCGGGTTGAATAGCTAATTCACTACTCAAGCGATAGGTTTTGCCATTAAGTGAATTAGATGTATTGTTATCGAGTTTGACCTTTTCAAACATTTTTCCCATTCCCTTTTCGATCTTCTTGTACTCGTCATCAATGCTTTGTAACTTTGCAGAAGGCTGAGAACTTTGATCTCCGTAAAGATGAATCACAGGAACTTCAAAGAATTGCCAAGCACAAGCAAGACCAAGATGACTTGTTTGAACCGGATCGAATTCTAGACCCAAAATCAGCGATTGGGACATTATATTTTCAATCTCATTGGTTTCATCTATCCATTTATCACCGGTCATGGCTCTGATAGACTGGACGGGGTGGAAGTAACTTGCACTTACCGGTTTTACTGTCCAGCAATCTTGATTAAGAACAGTTCTGGAGATTACCCTAGGCGTTTTGAAGAGAACCCTGTGGAATCTCTCGGAACGGTCAATGAACTGACTGATGATGTGCTCTTCGGTAGAGTGAACTTGTAGCATGGTATGATCAACGAAATAAGACAGTTCTTTCATAAAGTGGACTTGATCATGCTCACTAAGTGGCCCTTCTATCAACTTTAACTCAAAACTAAATACGAAAAGTTCTCCAGATATGGATCCACCTGCAACCTTAATTGTGTGAACGCCTTTATTCTGTTGGATGTCGTGATCCAAGAACGAAACCTCCGGAACATTGTGAAGAAGTTGGTGCGTGGTTACATGGTAGAGACGACGATCAGAAGAATGATGATAAAACAACGTTAGAGATTGTGAATTATCAGATGCAACAATAAAATTATGACAAAGACCACTGGAGTCTCTGTAGGTCAAGAAATCCAATCCCCAAGCAGAAGACTTCATTTTGATTTTCATCATGGGCTTTTCATCCCCATAAACACGAGGATAAAACAAATCGTCATCCGAAGAAGATCCGACAAGTTCGGACTCTTTAATGACTTCGGTATCGTAGATCAGAATCCAACCATCATCGCTTGAAACTCCTAAAACACTTTTATCAAGCCATGTTCCGGCTTTGATGAAGTTGATAGTATGTGGATAGTACGGCCATGTAGATACTAGACGGTCAGTAGTGCTAGTAGGATAGCTTTTTGTTTGTATTTTATTAAACGGTTTTGTTTCTGGGAGCTGAGAGAGGCTGTTTAATCTGAAGAATACAAGCGTGCTATTTGTAGCAATAACGAATGTATCACCTATGATGGCAGTCAAATTATTTTTATAGTACTTAATAGAGCCCACAGCATCAAGATTGACAAGGCCAGTGTATGAAAGTATAGTGGAGTCTCTATACTTCTCTCCGGGAGAAAGCTCCACCAACTTGTCAATATCTTCTGAAAGGTTGGAAAACTCTTTTCGGAATGGATCATATATGCCGAATTTCCCATCTTCACTAACCTCATCTTCACTTAACTCATCCTCCTCGATTGCAATTGAGGGATTGGCCGGGTTGGAGATTTCGTGTAGTGTTTCATCATCGTGAACATCCCATTTGGTGAATCCTTGCTGGGAATCAAAAGGAACATGATTTCCAGCTTCTCTCTTATTTAACTTGTGATCGAAACATGCTGTAGAGTTGTTAGAGTAACGTCTGTCTCCATCATTGACTCCCTTGAAGTAATATCCTTTCAGCTGCTGACTACAATCATGTTGGAAATCCACATCTTTATCATCTATATAGTTTTCGGGATCAAGATAAAAATTTCGTTCTCTGTCTATGTAGAACAGGTCCATATCTACTTCAAAGTCTGGCACGGAAGGCCCTGACGGCAGATTTGGCTCATCCTGTCGACGAATTCCTCGAAACTCAAGGAACCGTCGAAATTGTTGTTCGGACAGAGTATCCATGAGTAAAATACGGGGTACAAAGGCTATGAACGAGCATGAAAAATCTCGCCTGTCGCTATAGGATTCTACTTTGACTAATAAAAATAACACAGTAAACATACACCATGCATCACGCCGACTACGCTAACTACGAAAGCATGAGTAAGGCAGAGACACTCGAGACAGTTTTGATGTCTTACGAAGCTCTTGCTGCCGATACTAGAAACTGGGTTGCTAATTTAGCAAATGCATCTTCGTTGATATGGTATGCTTATCATTCATTGAACATACCAGTTAATTGGGCAGGATTCTACGTATTGGATCCTCTTGATAGCACTCAGCTAATCCTTGGACCTTTTCAAGGTAAAGTTGCTTGTCAAACTATCAAATTTGGAAAAGGTGTTTGTGGAAATGCGGCATCAAGTCAAGAAGTTCAGCTAGTCCCCAATGTGGAAGAGTTTCCGGGACACATAGCTTGCGATGGAGAAACAAAGAGTGAAATAGTTGTTCCTATCGTGTTAGATGGGAAAACAGTTGGTGTTTTAGACATTGACTGTTTGGCTTTGAGTGGATTCGATGAAACCGATGTCAAATACTTGCAACAGCTTGCAGTGTCTCTTGTTGCTACCAATGATTGGACAAAGTTGTAAACCGTAAATGTACCAATAGAAAACAAGAATACAATCTTAGCCCAGAATTGACTGAGCTCCCAATAGAACTGGCACTCGCAAGAGTCTGCACTACAATCAACAATAAATATTAAACAATATGAATAAGCAATACAAATCACACACACCTACGTTAGTTATATATCTTACATAGAAGCTTCTGCTCTTCTTGACTCTTCTCTCTCTAGGTTATGATACAACAAGTCTTTAGCTTTCTCCACGGCCTGAGAAGACCCTGTGAGGGTGAAAACTCTTTCTGGTTTACCTTCAACTTCGTCAGATATTCCAATAGTAGCACCACTTACTTTACGAACACCCTGGATCCTGGAACCGTTTTTACCAATAAGAGCACCCACAATATCATTAGGAAATGATAAAGAAGCAGTAATAACTTGACTTCCACTTGGTAACCGAGGTCTTCTTCCAGCGCTATTAGGTCTAGGAACATAATAGTTTGTCCCCACAATTGATGAAAAGTCTTCGATTAGACATCTTGAAATAATTCTAAGAGAATCATATAGATTGTCCACTGTACCTTGTAATTCAACTAATCTTTCATTTGAGTTTGGTAAGAAAGTTTTTGAGGCAATCATTGAAACATTACAAGCGGATTGAATTTGTTGTATTCTAATACCTTTGGAACCAATTAAGGTCCCCATTTGAGAATTTGGAATTAAAAGTCTTAACACAGTTGTTTCTCCTTCAATATTTGGGATATTACTTAGTTGTTTTAAAGGGAAATAACTATACAGAGAAACAGGATCATTATTTGAATTAACTAATGCTTGAGCAAAATAGCTAAGTGCTTTTGAGGAATCATCTAATGTACCACTCACAGTAAGAATACGTTCGTGAGATCCCGGTTGTAATTTAGATATTCCTGCTTTTGTGTTGGTTTCATGTCTAATACTATCGATAACTTGACCATTTTGTCCAATAAGACATCCGGCTTCCTTAGCGGAAACAAGAACTCGATAGTTTATCAAGGCTGATGCATTTTCATTAGTTAAAGGAGGTAATTGAGAAGTATTATCTGAATTTGAAGAATCAGGGAATGAATCCTCTACTGACGCATTTACTGAGGGGACGGAAGTAATTGTTGCAGAAGCCGGTTCAGAAAATGTTGTATCGAACAAAGACTCGGTCATGGTTTGTGAGGTTGAGTTGATGTAATTGATCGGATAGGTTTGCTGATGGCGGTGAAGTCTTCGTCCTTTTGAGAATTTAAAAAAACTTTGTTGGAGAAAATTACCGTCTTGATAAAGGTGATTTTTGCCCCATAGAAGAGTTTTCGTGGTAGAGGCACACATCTGCTGCAAAACTACGTAGACGCCAGAAGTTGTGAGAGATACGAAGGAATACAAGGTGTGATAGGCAAAGTAGAGAATCGTTGAAATGACATTGGTTAGTCAGTCTGCTGTAAAGTTCGATATCGCTTGCCCGGCGTGAAAGCTTCACTTTCTATAAACTAAAGTAAATAATTCTATAGCTACAATTATTACCATTTATTCATTACATCATTATTATTTGTCTAAGGTTTGGATTTTTTAAGCCGTTATCTGGCGTTGTGTAGTACTCAACTGTTGAAGATGGGTTTTGAAATTTCAAGCATTTACGAGTTTCACAAAGATATATAATCTTTCATGCTAACTGTAGTGAAACCGGGTTGGGAAACTACGGACGATTTTCTAGAACTTCCGTCTAAATGCTTTTTTGGCTGTATCAACTCGGTAGGTGTTTCATCATTCATCTCTTCAATCTGTTCACAGTTGCACATATCAGCAAAAGAATAGAAATTGATTGTTTTACAGGAATCTTTGACGTTTTCATTAGCATCCACGTCTGTAGCTATTTGATAGCCATCCAAGGTCATGTCACTAGACTTGGATTTGGGCTTTGGTGGTGATGCACCTAAAGATTGAAGTAACGAAGTACTAATAAGAGATCTTGATCTCGACCTACATGGTGTCGACCTATCGATAGTAGAGCAAGATTTCCGGCGTCCATCGTGTAAATGGTGACTCATAAGGAAATACAGGTCGCCTTGCTCTTGCAGAGAATACACATTCACAGGTTCTTCCTCATCAGATTCTCTGACATCATCGGGCTGATCATCATCACAACAAACAACCTGGACATCGCTGTAATCGATTTTGGGGTCGGTCAAGATTTCAGCCGTTAAGTCGAGTACAGGAGCTACATAGTCTTCAATATTTCGATGGGATGGCGCTTTGAACACAGGAGTGCCCAACGACGCAACAGATTCAGACCGGCCTTTTGGAGACGAAGGTGAAAACTGAAACAGTCCCAGCGATGTCCGCTCAAAAATGTCCGATGAGCTCATGGGTGAAGGCAGACCTGCTTTAGATCTTACGTATTGTGGATATGAAGATTTGGCAAATGGTATTCCAAATGCTGGTTTTGACAGCGTCGGAGAAACAGAGTCTCTGCTTTTCGGCGAAGTTGTATTGATTCTAAGGCTAACACCTTTTTTTATGTCACTTTCGTTCATGTGTAAATAGTTAATGTAATTGATTTGACTTATTTAAATCTGCAACTCGAGTTATATAAATATGAGCCAGTAAAGTTCACGGGTTTGTTCTGCTAAGCTAAATGCAGTTGCTGCTTTAAACTGAGGTGACATTTTGGTCGAAAATCCTGCATATAACCACTGATGATTACAACTGGTGACGAAAAGTGCCGAAAAAAAAGCGGGCGAGTGACCGGGGAAAGTGCACGACCTGCTGCAAGATCTCTGATATGGAAGCATAGCGAGAGGCTGGCAAGATTTTTAGCCGGAAAAACGTCGGGCAATAGATCGACGATCGGGCGCTACAAAGAAACTGACTAGAATGAATCCGGGTATCCATAACATTCCGAATCATTTGAACATTATGAATTTTCAGCCTGTTGGGTAAGCGGAGTAGCTGGCGATGTGGAGAGAAGTTTCAGCTGGCTGGTGGGGGGCTCGCGAAAACATCTCAGGCCAAAAACCCGTACACCTAAAAGAAAAAATAATTCTAAAAATAGAGCCGTACACCAAACGTCAAAAATAGATCCATGCACCAACCACGCGACCTCTTTCAGCATTTGGGCTCCCACAATTGTATTATCAAGTATGTCAAATACCTCTAACGAAACTGCATTGGCTGTGGTGGAACCGATGACTACTGCGGTGTCTCGATTCTCACACGTAGTCAACAGTGTGGCCCGGTACATGGCCGTAGCGCTTTACGAAAACCGTCTTGTGGAAGTTTTGGAAAATACCGTCTTTGCACCATATTACCTGTCCTTAATTCGAAGTATCCTTTTCCTCTCAATTTCCGTTTTCATAGTGATCGTGGGTGCATATAGCTCTATTTCGAAGCCGAAGAACGCCAAGGATCCAATTTCTGATAAAGATTCACCTCTTTTTGATGTTTCTGATCGCGACGAGTCTCACTACATCGTGACCAGGGTGCTCGATATGGATGCCTCTACCCTTGTCCAAATTGGATCAGGATATGCCGCTATTTATCCGGCAATTGCAGCAGCAGTACTTTTGAGCTTGCATTATTTGATCAACAATTGGGATATAACCAAGCTTCTTCATTATGCCAATTGGTACCTTTTGCTTACCAGTTCACCCATAGCATATAATAATCTGTATTATATTTTGACATGGACGGTTAGAAAATTGGGTTACTTGCTTAACCTTCCCGGTAACTCGGCTTGGTTTTTCCCCAGATTCCGTTTAACCGTGAGCAAAGACGTACATCACTTCCCAGTTGGAGAGGTTGAGAAAATCAATTGTGATAAGATATTAGGCTATAATGATTCAAGGTGGTTCCGTAAATTTATGTCGTTTATCACGCAAGAAAATGAAGTGGTCGTATTACAACCCAATTCGGTGGATGTAGAAGTTCAGTTATTTAACTACATTTATGATTTTAAGTGGGTTTTATTGCTACCAATAGGCGTACTCCATAGCTACTTGTTTTACGTTTCCAACTCAACATTCTCTTCACAAGTCACTCTCGATAACAATTGGCTTATAACAAATTTGATCGGTATAAATTTCGCTATTTTTGGGATTAAGCAATTTAGATTCACGAATTTCAAAGCAGCAATGATTTTGTTATCGGGGCTCTTCGTGTATGATATTTACTTTGTTTTTTTCACACCTGTAATGGAAAATGTCGCCACAAAATTAGAGTTACCAATTAAAATTTTAGTCCCAGCTGCTCCTATAGGCGATGAAAAAATTCAGTTCTCCCTACTTGGCTTAGGAGACATCGTTCTACCAGGATCCATTCTCGCGTTATGTCTTCGACTTGATGTGCATAACTTTTATGCACAGAACCCGAACCTCTCATTTCACCATTTGCAAAAAATTTCTAAGCCATACTTTACTGCGTCATTGATCAGTTATATGTTATCATTGATAACAACGTTTTTTGTTTTAGGAATTTTTAAGCGCGGACAACCTGCTTTACTTTACATAGTTCCATATTTGATAATTGGAATTTTTATCGTAGCCGTCAATAAGGGTCAATTATCGTATTTGTGGAATTACACGGAAGAGATCAAAAGTTTTGAAGAGAAACCTCGCAGTCGTCAAGAAATTGAGATTGATTTACAAGAAGATGCTACAGATGATGATGATGCAGAATATGAAGGTAGTGATATTGATGAGTCTTACGATGAGTGGGAAGAAATGGTTGAACAGCAAAGATCGAATATCACACCGGTTATCTATAATTTTGGTGATGATTCCGAAGATGATGACACTTTTGTGATCAATGATAGCGACGATGATAGCGATATTGATAGCGACGAAGAACAAGATTCGGACAACAATAATGCGAATGAATTTGACGAACAGAATAAAGATATACTTATTGAGGAAATAAACCTTCTTGTTAGCGATAACCAGTCGGAGGCCAGAGCGTGGTATGATTAGACAAAAAAAAGTTTTGCAAAAACAATCTATTATTAAAAACTATATTTACGGTAGGTATTACCGAATTAGTGACTCTGAATATATAATTAACGCTATACGTCAATACATGCGCTCCCGTAAATGGCAACCACAGTGCGCAATTCCCGTTGCGGCAACCGTAACATTTGATAAAAAACCCTGTCGTGTACTCAGCCCGGAGCGATAACAGAATTTCAAACAACCACGCGGTTTAACGGCAATCGATTACGCAAGAGATGAAGACGTTAGATTGGGGAAACTGTTAAATTCCGTCAAAATTAATTTCATTTGACAAGTAATGATTGTCTTAGAATGACATCAAAAGTTAGGAGACGTGTTGTGATTTGCTATTTTATACATTTGCGGAACTCCTATTGTTCATTATCTCTCGATAAAAAACTTTTTTGTGTGTTTTGCTGTGGTTATTATTGATGAAATTGAGATTAACTTTATGCGAATTTTATACTGATTTGGAAAGTGTGTTGCGGTGCAAATATAAAGGTATCAATTTCCATATTGCAAAAATTTCATTTGAAAATTTAATTTAACCTAGTCTTTTTCCATTATAATCATTTATTTCATATTTCTACATCATGCGAAGTAAGCGATCACTATCACCATGCTTTAAATCGGAGAAGAGAATCAAAATAGAACAAGAAATTTTTTCAAAGTCAATAAAAGATATTGAAGATATGTTTAGTTTCAATCATATTACACACAAAGAGCCAAAGAGTCCCACCCTATCCTCCATTTCTGTTAAAACTCCCAGAAAATCATCAGCTCATATCGATCCCAATACGAAGGAATGTTATTATCCACCAAACCACGCACCCCACAAATTAGTGGCAAGTTTGCCCCATTATCATGAAAAATATAAGTATGACTGTATAAATTTGGCACTTTTACCCAAAATCCAACACCAGCAAGAAGTGTCTCAAAAAACTCAACCAACATCAGGTCATCAGCAGACACCAATTCTTCCATCTCAAAAGCATTCTCGATCTACACTTACTTCATACCCTCGTAGCATTCCCGGTCTTTGGCTCGATGAAGACGATGAAAAACTCGAACTTCCAAAGATTAACTTAGAACAAGATTTGAAACTTATTGATCAAATGATTCTACGATCTTCTATCTGATTTTCGTTTGGTCCGGCATCAAAGCGCAATTCACGCCTCATTCACTAAAATTCTTCATACTCAACAGTCGCTTACCCTGTTTCAGCATTTGTTTATATCCTAAATATACAAACAATCTACGATATTTTAGCCCAAAGTTAACAATAACTGTAAAATTAATTTTTATTCGCTTATCATACGTTTTTTCTATAAATAACTACATGGTCAACGTATCTGTACTTTGCGCCGTACGAGCATATTATATAACCTCTAAGGTCTTATCTCTAGAACCTTCTATACCTCGCCTATACACGAGGCATTGATTGTATGCGGTCCCCTGTATGGTTCCTTCCGATCTCCACTTATTTAGTGAATGCCGTAATTTGATCGGCACTTTGTGGGGTCGCTATTTTTCCACAGTTTTTTTTTTTTCAGATAGACAGCTTATCTGGTAATCCATTGGACAGGTGCGATCCGGAAAACGCCCGAATGTACGGATGTATCGTCAAAAAACATTGCACCCATACACCATTGAATGTGATATCCGGTGTACGGGTCCGCAGTCATCATCATAATTTTATTACGCACTGCTGTCGACGAATATCCAACGATTACTAGACTATGGTTTTAGCAGACTTAGGATCGAGATTAAGATCTGCGTTATCCAGTGTTGATTCCGGCTCTACGGATGATATTCAACATAGTGTTAAGGACATTTGTACAGCACTTCTTGAATCAGATGTCAATATCAAGTTAGTTGCAAAGTTGAGAGGAAATATTCAGAATAAAATCAAAGAAGAAGTCAGACCTGATGAACCAATTTCTAACAAAAGAAAGAAGTTACAAAAGATTGTTTACGATGAGCTAGTGGCTCTTGTTGATTCAAATGAAGAACCTCCTAAGCCAAAGAAATTGAAATCTCAGAGCAAAGTAGTTAAAGGAAAAAAATTAACACAAGCAAGTAGTAACGCAAGTTATATTATAATGTTTGTTGGTTTACAAGGTGCGGGTAAAACTACCTCCTGTACCAAGTTAGCTGTTCACTATAAGAAAAGAGGGTTTAAAGTAGGTTTAGTATGTGCTGATACTTTCAGAGCAGGAGCTTTCGATCAATTGAAACAAAATGCTATAAAGTCATCTATACCCTTTTATGGTTCATATTTGGAAACTGATCCTGTAAAAGTGGCATATGAAGGTGTGAAAAAGTTTAGAAGTGACAAGTTTGATATCATTATTGTCGATACTTCAGGTAGACACAAACAAGAAGAATCTTTATTCACTGAAATGATTCAAATTAGTGAAACTATAGAGCCAACTCAAACTATAATGGTAATGGACGGTTCTATAGGTCAAGCAGCCGAATCACAAGCAAAAGCTTTCAAGGAAAGTTCCAATTTTGGTTCCATTATCTTAACAAAAATGGATGGACATGCTAAAGGTGGTGGTGCTATTTCCGCTGTTGCAGCTACTAAAACACCAATTGCTTTCATAGGTACTGGTGAACATGTTGGAGATTTCGAAACTTTCAAACCAACTTCATTTATTTCCAAATTATTAGGAATTGGTGATATTCAATCATTAATTGAACATGTTCAATCACTTAATTTACAAGATGATGAATCACATAAAAAGACAATGGAAAATATAAAAGAAGGTAAATTTACTTTAAGGGATTTCCAAACCCAAATGAATAATTTCATGAAAATGGGGCCCTTAACAAACATTGCTTCGATGATTCCAGGTATGTCAGGTCTTTTAAACCAAGTTGGAGAAGAAGAAACGAGTAAAAAAATCAAAGATATGATCTACATTATGGACTCAATGACAACAAAGGAATTAGATAGTGATGGTTATATATTTACCGAAGAACCTCAAAGAATCATAAGAGTTGCAAAAGGTTCAGGTTGTAGTGCATTTGAAGTTGAGATGATTTTACAACAGCAACGTATGATGAGTACAATGGCTGTCAATGCAAAAAACATGGGCGGTATGCCTGGTATGCCTGGTGGAGCAAGAGGTGGTGTTCCAGGAGGAGCAAATATGCAAAACATGATGCTGCAAATGCAATCCAATCCAGGATTCATGGATCAAGCAATGAAAATGTTTGGTGGAGGTGCTGGAGGTGCTGGTGGTGGTATGCCAGATATGTCTTCTTTGATGAGTAATCCAAATATAATGCAACAAGCACAACAAATGATGAGACAAAATCCTGGTATGATGCAGCAAGCACAACAAATGATGCAAAATCCCGGTATGATGCAAAAAATGATGCTGCAGTTTGGAGGTGGAATGGGCATGTAAATATACTCTACATAAATTAACGAAGTGTGTTCAAGGTGTGTAAGTCAAGACACTAAATGTAGAGACGAAAGGTACAGAAACGATGAAACCAGTCGAGATGACTAAGAGATTGAAAGAATCCGCATTCAGTCCTAATTTTTGTTCTCATATTAGTTGCACACTATGTATTCGTACTCAAATCAATAATTAGCATATTAAGTACATTTTGTCAGCTGTAATCGCCTACGTACTTTATAAGTGGGTGTCGTGTACTAGCATGCCGAGTGGGCATTTAGCTGCAAATGTGTCAATGTTACGTAAAGTAAATGCAACCAAATATTCGTATTTTACATAGGAGCCGTCGGCCTACCGCCACACACCCCAACTTTGGTTCGCTGATACTGGTGCCCCCCTACCTGACCCAAACCCCTAGACAACAACGCCGGACTCATATTTCCGATACTCAGCGACAGACCGGGTTCCTAAACACAGACATGAAGTTTGCTCGTATTCTATGCGCAGGTCACAGATTGTGCGAAGTCTCAACCAATTTTCCGACCCTTTATAAGTATCTGTGAAAACTCTACGAGCTACTGAATTATGACAGACGACCAAGCAGGAAAGACCGTAACACATTCAGAGCTCAATGAGCTTCAAAGTCCTCCAGATCTAACAGCAGAACATAAAGTCGATGAAATTGAAAAAGATGATGTATCAGATGAAAAAGACCCCAAACCCGATAAGGACCATAGTTATCAATATGACCTTGGTGTTATACGATCAATGATTGAAAGAGATGCCAGTTCATACTTCAAAGTATCGAAAAATGATGTGGATTGGTTTCTTAGGGATTCAAATATTCAAACTTCTCCCGGTCCAAAATCGTCGTCAAAAAACCCTTCAACCCCCAGTAAACCAAAATCAGATGCAGAAATAAGTAATCCCAGTATAACCCCGGTATCATCACATATTAACACCACCATTTCCAATACTAATGACAACAACGCATCCAAGACCAAGCCTTCTATTTCGCCAATTCAGGAAGAACCAGTAGCACATCCCGTGGTATCTCCAATTCAAGGTAGACGAAAAAGTAGTGTTTCGAGTATTGGTAGTATTGGCTCAGCATCCAGTACGGGGTCAGGTAGTGTGGGCGGATTCTTCTCTAAATTTAAAGGAAAATTCAAGAAAGATTCGGCTCCTAGCTCTCCGGTTGTTGTACCTAGTTCGGGACCTAAAAGTAATATTTTCAAAGACAATTACGATTTAAGATTAAACAAAATCACCAGCAACTCTTCAATTCCAGAGACTAATTTGAAAAGAAGCTCATCCAACTCTTCGTATCAAGAAAATAGAAGAAGAACTAATAGTCTTTCCACCGAAAAGTATAACAAAGATAGTGAGCTTCCTTATAGCGATGCTAAATTAAGCGAATACGTCAAATTTTACCAAAGACAAGATCTAAAGTCAACATCTCGCAGATCTTCGGTGTCTTCACTCGTATCACCACCAAATCCCGACCTACCCCTGTCTATTCCCGAACACCCAGCCAAATCCCCTTTACCTGGAGTATTGAAAAATGGATTTGATAATGTAACCTACAATACTTCTTCCGAATCGGAACAGGTTCCGGCTACTAGTAGAATAGGATCGTTCTTGAGAAGAAGAAGTACTACTACTTCTTCAATTCCAGTAGCCGTCGCTACCGACTATAACCGGCAATCCGAGTGTGATTTGCTGGATACTTCCTTGTCACCTGACCCGACGATTAATACATTGCCGGAGTTTTCCGACTTAAAACCTCTCAAAAGGGTAGCCTTCCACTCGCTGACGTTTCTCATTGATCCGCCTCAGCAGATCCCATCAAGATGTCCTAGAAAGGGTAATGTCGAAGTATTGAATAATGGGTCAGTAAAAATATCTCCGTTATCGGAGGAGGATAAAAGGGCCATAGAAAAAGCTCAAATGGGACATGGTGGTGGTCTTATTGTAGGAGGAACAGGTCCTTTGGGCCTTATCAAAAAATCACCAGAAGACGAAGTTCAGGTTACTACTGAGGGAGAAGAGGATGAAAAAATTGACAAACATGCCAAGCTGTTTGCAATTGATAAGCCAGTCATTGCATCAAACTACAGCTATAGCGTACCTGTTAAGAAAATGGCTCTTGATTTGATGTACACCAGATGCTGCCATTTACGAGAAATCTTACCCATTCCTGCAATAATGAAACAAATTCCGAAAGGATCAATGTCACCATTACCATTACTTCAACTTCGAAACCCGGAACCTACGATGATAGAGATTCAGACATTTGCAGATTTTATCAGAATTGCTCCAATTCTATGTGTATCACTAGATGGAGTCAATCTATCATTACAGCAATTTAAGACATTACTTAGTGCTATGAGTGCTAAAAAACAATTAGAAAAATTGAGTTTACGTAACACGCCTATAGATGAAGAAGGTTGGTCATTGCTTTGTTGGTTTTTGTCAAGAAATAAGGTGCTTACAAAACTAGACATCACTCAGTGCCCTTCGCTTTCAGTTAACCTTTTGAAAAAGAAGAAGAGAAATGAAAAGAACAAGAAGGACGAAGAGTTACCTCGCATGACCTGTAATAAAGAAAACCGGTCTGATATGGACTGGTCCCTTTTTACAGCCACACTTATCGCTAGAGGTGGGATAGAGGAGTTGATTTTAACAGGTTGTTGCATCAATGACTTGGAAACTTTCGAGAAGTTATTCAAATACGCATTACTGATCAAGACTTCTAGGCTAGGTCTCGCTTATAATCAAATTACTGTTCGCCAGCTTAAAATAGTTCAAGAACAATGGTTGCTTCTTGACTTTGCAAGGGGTCTTGATCTTGGTTATAACGATTTCCTGTCTGTAAACTACTTGATAAGTTTCATTGAGATGAAGAAAACTCCTAAGTTCGAGGAAAGAATTGCTAACTCCTCAATTTCGTTTCTCAGTTTGAACTCAACGAATTCTAGGTTCTCGGACCAATTCAAGGAGGTTTTTGAATCTTTGATATTAAAGTTTCCCAACCTCAGATACCTCGATTTATCCAATAACCCCAGACTTTTCGAAACTATCCCGACTTCCAAGAACGTCGACGATGCCAAAGCGAAGCATTTGTCTTCTGGAATCTCAATCAATTCACAGCTGTCGGAAGATTCTTCAAATGGTAACACTCAATCGTACACACAGGAGTCGATTGTCTCATATTTTACTTCCAAACTTCCTGTTTTTCCTAAGCTTATCAGATTTCATTTGGATAACAATAACCTATCATCTGAGTCGTTAATTTCGATTGCTAATATTCTTCCATTTTGTAAAAGCTTAGCCTATTTTTCAGTTATGGGAAATAAACTTGATTTAATCTCAGGAGCATCATTAACATTGGCTTTAAAGAATTCAAGAACTTTAATCACACTTGACGCTGACTATGATGATTTCCCAAATTTCTTCAAAGAAAAGATTGGTCTTTACTCAATGAGGAATATGGAGAGATTGTTCAATCTCACCAACGAAAAGTCACAAAAGGATGCCGAGGCGACTGCTACCTTGACAGAGCAATTAAACGATCTTTTATTGATGAGTGCTGAGCACAAACTTGATCTCAAATCTCCAAAAGTAATCGAAGTTATAAATAAAGCTCGAGCAATCAGAAAACAATTGAAAGATACAATGGATGAATTACTCAAATTACAATGGAGAAATCAACTTAATATAGAAGGGAAAGAAACACTTATAAGATTTCTTTTCATAGATTCGTCGATCGAGAAGGGACTTCTGTTGATTGATAGCTCTTTGGTTGATCATGCAACTGAAGTAAATCATTCATCGATGTTTTTCGTTGGAGTTGGGGGGTCTGAAGACGAGACAAATAAATATAGAGTCCAATCAAATAATTATAGTAGTGAGGACCCAAGCAATACTGAATTATCTGTACCAGAAGCAGAGAAAATCGCCCAAAGTGGTAGCCCTATGGTTTTATCTAGATCTCAATCGAAAACTAGTTTAAACAATTTAGAAAGGCAAGAAGGTTCGGTCTTAAAACTTTCAAAACTTTCTGATTTTCACGGTAACTCATCAATACTTGATAATGGGGGAAACCTTTCAGGAGAAGATATTCGTAAACGGCTTATGGCTGTTAATTTCACAGATTTAGATAAGTTGATTGGCTTCCTAGATACGTTGAAAAATAAGGGCATTACCCTTCGACAATTTTATGTCAACCAAGATACAGGAGAAAGTGACGATAAAGCAATAGCAGATCACGAAAGAGTTGACTTTAATGAACTTAAAGACCGGATTATGGTATTATTAGAGCACGAAAAGGCACAACAACAAGAACAACCCAAAATCATTAGAAGTACATCCGAAGAACACACATACACTGATAATTCAACAATAACGGATGATAATGCTCGAGAAACAAGAGTCCTAAGAGAGGATCTGACATCAGGAGAAAATGTCAAACAAACATACGATGAAGTTCTTGCGGAATTATTTAAACTACATTAACATTTTTATGAGCTATATTTGCATAAGCTAATTCGAGAAAATCACGAATCTATTAGCATTATTTAATTTAAATAGACACCTAAATACTAAGATTAGACGTCTAATGTTTATGGTACAATAGACAGGTCAGTTTAAAAGTTATCGTCGTCATCATCTGAATCGAGTACAGGATCTTTACTTTTTTTGACGGTATCGTAATCATCATCACTGTATTCGTCTTCTTCTTGTTTGGGAGCTCCTGTGACATCAGCTTCTTCAGCTAAATCTTCACACGCGTCAATCCAATCAGAGTATATATCTATAGGTTGAGATAATGAATTTATTGAAGTTTGGAAACTTTGCCCACAAATTTTGCAATGAAGTTCACCTAATGAATTTTTTTTATCCAAAGAGCAAATGACCGATCTTTCATGATTACAAAACAAACACGTGAATGTAGTATCAAGAGTTTGCTTGATCTTTTTAACCGGTTTGGCAGATGATTTTCTTTTACCCATGATATGATGAAGTAGTTGGTGTGTTGAGTGCGAAAAATTATGTGAAAATTCCTGCCTTTACTTACTTATTTGATTTTAGTCAAGAAATTATTTATGTAGATATGCTTAAGTCATGAAGGTTATAAAAGATTTCTATATAATTTGTGAACTCAACATGATTATGTGACCATTATTATTTATTTATCATTTGCTGTACTTTCTTTTTCAACCGCATTTCCATTCTGTACTTCTCGAATGCCATTTTTTGCTGTCTAAGATCTGCTTCCAGAGGTTTTTCAGATTCACTCAATGAAAGAGATTCTGTGCTGGGTCTACTAGATGATGAGCTTCTAGCACTATTAGAGTATGAAACTGTGATTCGTAAATTTGGATTGAGCTTTTGGTTGATTTTGGTTCCATACTCATATAATTTTAAATCATTTCCTTTCTTCTCTACTAATTTCGAAGCAAATTTGATTACTTGAAGTATACTCTTATTATCTGGTAAAAATTCTTTGGTTGGATAGTGTAGTAAAAGAGAGAGGCTTTCACTGAAGTCACAAGTTACCAACGGAGTTTTCAAATTTATTAAAAGAATTATAATAATGCAAGTCAATGTATCGGGGATAGATTTAAGGTCCATAACAACAAATTTATCCCATAAGAAGCTAGTCTTATCAAGCAGATCTAGCTCACGTAACAAAAGTAATCTGAAGTATCGTATTATCCATAATTGGGATTCTAATTTGAGTTTACTAATTAGATTATAATGAATTAACTGATCAACTTTCATTAAATTCATGTTGAAATTTTCAATTGATTTCAAAAGTGAAGTTTCATTTTCGTAGAATCTAGAACATATATTGCTCTGGATCATGAATTTATTGAAAATTGTAAAAAGATCATGCACAAGATATCGTATATCGTATAATCCCAAAATGTCTCGATCTTCTGTGGACATTGTGTTAGTATTTGGTATCACCACAGATTCTTGATATAAATTGTAGTAGATGAGTCCAAGAATCTCATGAATTCCTTGTTTGTAACCTATCTGAGGGTTACATTTTGACCACATGTAAAGCACTTGAATAAGGTCCTTTTTAACAGATAAGGCGTGGAAAAATTCATTACCTGGGAAAATTCTATCTATATCTAAAATAATGGTCTCAAGGAGATCAATGCTGACAATATTAGCAGACTGTTGATCTTCAGCTGTTGTTAAAGGGTCATTTGAACTTTCTCTAGGTAATGAAGTCTTTACTGACTTTGACTTTGATCTTTTCACCTGAGAAGGCTTAGCCTCATAATAGGTGCTTTCTTTGTCCAAATCCCACCATGGCATTATCATATCTTCATTACGAGAAAGCTTATGAAACACCACTCTAGAACTGCTTAATTTTGAGTCCCAGTCTTTGATCTTGAGAGTTTCCGTTATGAGACAAGCTTTCCATATAAGTAATCTTGTAAACAGGTCAGAAGTTGATGAGTATTCGTCCGAAGCCACTGCTTCTTTGAGCTTACCAAGATTTCGATAATTGCTTATGGTTAGCAATACCTTCGATATGATATCGTTCTCTCTAATCATATTGAAGGATCTGATCAAGGGAATAGAAGGAGCAGGGTTGCGCAGAAATGTTTCACGACTCGCAGTGAAATATGCATATAAAACCATTAGAAATATTCTAGGCTACTATTCTACAAGATTTATTTTTAGCTTATGTATAGTAATTTTAGCCTAAAAGGTTCCATTTGAGCCACCAATAGATACACTGAAAGTGAAACCGTCTTTAATTCCTTGTGTACTATTAGAGTTTCCAAGTCTTGTAGCAAAATAGTATCCGCAATCAAAGTTAGCCCAGTGATTAACGTATTTTAAACCAAATCCGGCACTTGCTACTCCGTTATCTAATTTTTGTTTCACTAAATTCTCTCCAATAGATCCAACGGCAAGACTACTATAAATTCGTAAAGGATTAGCTTCTTCGTGTGCTAGAAGCTTTGCAGGAGGTGAATATATGAAATGAGGTAACTTTGAATAAACTGTAAGTCCTAATTTAAAGAATTGACTGCCTCCATCAACGTTGACAGAATTACGGGCAAATCCTTTGAAAGAGTTAAGCCCTCCTAAATAAAAACGATCTGATACATGTACTTTTTGTGGTGAATCGCTACAATTGATAATACCAACGTCCAGATTCCAATGAGTAGTGAAGTTATTCCAAAACGACTTGTAGTAATTTAAAGAAAGAGATGTTTTACTGAACACGACTTGATTGTTAGGGTTTTCTTGTTCCTGATTTGAACTTATCTCATTAGAGATTGCCCAATTATAGCCAGCAATAGGGAAATTTCTAGTGATTGGATTTAAAAAGCTCAAATTATTAAAGATAACTCGGTTTACAATTGAGGATTTCAAGTGATCACCATCAAATGACTTGACTGAAACAGGAACATTATCACCCATTTCGTATAATGTTCTGCGACATAAGGAAACACCACTCAAAGCACTGATTGTTTTGCTAGTGTTAGTATATTGTAATCCAATAACACCACCAGTACTCTTCTCTAAATTTTGTTGCCAATGTTGATTGTTTTGATGAGTGTTGAAAATATCAATCAAAAACTTGAATGAAGGATTATTCAAATTAGCAACAAATCTACCATTGGCAATAAGGTGTTCATTTGGTTTATAAGGATTATAATTAACACCAATATTGACCAGTTCAGCATTCTCATTGAAATTATTATTCAAGTAGTTTAAATCCACACTCAAGTGATCATCACTATTGAGAGTGATGAACCCTTCACCAGTATTCAAGTTAATTGGCTGTAATTCAAATACAACTTTTGTAGGAACTGATTTTTCTAGATTATAGTTATTAATTGTTTTTGGAACAGGTGATGAATTATCAGAAAGTAACGAAACATTAACTGTTTTAAAAACATCTGTCTTGATAAGCTTAGAATAACTTAAGTCAATTCCTTCAAGCAATTGACTAAAAGTATAATCAGAGTCTTCTACCAATGGACTCAATAGTTTTTTGAAAAATTCATTTGAAAACGTCTCACCACCAATTACTTCTACCGACGATAAAAACACCGGTTTTGAACCAGCTCTTTGTAATACGTCCTCGGTAATTATCCTGGTCTGTAAATCGACCGGCAAAACCTCAGAATTATCCATCTTGATTATTCTATGTTTACCAAGTCTGGGGTATGGATAAGTTTCAAGTTTTTTTTGCACCTTGATTGGTTGGCGCGAGAAGTTGGTTAAGACCCTGGTATATAGTGACAATTTCAATACAAATTTTACAGAGAAAAATTGAATGACTTAACTTTCAGTAATAAATACAAACAGTATACTTCTATTATTTATAAGTAACGGTAGCACCATCATATGCCAAATCTAATAACTTCCAAGTGCAAGTAACATTTTCCTTGGCGAAAATTGAAATAACTTTATTAGCAATATTATCGAAATCTTCTGTAGCTAAACATAAGATTGTAGGACCTGCTCCAGATAAGCAAATACCACATAATCCAGGGTTCAGGTCGGGAGTTACTGAACTAAGAACTTCTTCAAGACCTGGAATCAAAGTGGCTCTGTAAGGTTGATGTATCTTGTCCTTCATGGCCTCGTAGATAAGTTTATGATTAGGATTCTCGTGAGTTAATGCAGTAGTAAGAATAGCCAATCTTTGAAGATTGAAAACAATGTCTGGTTTGGTGTAAGACTGAGGAAGAACTGCTCTGGCGTCGTCAGTTTTAACTTCAAATTGAGGTATAATGGCAACACACTTGATCTTTTTACACCAAGCATATTTCAAATATTGAGCAATATCTACAGGTGGTGCAGTTGTTTCATATTGTTCCTTTGGAGTGGTAGCTTTTGGTAAAATTGTTTCCAATTTAACAGATTTTCTTTCTGTATCTTTTGGAGATAATTCATTGAGATAAGATCCTACAAACCCTCCAAGCATAGCAGCTGCAATATTATCAGGGTGTCTTTCTATTAATAAACAATAGTCCAACATTCTTTCCTTGGATAATTGTAAATTACCAATTTCGTTCCCAAGCATAACTCCACCAACTATAGCTGCACCACTTGATCCAAGACCTCTACCTAAAGGAATAGGGTTTATGACATGGACGTGAGTTCCCGATGGGAAGCTGGCAATCTTGTTACATCTCATAACATACAAGGCAGTCATAGTTACCAAGTTACGATCAGAGACTAATGGAACACCTTCAGCACCGTCACCTTCATAAGTAATCTTAACATTATATGGATCCGACGAAGTATCAGTTTTTGGATCGATGGAAACTTGAATTTCGAGAAATAAGTTAAGACCGATCCCAAGAACATCAAATCCAGGTCCGATATTGGCAGATGACGCCGGTACTTGAATGGTGTAGCTGGTGCTAGTCATACTGAATAAGGTTGTGAATAATTTTTCATCAGATTGAGTCATTGGCGCGGCGGAAATGCTGCAAACCAAAAAGAAAGAATTCAAGACAACCTAACACCATAATTGACATGGACCCCAAAATTTTCCAAGGTATCATTGGTAAAAAGTCAAAGTAATGTGATAAACTATGCGTATCTGCTATTATTGACCGAAAACTCAAGTTGATATATATTTATTTGTTTTAGGTATTTTTATGTTAATAGGTTGATTTCATTGATATTGTGCGTATTTTGCAATTTGTTGCAAAAAGACCCCAACGTATTTGAAAATTCCTTTTTCGAAACCAAATTCGACTACTTACGACTACTTTATCATTCACTTGCATTTTCTATATATAGTTTCTATTTTTTTTCGTAACCATTTGTAAAGTTAGTATCTCTCTTCTGCCAAACTATCTGAGCAGGACTCTCAGGTAATGTGACCATGGACGTGTAATCTACGTTAGGAATATTACCATGAAGTGTCCATTTCATATTCCAAACATAAGTAGTCAAGATAACACCCAACTGACAGTATGCGAAATGCTCTCCAATACATCTATGTCTTCCAGCTCCAAATGGCAAGTATGGAGAGCTTACACTTTTAGAAATAGCCCCGAATCCATAATCGATAGTTCCCTCTTCTTTCAGAATGGTTGAATCGTAAACCTTGTCCCATCTGTGGGGATTATACTCAGAAGCGTTGGTGAACCACCGCTCACTGGTCATGGCATAACCAGGGCTTACAAGGACATAGTGTCCCTTTTGTACAACATAAGTAGAATTGGGAACAAGCAACGAATTAGTGACTTTTCTGAAGATTGAATGCAAAGGGATATGCAATCTCAAAGTTTCTTTAATGACATTATTTACAAGTATCATCTTATGGATATCATCATAGGTAAGTTCATCAGCAGACTTGTATCGCTTTTCCTCCATTACAGACGTGATCTCTTGATAAATTTCATTCTGTAATTCTGGTTTCTCTCCTAAATGCAATAAGAACCACGCCGAAGTTGCAGCACTTGTATGCTGACCACCCATGAGAACCCCGATTAATAAATTAGCTATTTCTTGATCTGTCATTCTAGTTCCATCTTTATATATGGCATTAACCATTAAAGAATCAATGAGATCACGATCAGGATTAATATCACCAGTTTTTCTTCTTTTTTGAATCAAATCCAAGTATGTACCCGAAATTCTTTTTTGAGCAGCATCTCTTCTCCAATAATGTGGTAGAGGAAGGTTAGGAAATACAAAATTTATAGGCGTGAATGCCTTGTCCAAGTCCACATACAGCTGAGCAAAAGATGTATCAAACTTCTTTCTGACTTCTTCTCCCAATAATGACCTAGAAGCAGTGAAAATAGTAACCTGAGGTTGTGTTTCCATCACGTTGACCAAGCCTTCATCCTTGTTAGTCATATTGAAGCTGGGAGATTTCACGAAATAGTCATAGATTTCCTTTCTAATTAATGGAACGTATCTTCTGAATGAATCAGTTGTCAAAGCTGATTTACAGAACTTTTTTTGTTCCATTAACATGGAATTTGGGCAATCATACAATACATTCTTCCCAAATGCTGGAGTAGTGAGATGTTTATAGGCATCCTCAGCACTTACGTCGGCCAATTTTGCATTCAACACAAATTCATGGCCTTTTGGCCCTAAGTATACTGTCATAACTTTACCTAAGAGAACGAATGCAAAAACATCTCCATATCTTTCACGGCATTTTTCAAAGAACTCATAAGGTTGGATACCGTAGATAACAGCAGATCCGACCCAGGGAACCCAATGGAATACAAGAGGAGCTCTATCTTTCCTCAAACTATAGATAAGTTGCCATAAGAAATTACAAATGAATGGGATGATGGCTATAATGAGTATTTGATAAAAGAGACATAATGATTGATACCAATTCAAGCAATTGAATACAGTTTCCGAGACCAAAGCCATAATTATAGTCCTACATTCTACATAATATGAAACAGGTGTAGTCTTATATTTCACTCTATACGATTTTTCGCAGCTATACGAAAAAATGGCCTCATAAAAACGTTCGATTAGCCAGTCACAAAAGCACAATTGATAAGCGTTACAGTAATTAATAAATATATTGTACGACATCGATAAAACAAAACAAAACATAATCAAGAGAATTCTCTAGTCTATATAAAATTAAGAAAATGTTTGCATAGTAATTGAAAATTAGATGCCAAGTTTAAGCTACTTTGAGTTTAAACACCAACGACACAAGTATCTCTTTTTTCCCATTGAATCTCAGCAGGTTCCAAAGGTAAAGTGACCATAGATGCATAATCAACTTCAGGTAACTTTGCACCTTCTTTGAAGCCCCATTTAACATTATAAATGTAGGTCGATAAAATAGTTCCCAATTGACAGTAAGCAAATTGTTCACCAACACAACGATGTCTACCACCACCGAAAGGTAAGTATGGAGAGCTAACACCTTTGGAAATAGCACCAAAACCATAATCAACGGTAGATTCATCTTTCACATCATTTGGATCTGGTTGATCCCATCTATGAGGATTGAATTCAGATGGGCTCGGGAACCATCTTTCACTAGTCATAGCATAACCTGGAGCAACCAACACGTGATGTCCTTTTGGAACAACGAAACCCGTATTTGGAACTAACAATGGATTGATAACTTTTCTGAAAATGGAGTGTAATGGCATATGCATTCTTAAAGTTTCTTTAATGACATTATTGACTAATGTCATTTTTTGTAAGTCATCGTAAGTAATATCATTAATATCAGCACCTTCACCTTTAGATTTGATGATTCCGCAAACTTCTTGATATAACTCTTCTTGTAAATCAGGTTGTTCAGCTAAATGTAATAAGAACCAAGCTGAAGTAGCAGCACTAGTATGTTGACCACCCATCAAAACACCAATTAATAAATTAGCAATTTCTTGATCAGTCATTTTAATACCATCTTTATATGTAGAAGTGATCATTAATGAATCAATTAAATCACGATCAGGAACGATATCACCACTTTCTCTTCTCTTATTAATCAAAGACATATAAGTTCCAGAAATTTTACGTTGAGCAGCATCTCTTTTGTGATATTGAGGTAATGGTAAATTTGGGAAAACGAAATTAATTGGAGTGAAACCTTTATCTAAATCAGAATATAATTGAGCGAAAGAAGCATCGAATTTCTTTCTCATTTCATCACCCATTAAAGATCTTGAAGCAGTGAAAATAGTAATTTCTGGTTGAGTATGCATAACATTTGCAATACCTGTAGAATTATCTGACATTTTAAAATTTGGAGATGTTTTGAAATAATCTAAAACTTCTTCTCTAATTTTTGGAACATAAGTTCTGAAAGATTCTTTACTCAATGCAGATTTGGAGAATTTCTTTTGTTCCATTAATCTGGAATTTGGACAATCATAAATGACACCTTTACCGAAAACTGGAGTAGTTAAATGTTTATAAGCTTCTTCAGCACTTACATCAGCCAATTTTGCATTTAAAACAAATTCATGACCTTTTGGTCCTAAGTATACTGTCATAATCTTACCTAATAATACAAATGCAAAAACATCACCATATTTTTCACGACAAGATTCAAAAAACTCGTAAGGTTGCATACCATAAGGAACAGCAGATCCAAACCATGGAATCCAATGAAAAACAAGAGGGACCCGATCTTTTCTGAAACTATATAAAAATTGCCATAATAAATTGTAAATCAATGGAGTTAATACAAGAATAGAAATCTTTGAAGCCAAACTAAGTTCCAAAAACCCTTGCAAAAGGCTTTCTAAGATTTCCTTAGCCAACATGAACGAATGTGAAAAGACTACTGGTTGAAAATACCTACTATATTTTTCTTTGCGAGCTATACGAGGTCGTGTAATAAATATTTACGTGAATATAAAGGAGCGACAAGGAGGCGACCCGTACACCAGAGGGTATCATGAAGGCATCAAAAGTATACAATACTGGAAAGGAAATGTTTAAAATTCTAGTTGAGATATGTCAATACCAAGCATTTTAGCCTTGGCAACGAGCTCGTCATGTTCTTGCCTCATTTTATCGTTTTTGAGTTCCAAAAATTTGATGTACTCAATGCTTTTAGCTAGAATAGTACCTTTATTTAACTTTCTAGCAGGTTCTAAACCTTCAAGGTCGACACCTTCATCTTCAGAATCGTGGGGGCTTAAATCGTAAACAACATCGTCGTAATCGTCATCATCTTCGTGAACATGATGTTTTTGTTTCTTAATTGCAACAACCCGAAGTGTAGGCACTGAATTTTGTAATGCAGTAAATTTATCATTAATTTTATTTCGATATCTTTGTTCAATAACGTTATGAGCAGACTTGACCCGACCTCTCATTGTGGTAGGTGGGTTAAAACTTGACCCGGTATTAGTTTTATGTAATCTAAGATCATTTGGATGATCATGAAATTCAGACTTTACTTTTGTTAATGATGGGATTTCATCATCTTTATACGATGATAATGGTGATGTAGGCAATGATAATCCATCATCTTCCGCCTTAAAATATGGTTCATTAATATTTTGTGCATTGAAATCAAAAGGTTTCGAGATTGAATTGATTTCATTGAAATTAGTTTTAGGTTCATCATTAAAATCAATCTCTTCTGGTACTGGTCCTAATCTACTTCTCAATTCATTATAATCGAATTGGTCTAGGGTAGAATCAAGACCTATAGGACTCTCAGTAGCACTAGCCGAGCGAACTAGCCTTAAACTTTCTGTAGATGTTCTGGAGTTATCATGAGGTTGTTGGTTTCTTAAACCAAAGTCAAAATCAACTGGGAATGGAGAGGGAAGAGCTGTTGATTCTTGAATTTCTAAATTACTAGTACTTTCATTATCATTATTATTATTATTTTCATTATTATTATTTTTATCGTATAGTGACGTTAGAAAGGCATTATAATCATTTATTCGAAACGACATGGTGTTACTATTAGACAATTTTAATAGCGTGATCTTGGCGATATATATGAAAGAGAATGAAAATCCCGGATTAAATAAACGAAAAATTAAATTCTACGTCAAAAACCGGAAACTATTCTATGACTATACGATCACTCCACTTCTTACCTATAAAATTTACTGTCGCCATTTAAAAACGGCGTCTTTTTTTGCAATCATACGATTTTGACATGAAGGCTGCAAGATGTGTTCCGGGGTGAAACTGGGTAGTTCCGACTATTCCGGAACTGCGTAAATGAAAAAATGTAAGCACTTTTGATCAAAAAACCATTTTTCCGAGGTTCCGAGGGAATGAGAATCTTGGCTTTCGGTCGGAAATAGCTTGCCTTAGCTGAAAAAATCTCTTCTAGCTCTTGATGAGGTTACGTTAAAATGTCAGATCTTCATGACCTTTGCAAATTTCCTGATAGGCCTATCACAAAGTTATATATAGACAATTTAAAGTACTATTTGAAAAATGGTATACCGTCTACATACACCGTTGAAGAAGCTTACAGTTTCAACAATGGTATAGAAGAAGAGCCAGAAACTACTACTACACCTTTGCATTTGATTGCAACTTTTTTACCGGAGGACGTAAGCGCCCAAGAACTCGATATAATCAGCGATATGGTAGCAATTCTACTCGAGTATGGTGCTGGCTGGTGTCTTACTGATATTAATGGTGATACACCAGGGTGTATTTTAATCAACAGAAAGTTAAAGAATAAGGTATACGATCAAATCGTGGAAGCCGGAGTAAGAGCTGAATTACTTTTACGGAAAGTAACTGAGTACGATATGGAGGTAATCGACGACACTGAAGATGTTGACCATGATGCATTCAGGGAACGTGCCGAAACTGAAGGTTCAGATCCAGACACCGAAATTAAACCGGTTGAGACCGATAAGATCAATGAATCAGATAAACACGTTCAAGTCGAGCCAGTAGAGCCTGTCGAAACTGAAGGAAGCACCGAGACAGATAACAATCGAAACCTTCCTATTCGTGACGAAGAAGACCTTGGTCCCGCCGCCAACCAACAGACGTATCTCAATACTAAACTTGAGTATAAAGATGGTGCACTTATCACTGATAGAAATGACGGGGTAATGATGGAATGGGAAACCAGTCTCATGAAATTGGGATGCGATACTCTTTTCAAGCACGGATCCAAGATCGACGGCGAACAAGACTCAGAGATCAACATTTTAAATATTGGATTCGGGATGGGTATAATTGATACTTTCATCAAACAGAACAAACCTACTAAACAATACATTTGCGAGGCACATCCTGACGTTCTTGCCAAACTCAAAGAAGATGGGTGGTATGATGATCCTAATGTTGTAATCCTTGAAGGTAGATGGCAAGATCAATTAGATGGCCTACTCGGCACAGGGAACGTCTTCTTCAATGGAATTTACTACGATACATACGCTGAGCACTATTCAGACATGCTTGAATTATTTGACTATGTGGTTGGATTGTTAAAACCACACGGAGTGTTTTCATTCTTCAATGGTCTTGGTGCTGATCGTCAAGTAATTTATGAAGTGTATAAACGTCTAGTTGAGATTGACTTAGCAAATTTTGGTATTGAATGTACCTTTACAGAGGTTGAAGTTCCTCAAAACACTCTCACCAAAGAAAATAGCGAGAGTGTTTGGGACAACATCAAGAGACCTTACTGGAGCTGTCCGGTCTACTACCATCCTCGAGCCAAGTTTATGGACTTTAAGTAGACAACAGGGCAATTGTATATTACTAAATAGAGCCTTAATATAAGCGTTTTATGGCATGTAAAATGTTTTTAAAAACGACAATCACAGAGCCAAAATCACAGCTACACCTTAGCCACAATCAGCCACAGTATTCAACCGAATCATTACGCCTTGACTGGAGGGACTCAAGTGTAGAGTTTTTCCCCTAAGATTATTATCAATAGTTTGTAGTGACATTAAATTTTTGCAGCGCACAAATTAATTTTTCACTATTGCCTCCATGCTTAGAAGACTATCACCGGGTCGCCGGTTCCTTTCAAGTGTGAAACTTTCAGGGAATATCGAACTATCTACTTTACCTAATGGATTAAGAGTGGTTACAGATTCTACCCCTGGTCATTTTAGCGCATTAGGTGCTTATATAGATGCTGGATCTAGATTTGAAAAGCCTTCAAGAAGTGGATTATCCCATATTTTAGATAGACTTGCATGGAAATCAACAGAGCATGTTACAGGTGTAGAAATGATGGAGAATCTTTCCAAGCTTGGTGGGAATTATATGTGTTCAGCACAAAGAGAATCTATGTTATATCAAGCATCAGTATTCAATAAAGATGTGGATAAAATGTTCTCTTGTATAAGTGAAACCATTAGATATCCAAAACTTACCGATTCTGAAGTTCAAGAAACTTTACAAACTGCAGAATATGAAGTTAATGAAATTGCATTGAAACATGATATGTTTTTACCAGAAGTTTTACATGAAGCAGCATATTCTAATAATACATTAGGTTTACCACTTTTTTGTCCACCAGAAAGGATTAATTCTATAACTACAAAAGAAGTAAGAGATTATCATAAAACATTTTATAGACCTCAAAATACTGTAATTGCAATGATTGGAGTTCCTCATCAACATGCTGTTAAATTAGCAGAATCTCATTTAGGAGATTGGAAATCAATTACAGGTAAAAGACCAGATGTTGGACAAGTTACTTATACAGGAGGAGAATTATCATTACCTTATCAACCACCAGTTTATTCAAATTTACCAGAACTTTATCATATGCAAATTGCATTTGAAACTACAGGTTTATTAAATGATGATTTATATGCGCTAGCAACACTTCAAAAATTATTAGGTGGAGGATCATCATTTTCAGCAGGTGGACCAGGAAAAGGAATGTTTTCAAGATTATATACAAGAGTTTTAAATCAATATGCTTTTGTTGAAAATTGTATGAGTTTTAATCATTCGTATATAAATTCAGGACTTTTCGGTATAACAATTTCATGTTCACCAAATGCTGCACATGTTATGTCACAAATTATTTGCTTTGAATTATCAAAATTAATTGAAAAAGATTCAAGTAAAGGAGGTTTAAATGAAAAAGAAGTTAAAAGAGCTAAAAATCAATTAATAAGTTCATTATTAATGAATGTTGAAAGTAAATTAGCTGCTTTAGAAGATTTAGGTAGACAAATTCAATGTCAAGGTAAATTAACTACAGTTGATGAAATGATTTTAAAAATTGAAGCATTATCAGTTGAAGATTTAAGAAAGGTAGCTGAAAAAGTTTTAACAGGTAAAGTAATTACAAAAGGTATTAGTTCAGGTAAACCAACAGTTGTTATGCAAGGTGATAGAGAAGCTTTTGGTGATGTTGACTTTATTTTACAGTATTTTGGTTTAGGTAAATTTGACGTTGGTGAAAAATTAAATCAACCAAGAGATATGTCAAAAATTTTAAAGCCAAACCGTTTTGGTAAATGGTTTTGAAATGTTGATGCATTGTATATTTATTATCCTTCGAGGGCTGCTGGATAAAGTTGTATATATTATTCAGATTATATCTTTCACAAACAGTAAATGATACGTCGTGATATTACCTTCGAAACTAAAAGTAGCCTTATTGAATTAGATATTTTATCGAAAGTTAGTAGATCGATGTTGGAGATAGGAAAGTGCATTGAAACGTATCCCACAAAATTTGGTATCCAGTAGTAGATTGTAAATCACCAAAAAAAAGAGTCTAGATCATTGTTTAGGCGCTAACTGCTGACGGTGGCAGTAGCCGGTGCTTCGCTTTTGACTTTTTTGTTACCCTGACTCTTTGCCCCATTCCTTTTCCTTTTAGTATTTTTGACTGGCCTTTTTTCACCCTCCACGTATACATCATTGGGCAAATCATATAGTTTCACATTTTTTATTTTGACAAAGTGGGTGTTCTCATCATAAGATTGCCAACCTTTACATATGTTAAAGAACTCAGAGCACGGAACTTGAATATCAAGCTTCTTTTCACCATTGTTTTGTAGATCTAAGTCCAAACCGATGAATAATTTTGTAAGGTGAAGCTCTATGCCCTCAGTTTCCTTACTTGAGTCGAACTCTTCCAAGTCTTTTGTTACTTGTTCACCTTTTAATGTACCATAAGCTTCAATTATATCAGAACATTTAGTCTCCGACTCACATTTGTATGCACTTTCGAATGGCGTCACATATGGATGTGCAACCTGTATCCCGTCAACAACCTCGAGCTTTTGAACTAGTAATCTAAGTTTACTTTCAACCATACCATTCCACTTTAAGTTCTCCTCGGCAGTACCCTTTGTTGCTGCAACTATGCAAAGATAAAATTTGTATCTATGAAAAAAGGTATGTCTGACCAAGAGATTTTCCCATTTCAATTTTCCCATGTTAATTTGAGTCATGATTTCAATGCCTCGGCGAAACTCTTCAAGTATGATCTTTTGCGTGGAGGTTGTGATGTTGTGTGTGGCACACATTGAAGGATAAGCTGGAGTTATGACAGGCATTTTATGCATTCTATCCTGAGGGTAAAGCCTTGGGTTCCATACTCTGACTTGTAACGGACCGTCTTCGATCTGTTTGAGAAGAACAGGTTCGGGCCAACTCCATTGAGCATAAATGTGAAAAAATTTTTCAACGATGACAGCACTTACAGCATTTGGATAAAGCTGACAGATTCTGGCAACAAGCATTGCCCAGGCAACACCTCCAGGGAACCCAAATACGTTTGCATATATTGCTCTCTGCTGAGCCCACATCTTGATACAACGTAATGCATGCTTGAACACAGTGGGTTTAGGGACTAGTGTCAATATTTCGTCTGTAACACGTGTACCATTTAATGATCTCAAATCTTTGTCATCAAGGTTTCTTAATAAGTTCTTATCATCTAACGTAAGGTCTCGAGGCACACGGGGAATATCTAACCTTGCACAGATCAAATCGATGGATATTCCACTAAATTCCATTTTAATTATTGGGACGTACGCATCAGGTACTGGTGCTATTTCTTCCAACTCAGGTCTTTTTCTCAAGATTTCTCCAAACACTTCAAAGAAGTCGTTACGATTTACATGTTTTGGAACAACAACTAGGGTATCAATATCAGACCCGGGTCCATAAACACCCAACCTGTATGAACCAAAGGTAAATATTTTACCCCCGGCATCTTTGGCCATACCTGGACTCATATTTTTATTGATTGAAACTTTGTAAACGAATTCTTCAGCTAGTTTTTGAAGTGTACTTAAACATTCCACTCGCTTTTTAGTTGCGGATTCACTTTCAAAAGAACCTTTATTTTTTAGTTCCTTTATCAAATCGTCATTCAATGCATTCTCTTTGGGGGTGGGATTGGCGACAGATATTGGAGGAGTTACACCATACTTTTGATAACTCATTGATGATGTAGTGTGAAGAGCGTTCATCTTTTCTCGGCCCTATATTTCGAATATAAAGTGTTACCCGCACGTAAAGAGAAATGAAGCCTTACTGTAGCCGTTATTGAGATATTATGTTTTACATAATTCTTCGATACTATAGATTTGGTATCTACCGATGAAATACAATCATTACTAATGTTTATGTTTGTAAGTGTCGTTGTAGATGTTATTAAAGTCAATTTGCAGCGTCTTTCATGAATAAACGCACACGCGCGACTTCAATTGAGGGGCTTGGAAAGAAAGAATTTAGTTGCTCTTACCAATTGAGTTTTTTGTCGTATAACACCCTCAAAAAAAGCTTTATACTATGGGATTAACATCGAAACTAGACAAGTTGAAGATTCGTGGCTCTAGCGAAACAGATTTGAGCCAAAATAATAAAACGGAGACGAGTGCGGTCAACACCGATGACATTGATGAAATCGATAATGAGGGTCAATCAATCCTTTCTGGTATCATTTCACAATTGAGACCTGGTTGCGACCTTTCCAAGATCACTTTACCAACCTTTATTTTAGAGAAGAAGTCAATGTTGGAAAGAATCACGAATTCGTTTCAAATTCCCCAAATTTTGTTGGAGGCGAATGACGAAGACGATGACATGAAAAGATTTATATTGATGGTGAAATGGTATCTTGCCTCATGGCATATAGCACCAAAAGCAGTAAAGAAACCTCTTAATCCTGTTTTGGGAGAAATCTTTTCGTGTTACTGGGATGATATGCCGCAAAATGTCACGGCATATTACGTAGCGGAACAAACATCACATCATCCTCCTAAATCATCTTACTTCTATCTTGTCCCGGAGAAAAGAATCAGGGCCGACGGGACTCTCATACCAAAGTCCAAGTTTTTGGGTAATTCATCTGCTGCCATCATGGAAGGCTGGGCTCATGTTACGCTAGGAGAAAGAGATAGCGAAGTTTATTATATGAGTCAGCCTAATGTTTACTGTAGGGGAATTCTATTTGGAAAGCTCAGATATGAACTCGGCGATCAAATGATTATCAAATGCCCTAAAACTGGGTACGAGGCTGTGATTGAGTTCAAGACGAAAGGTTTTATTGGTGGAACTTACGATGCTATCGAAGGGACAATCTCTAATGCAGAGAAAGAGTCGTTGTACACTATAAGTGGTAAGTGGAATGATGTAATGGAAATCAAAGACAACAAAACGAATACTAAAAGCGTATTCTACGATACCAAGTCCATACCCCCAACTATACCCAAGGTTAGACCAATAGAAGAGCAATTAGAATATGAATCTAGAAAATTATGGAAACCTACAATAGATGCTTTAAGTAAAAGGGATCATACACTCGCAACTGATGAGAAGTTCAAGGTTGAAAACGAGCAACGCTTGGAGGCTAAAAAGAGACTCGAAGATGGTGTCGAATTCCATCCGAAGTTATTCATTCCTCTCGACAAGGGAACTGAACCAGAAGACCTCGAGTATATCATCTATAAAAAGCTCGATTTAGCCGAGTCTTCGGAAGACTTAAAGAGGCACGTTCTTGAAATCATGCCTATCTTACCAGGTCAAGAATTCAACGAAAAGTTCAAGATTCCAGCCTATGAGAAGCACTCAAATATCAAGTCAACATAGATAAGTTAATCAACCATGCGTATTCACATTTCGTGATTACTATTATGTATTTTGTTCTTTTATATTCTGTTAATATATTTTCAATTATGCGAGGAATTCGATGAAGGGTATGTGGGAATGTCTAGTTTCGATCTCGAGGCTTTTCAGTAGATAAGGGTATAGTGATCCATATGTTCTTTATGTCACTTTTGTGCGACTAGTGTGCGGAGTGTAAACTTGTCACTCTCGAATAATTCTCATATTTTCATAAAATTTGTATACCATTCATCGCTTAATCAACATATTTTTGGCTCAGGAAGTAAAACCAGATAAAATGGAGGACCTGTCATATGGAGAGCTAATAAATGAGGTGAATCAACCTGGGTTCGATATCTTCAAATGCATACATAAACTCACAGTTCATGGCGACAACATAGGTGTGTATCACTATCTTGTTAATAAATTATCTACTTTTAGTTATTCAGAGTTAGAATTCTACATCCCACAGCTTGTGCAGGTTCTTGTTAGTTTCGAAACTGAATCTATGGCATTGACAGACTTTTTACTTGAACATAGCAAACAATATCCTCATTTTTGCCTCGTAACTTTTTGGAATCTTCAGGCATATGTGTTTGAGTTGAAGAATGATCCCAATACCTACTCTTTCCATATTGTCAGATACTTCATTAATGAGCTTCAAAACATAATGTTCAATCAGGATAATCTTACCTCCAGATCATTACATCATCACGAATTTAGGGAGAACCTCCTGCCTTCTCTTGTCTTATGTGGTTCCTTAGCATCGTGTTTGGGACTACCTCAAATACAGCCATACATCATGCCTATAATCGTTTCACAAGGTCGACAACAGAAGTCATTTTTATTCAAGTTGGCAAATTTCCAAAAGGCGTTAACCAAAAACCTAACTTTGAAGAATAGAGGTAATTCATCGAACTATGAAGATACGGATGACGATGAAGGAACTAGTCCAAGACCATCTTTCAACGCGGAGACAAAGCGGAGGTCAGAATCTAATATAAGAAGGTCAGAGAGTATCAAGAGGTTCCCATCTCATAGCATGTTGGTAGATAATGATGAGGATAAACGTTATAATAGTGACTACTCTTTGGAAAGAAAAATAAAAATCAATACTAGGATAGTATCGAAAAAGTCCAATTCTTTCCGAAGAAAGGCATTAATTGATGATGATTCAGAAATTGAAAAATCAATTAACAGGCTTGATCTTGGTCTGAATAATCTCTCGTCACATTCCATGCCCGACTTATCACACAATCACAGAAACCTGTCTATAGACGAATTTTCAATCACCCCCATCGTTTCAGATTCATCGTCAACTTCGTTGGTGTCACTAGAAGTGCAAGAAACCAGAAATATTAGCATGAGTAAGATTTCTCTCATGTCATCTGAACAAAAAGTGAAACATTTACAGGTGAATTATTTCAAAAAAGAAACAGAATTTATTATGGTATTACAAAACATATCTACAAGGTTATCTCAAGTACCTAAGGAGGCCCGATTGACCTCACTTAGGGCGGAATTGTCGATAATCAATAGCACTATTTTACCTGCAGAGATCGACATACCTCAACTTTTTCCAGCCAGCAGTAAGCAAAATAGAAAGTTCCACAAGATACTCAAACTCAACGTGAATGAAGCTTGTGTCCTTAATTCAGCCGAAAGGGTTCCATTTCTTCTTTTGATTGAGTACTTGGGAGAAGAAATGGATTTTGATCCACTTAGCGAGCACAACAAAAACATATTGCTCACCACCACGAACAATGAACATACCGGTTCGTCCTCGAGTCGCCCAAACAAAAATTTCGGTATTGCAATAAATCAGGAGACTTTTGAACGTCCTCGATTCAGTGGAAGTCCTGATGGACTGTTTGAGGAGACCGACTTAGGTGACATATCAGTTGTAGCTATTTCTAATCAACAAAGCTTCATAACCAATCATTTAAGCTCGAAACAATCAGAAGATTTGAGCAACAATTTAAAAAAGACCTCTGAAATTGACGGGGTTCTGGAGGCTTCGAGTCCTATAAAAGAAATGAGCGAGAGAGTCATTCCGCTGGATTTGTTATCACCGGGAATCAGTACTAAAGACTTGTCAACTCAAATGAGAATTGCAGCCGTGATGTTACAGCAGTTAGAAAAGGCGGGACAAAATAATTCTGACCAAGCAGCTGCTATCAAAGGTAGAATAATAGATTCCATGAAAGCCTTGCAAGACAAATTTGAAAATATTGATTATCAACAAATCAAGGAAATGAATGATGCTCATATTGGGAATGATTCCGATGCTGGTGTGAGAAAACTTGAAAATGACTTCAAGCTCAGTGAAGATTGGACAACGAAGAAAAACCGTATCCGAAAGTCAAGTGCTTTTGGCCACTTGAAAAACTGGGATCTATGCTCGGTTATAGCTAAAAATGGTGATGATTTACCACAGGAAGCGTTTGCTTGTCAATTAATTGCCTTAATGTCGAGTATATGGAAGGCGAATAGCGTAGGCGTTTGGACAAAGAACATGAAAATCTTGGTGACCAGTGCCAATACCGGATTAGTTGAAACAATCAACAATGCTGTATCTGTTCATTCTATCAAAAAATCTCTCACAGAGATTTCTGTTAAAAGTGGCGAGAACCCGAGGGGAAAAGTTGCATCCTTACATGACTACTTCAGAAAGGTTTATGGTGATGAAACCTCATCAAAATTTAAGAAGGCCCAAATGAATTTTGCTAAGAGCTTAGCAGCGTATTCGGTAATATGCTATGTGCTACAGATAAAGGACAGACATAATGGAAATATCATGTTGGATAACGAAGGTCATATTATTCATATTGACTTCGGATTCTTACTTTCTAACTCACCTGGAAGTGTTGGTTTTGAAGCCGCTCCCTTTAAACTTTCCTTCGAGTACGTAGATGTACTTGGTGGTCTCGACAGCAAATACTTTCAAATTTTTAAAGAGTTGTGCAAAAAGAGTTTTCAGGTCTTGAGAAAAAATTGTGATCATTTAGTTAATATGGTGGATTTGATGCAAAAAGATTCTAGTTTACCTTGCTTCAAAAATGGTGCTCAGACAAGTGTTCTCTTAAAACAAAGGTTGCAACTTGACCTTACAGATGAAGAGTGTGAAGCCTTCGTCGAAACTGTTTTAATCGGCAAAAGTTTGGGGAGTGTTTACACAAGATTATATGATCAGTTTCAATTACTCACTCAAGGAATTTACAGCTGATCTCTATTGTCTCAAATTATTTTATAATTTATCTTATTCTTATATGCATGTCATTATCTCGCATCTGACCATCAGGGTTGCATTAGAATATTTAAACGCAGTATTTTCCTTAGCTTTCATCGCACGATGATGACCTACGAGGAGCAGAATTCACCAATTTTCAAGACATCATTCGCCCTTCCCATGGTTCGTGAAGAAAAGCAGGTTGCGCCAATCTTGGAATCTTCATTCCCATTGAGGTCGACGAATGTATATTCTGCTCTGGGTACCAGAAGAATCACTGTGGGTGGTGTGTATGACAAGCCGGTAGCCCTGTATAGAAGCATGAACCGCTTCATTATTGCAAGATACCACTTAAAAAGCCTAGCGCGTGGTTCATCGAATAACCAAGTTTCAAAAGTCATCTCCAAAGCATGTATTTTCTTCGCTTGATGTTGAGTGATACTAACCTAAAAGATCTGGAGAGAGAACAATCGCCCTTTTCAAAACTACTATGAATATTTGGCTGGAGCGGAGTCATGCTGCCATTCATTCATCCAAAATTCAAAATCTAGAAGAGCCGAAAAGATACGGGCGATCTCGTATGCGGAGTCATGCAGGAGCTCGTATATACATCGCCGAAAAGATGAAAGGAAAAGGGCTTGCTATTCGAAATTTAGAATACATGTGCCGGGCGACTCGAGTACAAAGAGACGATCACCTGCCTTCAATGCCCGTCAATTCTTGAGGAAATCTAATGTCTTAGGTTTGGAAATCGAAGATATTTTTGTAAATGGGAATGGGACCTAGTTTTATGCGTGTTTCAGACTTAAGAAAATTATAAGACCCTTACATAATTAACCTATATAATTAATTTTAATTATAAATCTGCACGATCTCCCTTAACTTAAAATTTCATCTACACCATGGAACAACAAAATTCTCTTGTAGAAAGTTTGCGTATATTACAACTTTTGACTTCCAGGTTTTCATCTTGTGATTTGGAGGAGCCAGCCCAAATTATTCAGGATGATCCTACAGGAGTTTTTGAGGATTCCAGGAGAAGAATGCTTGAAGTACGTTAAAGAAAAGATTTCGAACTTGTATTTATTAACATAATAGTACGCCAATCTTCTTGGTTACAACCAAACACTATGTTTTTCTATAAATAATCTTTATGATTCCTTATCTTGCAAAGCTGCTAATGATTCCACAGATACAGTTTCTAAAGAGAAAAATAATTACTCAATAGAGTACCATACATCCAATACGGAAGGTAAAAGGGGAAAGCGGTTGGCTTTGCACTCTGACCAAAAGTCTTTCCTAGACAACATTTTTCTTTTGAAACAATACCCCAACAGAGCAGAGAGGATTGCCATAGCTAAAAAAACAAGACTTACACCAAGGCAAATAAGAGTTTGGGTATGTAAACCTGTTTACCAATTATCATGATTGATACTAACAATAAAAGTTCGCCAATAAAAGGAACAGATCTAAAAATAGTGTATAATTTATGCTACCTGGTATACCACTAAAGTCCCTTTAATTGTCTTTGCCATTTAGAAATGATATAAGGAGGAACCTTTTTATCACGACCATAATTTATAATCCAATAAATATCATCAAGAGATTTTGTAGGATCAGATTGGGTAATTTCAATTACAAGATTAATTAAATAAATCACAGTTTTTGTAGTAAGACTTATTTTAAAATTGTATTCTAATTGAGAATTTCTAAATTTTTCAAAGAGTGAAATTTTATCAATATTACTTAATTTTTTACTTGTTAAAATTCCAATATTAATTCCTTCAATAATATCACTTGTTAGAAGATGTGGATTTTTTTCAAATGATGAAATTATCTTAAAGCAATACGTAGGATCTTTTTTAATTATATACTCATTAAGTATTCCTTGTTTCCTCTTAAATTTAAAATTAAATCCACCAAGTATGGTTTTAAGTCTTGTAATTCCTTCATTATCGTCTTCCATTGGTTTTCTCATGATAAATTTGATTATATTATCAATTAATTCTCGAATCATATAATCTCTTCCAATATTACTTTGAACAACCGATGTATCAATGGATAATTTATGATGTATACTATTTACAATGTTGATGATATCACAATTGTCCAAATTTGATATAATTTGACTGAATTCTCGAATACTATTATGAAGTGTAATTTGCTCTTTATGACTGGTGTTAATGTACAATGCATGGAATATGTCAGAACTGTTATATTTAGTTCTTTTATCAAAAATCTTATCAACTTTCCAACATTTCTTAAGAATCGCTTGAAATAGTTCTCCTGGTAATTGGGGTTCGTATAGTGGGCCATAAAGTGAGTATCTGGTGAATTCCATTAATGATGTTCTACTGAAATTTACGCTTTGTAAAATATCTTGATGTCCTTTGGAAATCGTCATGTTTTTCGTCCTTAACGTACGGAGTAATTTGGTATCATTATAAGGCATTGACTTAAGTAGATCAGCGAGATCCTGTGATGATAATGAGCCATCAATACCGTCTATAAAAGCGGCGATGACGGCATGGTATGATTTCTGCGATACTTTCTTCATCAATCGATAAAAATCAGGTTTCAGACTTTTATATAAGGTTGAGCATAAAATCCCAAGAGTTTCAGTATTGAGGCTCTTGAAGTTGTTTAATGCCACTGTAGTACCAAAAGGGTCCTTCCTAGATGTAAGTAATGAAATAATACAGTTTATTAAATAAGGTTTTGAATGCAAATTGTTGGTGGATAGCGTAATTAATTCGTATAAGTAAATCGACGATTCAGGCATGGCTTGAATAAGATTCAAACAATCATAATCATTGAAATTACGTTTATCGTGCTTGGCAATGAGTTTACGGATCCAGTACCTATTATGGGATGATTTTGGGAACTCAGACTTGGGTGTTGGTGATTGAGGGAAACATCCAATTGGCTCAGCAATAAGAAACGATAGAAATCCTGGAGTGTCTATAAGTTTAAGGTCAATAGAGCTGATTGTTTGTTTCCAGGTCAGAATATCTCCAATTGAGATGAGATGACGATAGTAAAATGCTTTTGCCATAAGGTCGTCAGGAACTTCAATTTTTAACAACAGAGAAATCAGGTCAATTGGTTCAATAGAAGCAACAAACAGTAGAAATGTATCTACTTCTTGTCTTTGAAATCCATATCGATGACAAATACTATCGATAACAATGCCTAAAGTAGTAGAATTATCAAGATGATTAGTTGCAGCCACAAGTAATTGAGAAACAGCTAAATTTCCTGATTTTGACTTTTCCATTTGGGTGCAAACTACATCTAGAAACTCGTCAGCGTCCGACATAGTCAATGGATGCGGCAAGAGGTTCCAGCACGCATCAAAGCTCAGGTGCCAGACGAGCCTCTCGATAAGTTTACGATTTAGACTTGGTTCTAAAGCTGGAACAGATGCGTAAAGGTAGATATATACAGAAGGATGAACCGTGGCTGGATGATATGATAGAATATGTGCCAATCTCCTATGAGGGTCGGATATGGAGTGTAAGCGGGCCAATATATGCTGGTCTATGGATAATGAAACTGGTGGAGGATCGAGAGGAAGTGGCTGGGCTATAGAGCTGGCGATGATTTCAGTCTCACTTCTAATGAAGTTGGCAAACCGATCTAAAAGCGACGGAGCGGCGCTGGCCGGATTCGAACTGAGTGATTCTGGTTGTGAAGACGTTGTGGATTCTATAACTTCTTTAGATGCTGGTGATGTAGGCCGAGATTGGAATTCGGAGTCTGAGGCACTGTGATGGTTGGTCTCAGCCAGGTCTTCATGTTTCGACAATTCTCTAACCTTTTTGATGGCGGCCGAGTCTTTGGAGGGACCCGGTTCTTCCACAAGCTCCTCAATTGGGATGTGGTTGTCTTTATCCGAAATCTCTTTCTTTAAACTCTTTAAATTGTCATTCTCTAAAGTCTCTTTCTCTTGATTCTCTATGGGCTCGAATTCCCTGGCTCTCAGACTCAAATGCCTGACGGCGGTCACCAGAAAGAGACCAAATCCAGGCCCATATGTGTATTTCGGTCTGGAATTTACCACTAAGTAGGGCGATGCTATTGGGGTTAATGAAATTAATGCTAAAGGTAATGCTGGGGTCCGTAGTGGACGGGGTCGTAGGACGTAAAGTGGCGGCACGGTTGTACTGGAGGCAGCACGGGACCACGCGGTCCACGGCCGTCGGACCCCGTCTCGTCGTGCCAGACGGATCGGGAGTATTAGCATGGTGAAGAGATGAAGATAATTTTTCGCATACAATTTATTAGTACAATATATTGAGGTTATTGTACTATCTGTACTTTTAATTACATCTCCATTCCTTCCACCAAAGACGGCAGTGGCTACAATTCTGGCTTCTATAGAACAAGCTACGAACAACGTCAGCGTCCTCTTTTTTTCAGATCAATTATTCCATTATTAAGTCACAATTTTCATAGTTAATATTCTCAATACTCATGGCCCAGGTAATTTGGAATACCGACATCGACGTCTACGACCCGAAGGTCATGCCGATGCTGGTGGCCAAAAACATCAGCCAGTACCTCTGCGTGCAAGATCTTGCGGCGTTTGCACTTGTATCTAGAAATACCTTTAAAACAGCCAATGATCCTACAATTTGGATTGGCAAACTCAAACAGCTTGGAGTTTGGCACACGGCTCGAGATTCGCTGGTTCCAAACGACTGGTCGACATTGGAGCATCCTCTCACGTGCCTTACCAACATTCTGCTGAATCCAAAGGCTGCTAAGTTTCAAGTAATGAAGATTCATAAGTGCTTATACCCGTACTATATTGATCTACAGTATAACAAGCCATACGACCAACTAAAGATATTTCGAGAGTTTCAAACTCCAGAAGATCAGGCCACTATACTAAGGAACCTACTCAAATATAATGGCATTGATTTGAATAAAGAAACCAGCAGCGTGGCTAGAGATAAAATCAACTCTATTCTTGAAATTTTCGAAAATGCATTATTAAGAGAACTTGAAATTCATTATGATATACAGGACTATGAAAAGACCAGCCAATTCGTGAAAATTCTCATTGAATTACAAAATCATCAGACCCTCATTGATTTTTTCCTTCAGAAAACGGTGTTCGACAATGAAGAGTCTAAATTGTTCAATTTAGAGGCATTTGACGGAGGGAAATTTTTCAAAAAGGAAAGCGCTCATGAAGAAGTCACAGAAGTAGACTCGGAAGACGGGAAAGATTCAGAAAATGAAGATGAAGACTCTACCCTGGTTTCCTACTCTCTTGACATCTCTGCTTTCGATGAGTTCATTCATAGCTTATCCCACACGTTCAACGAACAAGCAAAGGTAATTGACCTTATTTTCCCTCAAACAATACCCATGATGTACAAAGTCAGTGAAGAGCTTGTTTCCAATCAGCTTGTAGAATTCATCATGCTTATAGTTGACGCTTCGAAGTCTCGCCTGCTTTATTTAGAAACCGTACCTTATTTATATGACCGACTTACATCAGATTTTCTCAACCAACTCCAAGCCAGTGGCAACGTTGGTGAGAGTTACCATCGACTCGTACGAGAACTTTTGGATATGCTGTATGAATCGTTTGCTTCCGAATACAACCGGGACGAAGTTTCTAACTTCAAAAGCTACTGCAATGAAAACATCGACATTTGGAAACAACAAATCTCTAAACGTGAAGCGGAAACCACTGAAAATATTTGGAAACACGTAAGGGTAGAGTCCAAAAACGATTTCTTAACATCATTCAGAAAAGTATTCACCATTTCATCTTCCAAATCTGAAACTGAAAAAGATATTGAGTCTACAGAAAATTACTCTGAAATGCAGGCAAAAGCAAAGATTTTATCGGAAAACATCAAGTCTTTGAACAAAAGTTTCAGTCCCGAATTAGCTCTCGATATCTTGAACGAAGCGAAGACCTCATTGGGCAGACTTATGAAGTTTAAAGAGTATACCATTGCAGCCATAAGAAGTGATATTTACCGATCTATGCAGTTTGTATTTATTGGAGTTATTGATGCCTTGGGTAATGAACATCTTCGACCTGGATTTTCCCGAGCCTTGGAATACCTTAAGACGTATGATCCCAAGCAGATGAACTATATTGGCGAGAAACAATCGTTAATTGAACCATTGGTTCTCTTTTTTGACTTGATTAATATGGCTGATTTGATCATTCAAATGATTGACATATTTTATAAAGAAGAGATGATTAATGGGAAGGCCGTAAAGCAGGAAAACTCGATTCTTAACCCATCGCTTCAAAATAAGAAGAAACTCGAAGGTTTGGTCGATACTTATGTTGCAGATGGATTGAATGTGGGTATTGATCTTTTAATGGCTGAAATAGATTCTGTCTATAAAACCACGCTAAAAGATACAGACTACAATACACCAATCAACAGCCTAAAGGTAGTTGACGGACCTACAGAGGCAGCCACCAAAGCAGTGACAATTTTGGACGATAACATTGATTTACTTGTAGGAAATGCCGATAAGTCAATTGTGGAGGTTTTCCAACAGGAAATCGCCGAAAGATTCTTTCAAACCGTGGTTAAAGTACTTAAAAAAAGCACAGTCCTGGAAACCGGTGCCATAAGTCTTATTAGTGATCTCAACCTCTACTACGACTTTATTCTTAATCATATAAAGACCAATAAGAGGTTAGTTTTACCATTATTCCAATCATTGAAAAAAGTCGGTAGTATCTACTTAATTGCCGGATCTGACCTGAAATCGATCGGGAAACTCGTCAGTGACCTTTCCAAGTTTAACGGGATCTTTGGTCAAGAAGAAATCTACGAATTTGTCCAGCGTCGACTGGATTGGCCAATTATAAAAAGAGATGTAGAGAAGGTGATGTACGGGTTGAGTTTGGGAGACTGCTGCATAGTTTAGAAAATCGCATCGCAATATCTACATAAATTTATAGCTTGTAATAACCGCTAATATATCAAGGCTTTATGCATAGACCAGTAACCGCCAGTCCAAGCGGCCCATTGAGATCTGCTATACGAGGGCTACGACTATCATCGAAATTACGAGCTCCCGAAACCGCACACTATGAAATACAAACATTAAAGTCAGAAGTGAAAAATCGTTCTGGCAATCGTCACAAGCCAGAAATACCTCCCAGGACGAATAAAATCGACTCGATGCCCAATATGGAGCATGATGTAACCGATCCTGCCGTTTTGGAGCGTCTTTCATTCGCATACAAAGAATTATCATCCAAGAAGATGTTTAAAAACTCCATCATGAGATGTTTCAACTACTACAATCGGCTTGGGGCCGTTCTTCTTCGAGACTTACAGTTACATTCACTCAATATGCCCATGATCGAATTTTTATTCAGAAACTACTGGAAATCCATCAATTCACGGACGTTGATCTTAAATGATCTTCTCACCCTCATACTACAAAAGGATTACTCTCAGGTTATACGGGGATTTAATACTTTACAAAGAATGAGTTTATTGGTTCCAGAAACGTCAACAGAGTTTAAAATCACAAAAGATAATGGTTCTTTGCTCCGAGATTCACACACGGCCAATGAATTACTATCTAATCTACTTATATCCCAGGCAGCTTTATCAGGAGTACCTCTTGTAGCATGTTCCATGGCTTTAAAGCTAATGGCCAATGATGTTTCCCTCAACCGCCGGTCGGTTCATCTTTTACTCACTGCACTTACCGTGGATCACCCGGGAAAGTTCATGTACCACGCCAGTGCCATACTTCGACTTCTTGACGCTATTTCGTACCAAGGAATTGATTCATCCATGGCAAGTAGAATTATGAAGTACATGCTTCAGTACGAGTCGACTTGGTTTGCCGATATTGTCTATAGCAAGTTCAGAACTATCGTAAATTTGGACCAAGAATTTGTCGGTTCGGTGGTTGGACTAGTCGATAAGCACATTGAATGCAGTAGCGTGGATGTGGCATACAATATATGGACTCAACTTCCGTCCACAAAGTTTGATCACATTCTGAACATTATTGGGTTTATAAAGAAGGCTGAAGTGAAAGTAGTTGACTCTGTCATCATCCAGCTACCCGAAGAAGTGGCTGGTAATAGAAAAGTCATTGATAGCATGCTACTTTACTACGCCGCTAACCATAGATTTGAACAGTTTGAACACTTACTACATAAATTGAAGAAACCTCTTGAGAGACAAACACTTTCTGTTCTTTTTGAGTGTCTCTTACACCAAAACAACGAAACACTCGCTGAAGGAGTATTCCAGTCAATTCTTAGTTCTCCGGTGGGAATATCATCGGGTGATATGGCGGCAATTGCCAATAAATTACTTCGTCAGGATAATTTGGACAAATGTTTGTCGATTATTTACGAAAGCAATCCATCAGTTAGTAAAGAAGCCTATGTGAGTGTTTTGAAATATATACTTTTATCACACGAATCTCATGCTTCAGATGAAGTCAAACAAAAGTTTTACATTCATCTTGTAAAAAATTTAAGGAAACTTGACTCTCATGATGAATGTCTTGTTGAAATGACTACAATAATTGTACAGTATCTTTGTCGAAATAACCCAAGGTTGGCGAGAAAATTTTACGATAGCCATGTTTATGGTAATAAGGTATTTGACTTGACACCATTTATTCCTGCTGTGGGAATAGAAGAATTAGTGACATTTTCTGTATCTAATAGAATTGAGAGTTTACAAGTCATAGCCAAACATATAGTCAAACAGAAAGATTTGGCGATGTTCAAGTGGTGTATCTCACGAATGAGACAAGTAGGTATGACGTTGCGGGATGCCATTGACGCTTTCGTAAGGTTAGATGAGACTTGGGTGAAGCAGTCGGTGAAGAAGGAGGTTCTTGAGAAGATTACATAGCATCTATCTTGTATATATTAATAGACATACATAAGGAGTAAAAGTAGAGTAAGTAAGAGTAAGAGAAGCGTAGCCATTTAACATTGTACATAGTGGAAAGTGCACAGCAAAGTGTTACAGTAGACAGCTTACAGTAGACAGCTTACAGAGCTTTACGGTCAATGATAGACATTATATTTACATTATATACAGAATATGAAAATGAAGGGGGATGTACCGGCCTGCGTAAGGCATGTGTTGTGGATGAGCAGAAGCTTTGTCTTGTGACTTTAGTAACTTGTTGTGTAGCTAGTTTCTTCTCTTAGTTACTATTTCTTGTTCTCAGCTGGTTATCTCTTGCTCTTTGCTGCTTTCTTATCGTAAACCAGACCACCCTTAACTTCCTGAGCGTTTTCTCCCATCATAGCCATAAGGTCATCTTTCTCAACCGAATCTTCACCTTCTTCTTCAAAAGCATTAAATCTTTGCTTGAACTTATTAACTTTACCAGCAGCATTTGGATCTGAAGTAACGATATCTGAACGATTTGGATTCCATAAAGGATTATTTCTTTGATCACTAATCATTCTTAATTCATCTTTTGGAGCTTGAGAACGTCTTTTGATAACAGATCCATCACTTAATTCAACAATAGTTTCAAATTGATGGAAAATAGTTGGTCTAGCTTTACCTAATCTAATTTTTCTCATAACTCTTCGAGATGAAAGATGAACATCTCCCAGCATTGATACATTACGTTGGAAGATTCTAGAGCTTTGAGAACTTTGAATCACTTTATTCACACTTCTAAACATTAGATTATAATTGTGGTTTAACCTTGAAGATTATGTGAAAAACTTTCGTCGTGTAACCGACAAGAAAAAAATATCACTAACGTTGGATTTGGTGAAAATTAAATTACACGCAAAACTATTGATTACTATAAAACTACTTAAATGTCATTCTCTACACAAACCCCCACAATTGTGGTTTTAAAAGAAGGTACTGATACTTCTCAAGGTAGAGGACAAATCATCAATAATATTAATGCGTGTATTGCCATTCAAGAAACTTTAAAGCCAACTTTAGGACCATTTGGATCAGATATCTTAATTGTTAATTCAAGTGGTAAAACTACCATTTCAAATGATGGTGCTACTATTTTGAAATTACTTGATATCGTCCATCCTGCGGCTCGTATGCTTGTTGACATTTCCAGATCTCAAGATGCAGAAGTTGGTGATGGTACAACATCAGTTACAATTATAGCAGGAGAATTATTAAAAGAAAGTAAAACTTTTATTGAAGATGGAATGTCATCCCATTTAATTACTAAAGGATTAAGAAAAGCGTGTGATCTTGCTGTCAATAAAATTAATGAACTTAGTGTTGAAATTAAAAAAAATAATCCACAAGAATTTCGTCAATTATTAGAAAAATGTGCTACAACTGCAATGTCATCAAAATTAATTAGTAGAAACTCAGTTTTTTTCACTAAAATGGTGGTTGATGCAGTTTTAATTTTAGATCAAGATGAATTAGATGAAAATTTAATTGGAATTAAAAAAGTTCCTGGTGGGAATATGGAAGATTCATTATTTGTAAATGGTGTTGCATTTAAGAAAACTTTTAGTTATGCTGGATTTGAACAACAACCAAAACAATTTAAACATCCAAAGATTTTAAATTTAAATGTTGAATTAGAACTTAAAGCTGAAAAAGATAATGCAGAAGTAAGAGTTGAAGAAGTTTCTCAATATCAAGATATTGTTGATGCTGAGTGGCAAATTATTTTTGATAAATTAAAAGCAATTGAAGATACTGGTGCAAATATTGTTTTATCAAAATTACCAATTGGTGATTTAGCAACTCAATATTTTGCAGATCGTAATATTTTCTGTGCTGGAAGAGTAAGTAGTGAAGATATGGATAGAGTTATTAAAGCAGTTGGTGGATCAATTCAATCAACTACTTCAAATATTCTTGAAGAAGATTTAGGAACTTGTGATGATTTTGAAGAAGTTCAAATTGGTTCAGAAAGATATAATTTATTTAAAGGATGTCCTCAAGCTAAAACATGTACATTAATTTTGAGAGGAGGAGCAGAACAAGTAATTGCAGAAGTTGAAAGATCATTACATGATGCAATCATGATTGTTAAACGTGCAGTTAATCATAATTCAGTTGTTGCAGGAGGTGGAGCTATTGAAATGGAATTATCAAAATATTTAAGAGATTATGCAAAAACAATTGCCGGTAAACAACAATTAATAATTACAGGGTTTGCAAAAGCATTAGAAATTATTCCTCGTCAATTATGTGAAAATGCCGGATTTGATAGTATCGAATTATTGAATATCTTAAGAAGTGCTCATGCTAAAGGAGAAACTTGGCATGGAATTGACTTTCAAAAAGAAGGTGTTAGTAATAATATGAAAAATTTTATATGGGAACCTGCATTAGTTAAAATTAATGCAATTCAATCAGCAACCGAAGCCGCTACTTTATTATTATCTGTTGATGAAACTATTAAAAATGAAGATAGTGAACAAAATGGAGGTAGAGGAAGAGGTGCCTATTAATGTATATATTAATAAATGATACCATAGATTTAATTATACTTGAATAACTTTTACCAATACGGTAATTTTGTCAGGAAAGTCTAAATTTGTAAAATCATCTAGGTTTCTTGTTTTGTGTGTAAATTTCTGTAAATTAACCGTAAATGTAAGGTGTAATTACTGGGGAGATTTGGCAGGAGCTTTATACTTGAAGGTACAATTTTACGACAAGAAAAATCGGACAATCCTAAAAATAAATTAATTTTTATTGTAATTTACCCGATACACTGTTGGTGTCTATTCTTTTGACCCATTTTAGTAAATTTTGGTATAATGCAAAACGTAAGGAGAGAAGGGACATAATTATGTCAAACATTCCCGGAATGGCAATATGCGGTAAAAACTTTTTCGCCGAATACATCTCCATTTAATGCCACATAAGATAAGGCGCCAAGAAACACTTGAATGTAATGTCTATTGTAACAGATGTATTGTTGGTGTCAAGTAGTTTACTGTATGTAAGGAAGTCAGGCCTCGTGCAGAGGTCAACTAAGTGGTAAAGGTTGGAAGAGGTTGGAACAGATTGGTAAAGGCACGGAAGGGTCAGGAAAGGCAGGAAAGGCAGGAAATAGATGGGGAAGACACACAGAATGTAGACTGGCGAGTGGGTACTATGATGGACTTGGTTGGTAGGTGGTCCAGAGCGTAGATTGAACTGATTTAGATAACATAATGGTGGAGAATTCCCTCGGTAGAATGGGTTAAATTATGCTGCAAATGGCTGCAAATCGCATTTTATGGAATTTTTGCAACATTTTCTCATAAGGCCTGAAAGTAGTCTACACAACCAGAGAGCCAATATGGGTGGGAACCTCCGTTCAACTGTCTCTAGATCACAGATCCACAGTATTGAGCTCCTCAGACCGTTTCCACCACTCATTTCTCACAATTCAAGCACCAGTAAACACCACTACGTCTCTACACCAAAACCAACATCAAAACTCTGTTTACAGTACAAAGCCCAGTTTCTTCTCCCATATTGTCCCGGTTTTTCCACCACACAACTCCGCCATTGACTTTGTTCGTTTGACGCCCTTGTTGTCGTCTCCGCCTCATGCCACGCCTATTAATCGTCTAGATCTTTTATTTTAAAATCACCCCTCCGGGTCACGTGACGAAGGAGTCAAACACGCTATGGAAACGCGGTACGCGATACTAACCGAAGCAATCGCTGGTTTTACTAGTGGTTGGCGTTTGAAATTATCGTACTACATTTACAACAGGAGACGAAAGTAGTGGGAAGACAACTAGTTGTGATTACGAGATTCGTGTAAGTGAAAGATACGTCAATACGCGTTGCAATATCAACAACCCTGTTAATTTATATATACTTTATAGTCCAGAAGTTAGAAATTGTGTGAAAATTATACTTGTTTGACTTACTGGAGTCTAAGCTATTAAATTATATATATTAATTTAAACAAGACAAAGTCTTTGATCATAGCTTAGTATTCTTTATCTAGTATCTAGTATAGTTTCTAATTATTACTCTCTTTAATTTAATACTCTTTCCATTCATTCGCTTAATATGACAAGATTAAATAAATATGGACCTCCTCATCCAAAACCAAGACCATATAATTTAATGTTAGAACTTCTAGAATCACAATCAAATAAAAAATTAATTCATGAATATACTCCGGAAATTAAACAGTGGTTAGCAATTTTAGAACCACAATTAATTGTTAATCCTGCAATGATTGATTTACAACCAGAAATTCAATGGTTTATGAGACCATTTCTTCTAGATTTTTTAATAGAACTTCATTCATCTTTTAGATTACAACCTTCAACTTTATTTCTTTGTTTTAATATAATTGATCGTTATTGTGCAAGAAGAATTGTTTTTAAACGTCATTATCAATTAGTTGGTTGTACTGCCCTTTGGATTGCTGGTAAATACGAGGACAAAAAATCAAGAGTACCAACTTTAAAAGAATTACTGATTATGTGTAGAAATGCTTATGATGAAGAAATGTTTGTTCAAATGGAAATGCATATTTTATCAACTTTAGAATGGTCATTATCTCATCCAAATTTAGAAGATTGTCTTCAACTTTCAATTCAATCATGTTTATCAAATTTTCTTCAAATTACTCCAACATGTAAATATAATAATAATACTCCTGCAAATTCAAAAGTTAGTGCAATTACTGCAGTTTCAAGATTTCTTTGTGAATTATCTTTATATGATAGATTTTTCCTTTCAATTCCATCTTCAATTATTGCTCAAACTGCAAATTTATTAGCTTGTTCAATGTTGCAAGCAAATAATTGTACTTTAATGATTGAAGATTTATTAAGATCAACTTTTAAACAAAAGTATCAAAATTTAAATTCAAATCATTATATGACACCAAAAAATTCAATTTTTAAAATTAAAAATAAATCACCAGAATATAATGATAGTGATTATGAAGAAATTTTTACTGATGAAGAATTTGATGAAGATGAAGAAAATAAACAACCAAATGTAAAAGGTGCATTTTTAAGTGGATTTGATCCAGAAACAACATTTGATCAAATGAGAAAAGTTGGACTTATGCTTATTATTCAATTAAATAAAGTTACTGATGTTTTATCAAAAAAATATGAACCATTAAGGGTTATTGAAGTTGTTAAAAACTTTCATGAACGTCATAGTTTTATTATTAATACAATCATGGAAAATTCAACATTGATTATTAATGATGAATGGCAAGAATCAAATATAAAATTAGGTCATTTAATTCATATTTTATTACAATTACCAAATGTTGAAGAAATTGAACAACAATATAAAATTCAACAACAACATCAACAAATTCAATATCAATCACAATTTACAAGTATACCACTTACACCACCATCAGCAACTTCACAATATTCAATATTCTCACATTCAAATCATACATTATCATCAATTTGTGCAACTCCAGTTCAACCACCATTTGCAAATCTTGGTGCAAATAGTTCAACATCAACATTTCTGCATAGTACAGATGCAGTCAATGGATTTAGTCCAGTTGTTGCTAAAAATAATCGATACGATCACGAATGGTGTTCGCCTCGAATGCATGTTTAAAATTAAGTTGATTTATAATTTTAAACTATATTACTAATTAAATTATTTCAATTGAATTTTTTATTGAAATCTATTCATAATCTAGAAGGTCTAGAAAGCAAGTTTGACATTGCATAAATAAGCTGAAAGTAAAATACTTGCTAAGCTATAAGTAGTCATTATATTACAATCATCATCATTAGGTATTTACTCATAAAACCATGGAGATGTAACGGAATAAATATAATAAGGAGACAGTGTAGAGGGGGCGGAGGGAGAGAGTGAAGTGAGAACAGAGAGTACAGTGTAAAGTAGAGTGAGAACAGAGAATACAGTGTAAAGTAGAGGGAGAACAGAATACGGTGTAGATACAGATTAACTACAATCTAGACGGTGTTGAAAGAGGTAATACAGTGAGGCAATTGCAAAGATACAGTAGAAAGCAAACATCATAATAATAGAAGAAAAGAACTGGAATACAATAGATGCACGGGAAGAAACGTATTGGAGGTTGCGATGTAGACGAAGTATCTGGTTGCGATGTAGACGGACCTTGCAGGTTGTATCGTAGACAAAACCGTAGAAGTTGCAGTGTGCAAACAGCGGATGCTACACGGTAGCGACCAAGCAGAAGTGCAACGCTGAAGAGAGAAACAGAAAAGAAAAAAGAGAGATTTACTGAAAGAGAAACATCTGAAACTTTGAAACTCCGAAACTTCAGAGAAGAGTGAACCTTTGAAACTTACAGAAAGAGATGGGTGATGCAGATCGGAGAATCAGCTGCAAGTCACAATGATCCAAAACAGTCCATCCCACTGGAGATCAGTTGAGCTATCAAGCCAATTCCTTCTATCCGACCTCATCAACCAAACTTAACCTACTTTTTATTAACCTACTTTTTATTAACCTACTTCCCATTAATCTACCTTTCTTCAACTTTCCTACCTCTAGTTTTTGCAGCTGCACCTTTCTGCACACGCACGTAAATTCGCCTAAATAATTCGCTAAATTCACAACCTTGCAGGGAATATGCGACTTTCCGCGACCGTCTTTATATGTTTCAAAATATTACACAAACTAACACCAAACAATCACGCGTAGTGTCATTTCCTAAATTGGATGAATGTTTACGTCGATTTAAACGATTAACTTATAACTTCTTCTAGTCTTCTTGTATAACGTGATCAATTTTAATGAGTGAGGAAGACGGGCTCAACCTGAAAAACTGGGTATGGGTACCGGATCAAGAACATGTTTTCGTTAGAGGATATATAACTGACAATGATCCAAAATCTGATGAAGTAAAGGTAACTGTTCATAAAGGAAATCAAGATTGTCCATTAAATGTTTTGAAGAGTGATTTAGAACCATGTAATCCTCCTAAATTTAATAAATGTGATGATATGGCTGAACTTACTCATTTAAATGAACCATCAGTTATTTATAATTTACAATTACGTTATAATGATGATTTAATTTATACTTATTCAGGTTTATTCTTAGTAGCGATTAATCCATATAAATCTTTACCTATTTATGATAGTACTATCTTACATAGATTTCATAATCATGCTTATGATAAACCTCCTCCTCATATTTTTGCAACGGCAGAAGGAACTTTCAGAAATTTATTAACAAATAAGAAAAATCAGTCAATTCTTGTTACTGGTGAAAGTGGTGCTGGTAAAACTGAAAATACCAAGAAAATCATTCAATACTTATCTCTGATAACTCCTAAAGATCATAATTCTTCAACTTCAACCTCGACTATAGATACTAAGATTCTCCAGGCAAATCCAATCTTGGAGAGTTTTGGTAATGCAAAAACGATCAAGAATAACAATTCTTCAAGATTTGGGAAGTTTATCAAGATCTTCTTTGATGCGAAAGGTAAGATCGATGGTGCTACCATTGAGTACTACTTGCTTGAAAAATCAAGGGTTGTTCATCAATCTTCCGATGAAAGAAACTACCATGTTTTCTACCAATTTTTAAAAGGTCAAAATGATCAGAAATTATCATCTTTAGGTCTTTCAAAGAAATTGGCTGAATATAATTATCTTAAACATTCAAAATTTGAAATAACAAACGTTGATGATTCAAAAGATTTCAACTGCCTTGTTGATGCCTTTGACATAATGGGATTTAGTGAATTTGAAACTAATAATATTTTTGCAGTTTTAGCAATCATTTTACATCTTGGTAACTTGGATTTCACGTCGTGGAAATCGGAACAAGCAAATTTCACAAAAGCATCGCCCATTGATTTAATTGCAAAATTACTTGGACTTTCAGAATCTGATTTATCTTCAAATTTCTTACGTCCAAAAGTTAAGGCAGGTCGTGAATTTGTTGCCAAATCAAGAAAGGCAACGGAAGTTAAATATGCAATCGATGCATTTGCTAAACATTTATATGAGAAGGTTTTCCAGTATATCATTCAAAGAATTAATGATAATTTACAAGGTGATTCATACGAAGATAATTATTCAATTGGAGTTTTGGATATTGCTGGATTTGAAATCTTCGATACAAATTCTTTTGAACAATTATGCATTAATTATACCAATGAAAAACTTCAACAATTCTTCAATCATCATTCATTCATTTTAGAACAATCAGAGTATTTGAAAGAAAATATTCAATGGGAATTTATTGATTTTGGACAGGATTTACAACCAACCATTGATTTAATTGAAACCAAAAGACCAATGGGGGTTCTTGAAATCTTAAATGAACAATGTATGATTCCGAAAAGTTCAGATAAATCATTCATGGAAAAATTAGCAGAAGAATGGGATGGAAAAAGCCCTAAATTTAAACAAAATAAATTTAAAAGTGGATTTATAATAAATCATTACGCTGGCGTGGTTGAATATAACGTTGAAAATTGGTTAGTTAAAAATACCGACCCAGTTAGTGATAACATATTAAATCTTATGCCAACTTCATCAAATCAATTTATATGTGAATTATTCGATAGTGAAATTACAAAGACTAAATTGAAAACTGCATCTCAAAAGCATAAAGAACAACTTTCTAATTTAATGGATCAATTAGGATCAACAGAACCTCATTTTGTTAGATGTATATTGCCAAATTTAAATAAAAAACCAAATAGATTTGATAAAAATCTTGTTTTACATCAATTAAGATGTAATGGTGTTTTAGAAGGTATTAGAATTACTCGAGCCGGATACCCGAATAAATTGCATTTCGAAGAATTCTTCTCCAGATATCAAATACTAAATAAAGAAATTATGTTTACTAAAAATATGAAAACAAACTGTGAACTCATCTTAAAGAAATTACAATTAGAAGATATTAGTTATAGAATTGGTATTACTAAGATTTTTTTCAAGAATGGTATTTTAGGACAATTAGAAGAAATGAGAGAACTTGTTTTAAAATCTATCTTTACTCAAGTTCAAAGTATAATTAGAGGTAATTCTTCAAGAAAGATATTTAAAGATCAAATAAGAAGAATTCAAGCATCTCAGTTAGTGGCTAAAAATTTTATTGAATTAGATAAGTCATTAGCTGATAATCAATGGTTTAAATTATTCATTAATATTAAACCATTATTAGAAGAATCGGTTAAAGTCCTTGATTCTAAGGAAGTAAATGAAAATCTCAAGAAGATCAATGGTAAATTGAAAGATGCAGAAAATGCAAAAAATCATCTTGAAGGTGAAAACAAAACTTTGAAAGAATCAATGGCTAAACTTGAAGATGAAATCATAGCTACCAGTAATTTAATGAAGGATAAATCAGTTCAATTAACAAAATTAGCCAATGAAGAGAAAACTAGCACCAAAAGAATAAATGAAATGGAAAGGCAATTGTCCGAGATTAAAGCTCTCAATGATAAGTTAGCTAAAGAGAAAGTTGAATTCGACGATAGGTTGAAGCAGCTGAATGAAAAAGTATCTTCAAATGTAAAAGATTTCGACGATTTGAAAGAACAATATAAGCTGAGCATCAATAGAATAAAACAACTAGAAGGTCAAATAAGGACATTCGAGTCGAATAAAAAGAATCATGATCTTACAATCAATAACATGAAGAAAGAATTTGATGCAACAAAGTCGATTTCTTCAGGAGAACTTGTGAAACTACGTGAATTGAATAAAACACTTAATCATCAAACTTCTCTGTTAGAAAAAGAAGTGAAGACTGTTAATGAAAAAGTCAAGACATTAGAAGCACAATTAGCAGATAAATTAAGACTTATTTCTCAATTGAAGAAAGAGAATGACTCATTGAAACAAGAGACTAGTGTTGCAAATGAGAAACTTTCAAAACTGCAAGAGTTGGAAAAATCATTCCAATTAGAACTGGTAAACCAGCAGCAAATTCTTAAAGAACTTAACCAGGCTAAATCCACACTTCAGCAACAAATTGATGAAAATAGTCTACTTGAAAACAACTACAAGAGTTTGAAAGTTGAAATTGAAAATTTGCAACAGGTGAAACACGATTCTGCTCTACAAATCACTGAGTTAAAGCATAGAATCTCTCAAATGAGTAGAGAGTACGAACAAGAGAGAAATAAGGAAAATATTAATCCTAAAGGTGATGTGAATATAGTGGAAGACTTTGCCAATGTCAAACTCAAATTGAATGAACAAAGTGCAAATTTACGTAATGAAAGGTTTGAAAATAAGAAATTATCAGAAGAAATCAGTATTTTGAAAGAAAGACTCAAGAAGAATAATCTCAATGCTAGTATTCATAGTCCCACAAAAGAGAATAGAAGATCAGTTGCAATTGGTGAAGAAATCATGATGAAATCATCTTCTAATGAAATTGACTCATTGAAAATGAAGTTAGAACAAGAAGAAGCAAATGCTATCCGAGCCGAAAACTATGCTATTGAGTTACAGAAAAAGCTCAATAAATTACAATCAACTCGTGGGATCAACAGCTTCACTGACCATGAAAAGAAGTATAAAGAAGCTCAGGTAAGAATCAATGAACTTGAAACAAGATACGAAAGAATGCTTAATGATAGTGCTTCCGAAGGAGATTTCTCTCCAAGTTTTGGATCCGCTGCAAGCTCAACATCAACAAGACCACTTTCAAGAAGTGATAGTCTTGGATTCGGAATGTCAAGTGCCAGTGGGAATGGAGATTTTGCAAAAATTTACCAGGATATCACCAAGACATTGAGAACAACCAGAGAAGAACTCAATACCTCGAAAATGGAGATTTTAAGGTTGAAATCTTTATTGAGAGAATCAGAGGAAGAGTTATATGAAGTAAAGAGAAATAACTTCAAAGTTTCTGTTAATGATTATGAGGAAGAATTGGCTCAACTTCGTGTTAAACATGATACCATAAGTGTAAAGAATCTCGATTTACTCAAGGGAGTGGAACTTTATAAGAAGAGATCTGATGAATACTACAAGAAACTTGAATTAGCAGAATCTGCAATTTCCATCTCTAAAAGACATGAAAGTCAAGCACAACAAGAATTGACTAAACTTAGAAATGAATTGAATTTGACTAAAGAAGAGTTGAAAACATCGACAATTTTCATAAAGGATCTCAGGCAAGAAATCTATAAGAAAGAAGAAACTATTAACGACAAGGAATTCAACATCCAGCAACTTCGAGTACAAATCACTAATTTAGAAGATAAACTTTCATACATCAATAAGAACTATGGAGACAACAAAGAATTAGAGACTAAATACAAAGAAGATATTGCTCAATTGAATAAAGATTTAAATTTCAAGCTTGAAGTTGAGACTAGGTTAATCAAAGAGAATAAACAACTACAGCTTGACTTAGAAGAACTAGTTGCTAGTGAACAGTCATTAAGAGAAGAGTTTGAAGATATCTTTGAAAAGAATGAGAACTTGTTAGTTGAAAACAGTGAACTTTCAAGTAAGTTAAGACTAGTTGAAGGAGAATATGCCATTAGCGAAAGAAAGAACGGCAATTTGAATAAACAGGTGAAATCATTAAAAGACCTTAATGAAGAAATCATGAAACAAAAAGAAGAGTTAATTGAAATTAAAGATCAATTAAGTGATGAACTTGAACGTAAGAAGGTTGAATGTGAAAACTTGATTATCAGTTTAAGTAAAAGTGAATCAACTTGTAAGATCATGAGAGAACATCTTGATAATCAAAGAAGTGAGAGTAAAGAGATTCAAAATGAATTAAATCAACTGAAAAGTTTTAATAAGAATGAATCACAAGATTATGCTAAAGTATTAAAAGATAAGTTAGTTATTAAAGAAGAAAATGATTCTTTAAAGAAGGCCAATACTGAATTAAGAGATAAAGTTAATACACTTGAAGATAAATTGTACAATAATGAACAATTAAGATATTGGGAATCTAAAGTTAATACACTTATGAATGAACTTGATGAAACTCAAGGAGAACAACATGAATCCCTCAAGAAAATTAGTCAATTAGAAAGAGATGTACGCACATTGAATATTCATCTTGATAATGAGACAAAATTGACTAAGAAATATAACGATGAAAATTTCAGTTATCAGAATCAAGTTGGTCACTTTAAAAGCAGTATAGATATTCTCACCAGTGAGAATGAGGAGAAAGGGTTGATGATAAGATCTCATGAGAGGGATCTTGAAGAGTTGAGAGAGACATTATTGATGATGGAGAAGGAGAATTTACAACTCAAGCAACAGCTAGGTGTATAGGACAATGTACAGTGTACAAGAGTAGTAGAGACAAAGAGGAGTAGAGTAATAGGGGTAGATGGAAGGGAGAGTAAGAATGGAACAGGAAAAGGATGGAAGAGCGGTAAGAGTAGTAGAGTGAAAGAGTAAAGAGTATAGAATTCGTACAGTTATACTAAAGCCCAATAAAGCTTAATGAGCAGGGAAGGACGTCCAGCGAAGTGCCAGAAAAGGAAGTGCCTTAATGTGTCGATTTGTAACGCAGTCATCTGTTGTTGATTTAGTCTTGGCTCTTCAGTAAAATTAGTCCAATTCCTCAGTAAGATTAGATTAGTCCAGTTCTTCGGTAAGATTAGTAGTTCTTCAGTAGACCATTTCTTTTTATTCACTTGACGCCTACATCACGCCTGTAAGTACCACATTTCTTCTTACCCCGAACTTCATCCCCAAATGATCACATTTACGAGGCAACCACCTACTTCAATTTCACAATGCCTTGGTTAAATGTACAATTTTATACACCCGTGCACCTGTGCTCATAGGTGCAACTACTTCCCCAATTGGGCAGTAGGCCACGGGACCTCATACTGCAAGATGAATACAATTCCGAAAATAGGAATCTAAACCGGTAAATTAACCAAAATAAGTGAAATAAATCGATATTCAAACTATTATTCCCTAAAGCAATTTCAATAAGTTGAGTTTTCTTGCAATTTGTCATAATTTCTTGGTCCCACGTTGTCCGGTTTGGCCACGCCCCACGTGGGTGCAAAAAAAACATCAAACCAGCATAAAACTCCGTATCGCACGTGGTGGGAAATCCCCGATGGGCACAAGATGCTAGTATAGATTTTTCACACGGGGCCGGGCTCAGTATAGACGGGCAGCCCAGTAGGGCGAACCGTACGGCGAGAGGTAACTATATTTTCTCGCACGGGTTTCTACACGAGGTAAGCGCCATGGACCACAGCCAAGGCCCAAATTATTATCGCAAGAAATATATTCAAGACATCAAGAACTGGTAAAGTTGGCATAAGATTGGCATTAAAACTTGGCCTCAAAAGACATATAACGGCGTAGAATCCGATAATGTAGAATATAAAGAATCTTTTGAAGAATTATAATGTCGTATATCAATTATTAAAATATATTTGGCTATTATTACACGCAGGTTCGGTTAAATTAATCTTACAATAATTAATGAAAACGATCGTGCCGTGTTTCTTTTTGGAAATTAATATACCATGAGATAAAATTTCATAAATTATATAAATGGGGAAATTATCCCCAATTCAATAGGGATAAAAGTTTTTCACTTAAAGTTTTAATTTAATAAAATGACAGATATTAGTGAACAAGTTCCTCATCAAGTTAGTACTGCTGGTGGTAAAACTGCTTTCAAAGATTATATTGGTAAATTTGCCCATATTGAAGATCCTTTAGAAAGAAGAAGATTAGCTTTAGAAGAAATTGATAATGCTGGATTTGGTTGGACTCAAGTTAAAATGATTTTAATTGCTGGGGTTGGTTTCTTAACTGATTCTTATGATATTTTCGCTATTAACTTGGGTATTTCAATGTTAGGTCATGTTTATTGGGCTGGTGCCATGCCTTCTTCAACTACAACTCTTTTAAAAGTTTCAACTTCTGTTGGTACCGTTATTGGTCAACTTGGTTTTGGTACTTTTGCTGATATCGTTGGTAGAAAAAAGATTTATGGTCTTGAACTTATCATTATGATTGCTGCTACCATTGTTCAATGTTTCCTTGGTTCTTCTCCTGCTGTTAATTTTGTTGCAATCTTAACTTTCTGTAGAATTATTATGGGTATTGGTATTGGTGGTGATTATCCATTATCTTCCATTATTAGTTCTGAATTCTCAACTACTAAATGGAGAGGTGCTATCATGGCTGCAGTTTTCTCAAATCAAGGTATCGGTCAATTACTTGCTGGTATCGTTGCCCTTATTTTAGTTGCTGCTTATAAAGATGAATTAATTGTTGCTAATACTGCTGCTGAATGTACTGGTGATTGTATTAAAGCTTGTGATCAAATGTGGAGAATTCTCGTTGGTTTCGGTTGTGTTCCTGGTGTCATTGCCTTATATTATAGATTAACTATTGCTGAATCTCCAAGATACGAACTTGATGTTATCGAACATGATGACGTTCAAAAAGTTGCAGATGCTGAAGCCGCTATTGATATTCATGCTCAAGAAATTGCTGCTCCAAAAGCTTCTTGGAATGATTTCTGGAGACATTTCGGTCAATGGAGATATGGTAAAATATTACTTGGAACTGCTGGTTCTTGGTTTACTTTAGATGTTGCTTACTATGGATTAGGATTAAATACTGCTACTATCTTACAAACCATCGGTTACGCCTCTTCAAAGAATGTTTATTGGTCATTATATAACTCTGCTGCCGGTAATTTAATTTTGATTTGTGCTGGTTCTTTACCAGGTTACTGGTTCACAGTTGCTACCGTTGATACTATTGGTAGAAAACCAATTCAAATTGGTGGTTTCGCTATTTTAACTATTCTTTTATGTGCTATTGGTTTCGGTTACCATAAGTTGAATGATAAAGGATTATTAGCCTTATACGTTTTAGCACAATTCTTCCAAAATTTCGGTCCAAATACCACTACTTTCATTGTCCCTGGTGAAATTTTCCCAACTAGATACAGATCTACTGCTCACGGTATGTCTGCTGCTGCTGGTAAAGTTGGGGCTATCATTGCTCAAACCTGTATTGGTACTTTAATTAACCATGGTTGTGCTGCTGATGATGAAAACTGTTTCTTACCTCATGTTATGGAAATCTTTGCCCTTTTCATGTTGTTAGGTATTGGTACTTCTCTCTTAATTCCAGAAACTAAGAGAATGACTTTAGAAGAAGTCAGTGAAAAATACCACGGTGAAGTTGATACCACCAAGCTTGGTAAAGATAGATATACCACTACCCAAGCTGAATCATATGATTCTGACTTGAAGCAATAAGCAATGTATTTATAGATATTTATAGTGGATAAAATAATGAAATTTAATAAAAAAACGTATAAATTGAATTCAATTGTAAGACTCGTAAGCTCAAGTAACTGTCTAACTGTATTAATACATTTGATAATCGTTTATTAAATTCTATATACTTTGGTATTGTTCTAATGAAGTTTGCAGCCAATGCGGCGCAAAGATATAACCATAGAAGCTTACTTACGTGAAGTATTCTTTCTCAGCTGTTTGGCTTTCTTTGCTTTTTTGCTCTTCAGCTTGGCTTTCTTTGACTTTTGGTACTTCAGCTTAGATTGTTTAGTCTTTTTAGACTTTGCCAAGGGTTGAACATTATGCATGTCGTCTGAAAAAGCAGGGGAACCGTTGTCTTCTGCCTGATTTGGAAGAGCTAAGCATTCACTTACTGCAGGTTCAGCTGCTTCATTTTTCATAGAAGCTGTTGGTGTTGCAACAAGTGTTTCTTCACTCGATGATCTATGGACTGAGGCTAACAATGGACTATCATTAACTGCCAGAATCATCATGTTTTCAGGGCTGTTACTCTGGATTGGAGTGTATGAGACTTTGCATTTACCGAATCTGTTTAGCTTTCTGTCTAACTTGTACTGGTATGTGTTTTTCGATGGCTTGACTCCAAAGAAATTGGCAATGTCAGTAGCTCCACAACAAGGTGGGCTCCATCTCTCACATTTAAAGCTGACACTTAATGTGGTCGGAATGCTGTCAGCTGCAGCGAAAGGGATATTCCATCTAGCAGCTTTAGTGCTGATTTCAAGAACTCTTGAAATACTAGTAGCAGAACCAAATGGAACATTCCATCTAACTTTTTGGGTGTTAATTCCAAAAACTTCTGGAATACTTTTTACCAGAGAAAGCGGAATGTTCCAGCGGGGTTTGCAAGGAGTAGCAGTCAAGGTCGAAATATCAGCAACAGAAGAGAAAGGAGCAGTACAAATTTCCATTTTGAAGGAAAACTTAGCAAGGTAATTTGCAAAATGTTTGTTGACCGAAGCATAACTAATCTCATTCATTTGGTCTATTACGGGGTTGAACAGTTTGAAAAATGGAGCAGTATAAAGAACCAATTGGAGGTCCTTTTCTGGAGCAGAAGTTTCCCTAATGATCACAACAGGTCTTGGACTCAGAAGAGGTGCGATTCCCAACTCTTTTGCAAGATTTTCTACCAAGCAAAAAGGGATATTCCATCTAGGAGCTTGAACGTTGATTTCAAGTACCTTTGAAATACTTCTAGCAGAACCAAATGGGACATTCCATCTAACTTTTTGGGTGTTAGTTCCAAAAACTTCTGGAATACTTTTTACCAGAGAAAGCGGAATGTTCCAGCGGGGTTTGCAAGGAGTAGCAGTCAAGGTCGAAATATCAGCAACAGTAGAGAAAGGAGCAACCCAAGTTTCCTTAGGAAAACCAGCAGATCTTGGACTCAGAGGAGGCGCGATTGGAATCGGAGCCGATGTCAAAGCGGATTCCAAATTTGCAGCCAAAGTAATTTCGGTGTTGCGACCTGCCAGTTTGAGTTCAAGAGAGGGTAAACGTTTGGACAAGTCAAGTTTGTAAGCAAGGGGAGAGGTCAAAATGTGACCAGATTCTACAGTAAGATTTTCAGCGGTAAAGGAGTTTGGAGAAACTGGGACATAATCATCGAGTCTTTGTTTCCTAATTGAAACCTCAGAATACTCAATGTTCAAATCGACCTTTTCTAAACCAAATTTTTCTGAATTGAATTCAGAGCTTCTTTTCCATAATGTTGAGAGGGTAAAATGTTTTAAATGTTGCTTAAAAGCTCTATAAATACGGTTGATGTTATTTCTACTGAAAGTTTTATCCTTCAGTTCAATATTTGCAACCGGTGAGTTTGTGGAAGACAGCTCGATTTTTGAAGCTAAACTTCTTGGTAAAGTGTAGCTTGAAATGTTGCAATCTTCTAACAAAATCAATTTTGAGGGTCTATAAATAGAAGAACGCATCAGAGATGGTCTAAATCTCTTGAGTAATACTTCTTTGTCTAATTTGTTAGCAGGAAACTGCTCACAAGAAGCCATTTTGCTAACTGCAGCCATTGCTCAAAAATGATCGATTGAGTTTCTGGAAAGTTGTTGGTTAAATCTGTGGGTATAACTTAAGTCTTTTCAGTGATTTGTAAAGTCTTAAGTTATAAAATATCTGTCTTGCTATGAATTCACAGGAAGAACGATATGTAAAGAATTGCATATTTTCACTTTAAAAAAAAGCATTATATACCCTCTTGTCCACAAATACAAACGCAATAAAACGCATTTGAACGCACGAGAAAGTTCTATAATATATGACCATATTTTAAGAGTATGCCAAACCTGTATTCGTACAGATCTCTTCCTGTAGATAGTGGATCGACTAGCTGCGCCCAATGGCTGCAAATTAGATACTTATCTGGTAGAAAGTATGGGTGTAAATCTTGACGGTGCCGGCTAATGGTGTCTACATCAAAAGTAGAACAGAGGTATTTAATTTAGGAGAAACTGTGTTCAAAGTAGTACGATTCCAATTCGAGATTATTGATGTGACATATTTCCGATGTGAGACATCCCGATTTCATTTTTCCGATCTGAGCCAGTCAAATCACTGAAAGACCTATTCTGAAAACTAATCAGTGTTATTGAGCCACTTATCTACTTACAACAATTTGACAGTATACTAATTAAATTATAGACGATATTATACTAAGGGTTCAGGAAATCATCAACTAACCATGAAGTTGTTTCATTTCAATGTACTTTCCTAGTAAAGCTGCCAGATTCAGATTACAAACAACAAATGCATTCTTGTAAACATCAATGACTTCTTTGATAACGTCGTCTTTTGTAGTTTGACCATCGACGATATTCTGTAATGAAATCTCTAAATTCTTTCTGAGAAACGGCTTCAGTAGCGATATATTTTCTAGTTCCATTTCATTAAATCCCAGAATTAATCCCATACCTAGCACCGTGGGAATGATGTATTCTTTACCCGATTGTTTTGTCTTGACTACGTAACTCCTGGTAATGATTTTTTCGATATGTTCAGCGATAGTTGCGTCGGTTCCAATCCCGTTGGCATCCATTAATGCAATAAGTTCAGGTTCTGACATATGTGAAGGGGGTGACGTTTTACCTTGTTTTAGCTTACCATTAGTGATATTTACAGTTTCTCCTCTTTCAAATGGAGGAAGGTTCTTCAGTGACTCCCATTTATGATACGGGTAGATATCAAGATAATTTCTTTCAAGTACCACAAGTCCAGTAGTTGTGAAAAATTCATCACCCCAACGTAGAGTGGCTGTAGTTGTTTCACCTTTAGCATCACCAGAACAACAAGCAAGAAAACGTCTTACAATATACTCATATACGGTTTTTTCATCTCCTGTAAGCAGCGTTAATGACGTATACTTTATAGGATGAATTGGAGGATGGGCTTTATCATCGTGAGAACCTCCACGGGGCGACTGGAACCGGCCTGCAATGAGATCGCGGGCATAGTCGCCCCAAACTGGCAGCGCCGTGTGGACGGAGATCGAGGCGCGAAGATCCATGGCGGCGGGAAACGAGTCGGTTTCTGTACGTGGATAAGAGACCCAACCTTTATTATAAAGTTTTTCAGCAGCATCAAGAGCTCTTTTAGCACTCATTTTGAAGAATCTAGAGCAGTCTTTTTGAAGTTCTACTGTGGTGAGAGGTAATGGTCTGTATTTGGAAGTAGGTCGACGATCAAGTCCAGTTATGGTACCGGAAGAACCCGAATTTATACATTGACGATAAAGTAAACTGGCGTAAAGTCGGTCGAAGAAATGATTTTTAGTCCATGTAAACGATATTGGTGTCAGTGGTGCGCCGGAGGGAAGCGATTTTTTTACATCGCATGAAATTAACCAGAAAGGTTCTGGAACAAATGATTTAACTCGTTGATACCGATCCACAACAAATCCAAGCGTTGGGAATTGACATGTTCCGTAAGAAATCACTTCTTTATCACCAACAAGTGATCTGGCCTTATATAAATCCGTAAGAAATCTAGTGAAACTAAGACCACATCTTAGGTCGACCTCCATACGGGCCTCGACGGCGCGTACCGCACCCATATCTAGTCGGCCGGGTCGGTCCATGGAGCGCACCACATGGGCGCGTTCCAAATGCGAAAACTGGGCCCGCCACGCGGCGGCTGGCGTGTGTCGCGGCGATGATTTGCGGGCTGCTTCTACGATTTCAAACCCAATATACTCACCTTCGCGATCACAATCGGTCCAAATCATGAGCTGGTCTGCATTGCGTGCTTCCTGAGAAATATTTTGGAATACATCTTTATGACTGATGGTGGTGGTGATTGGCGCCGTGAAGAGTCGCCCGGGGGGACAATTACTCCACGCGTACTGGGGGCCAAAGTCGTAGTTGGTGAGATGGCCCAATACTGAAGTCATAGTGATCTCGCACGCGCCATGGGTGGAAGAATGGTAGGAGAAATCGTAGAATTTTACGTACTTATTCTTGCTATTTCGTACTGAAAAGCGACCTCCAGAGAGGATCTTGCTGACTTCCTTGGCAATAGACGGCTTTTCGGCCACACAGAGGATTTTCATCGTTTTAGTGGTCTCACACTAATTGCACTAGACTCACACGTAGTATTATGTGCGATTAAAGGTAGAAGGAAATGACAGTGAGCTGTTCGGGAAAATGCTAGTGGAGACGGGTGTTCGGAAGTGCTAATTGGGTGCTGGGGAATAGTCCGAGTCTCCGACTGGGGTTTCAGTAGATAATGCAGTTGAAGCTGAAGTAGTTGATTATTTGGTGATGTTTCGCGACTGAAAAACTAGCGATGACATTCTCCATCTATCTGTGTGATTTAACTATCGATTGCAATTACTGAGGTGTTTTGCTCCTGTATCTCTTCAAATCATATTGACTGTGTTGCTTGCACTGTTATTGCTTCAAAATGTCTCTTTCTGCGTGGTTAGACCACCCTAAAACAATTATCAGTAGCCTGCTTGAAGTCATTGAAACGAAATCTTCTGGTAAAGGTATCTACGCCACTTCTGCCATTCTGCGCCTGACGGTCGTTGTGAATATCCCCCAGCAGTTTCTCCTCAATAGAGTCTCAGCTACGGCTCATATACTTAAGCATTCCGTGTCAAAACTACCCATTCCTTATCTGGCTGTAGTAGTACCAGCATCGGCCACCAAAGATGGGCCTGAACTCTACAGTCAACTTTCGTTGACGGAGTTAGAAAAGCTTTCGTCGTTTCAGGTAATGTCACTTTACATGACCGTGGAAAAGTCTAGAAAAGACTCTTACTGGAGACCCTTTATTGACTCGCTTCCTCCGATGTCAGACTTCAAATTTGTGCCAATGCTTTGGAAATTGGGATCAGACGAAAGTCTACAAAAGCTCTATGAAAGACTACCTCCATCGGCCAAAGTCCATTCGGATAAGGTGTACAATCGGTTGATGTCAGACTACGATAAGCTTTGTGAGCTTTTACAACCAAAAATTGACAATTTTGATTCATTGTTTCCTCTAAGTACCTATAAATGGGTATGGATCTGTATCAACTCCCGTTGCTTGTACATGGATATGCCCACCGCCAATACAAAGGATGATAACTTCACTTTGGCTCCTTTTGTCGATTTCCTTAATCACAGCGACGACGATCAGTGTAAAATATCTATAGATATTCAGGGGTTTAAAGTAATCGCAAGCAAACCATACAAGGAGTCAGAGCAATTACTTTTTTGCTACGGACCACACTCGAATGAATTTCTACTTTGTGAGTATGGGTTTATGTTGGGAAGCAATAAATGGAATTATCTTGATATTTCCCCATATATTACTTCACTTCTTCTGACAAAACAAAAGGAGTATCTAGAAGACAATGGATATCTTGGTGAATATACTGTCAACGAGGACGGCGCCTCGTTTCGAACAGAGGTGGCACTTGCTACGCTACAAGAATTCATTCCGACCGAGTCAACTCGTCTTCAATCATTTATTAATGGATTTAATGATGGCAGTATGTACAAGGAACATGCAGATGCTATTTTGATGGAGACTCTCAATCAGATTATCAAAGCCAGCGACAAGTTCAGTCCTGATGAAAGCGAAGAATCTAAGGTGGTGGATAGATTATACCTGTCGATGAAGGAGTTGGCAATAACAGCCAAACAGCATTATAAGTGAGATTTATAATAATTGAATCTAATGGATTCACAATTGTGACATTTTCAGAGCCTTCTTTTCCATGGTTTTAGTAATGGCAGCTTTATTTCTCACCATTCTGACCAAATTTTGGTTAACTGGAGTTGAAATTGAATATTCTCTACCAAGCCTAACCACATAACCATTAATCCAATCTATTTCTGTTGGATTAAGACTACGAACGTCTTCTCTCATGGATGAACTATTTTTTGATGTAAGTTTACAAATCTCCATGACTTTATTGACCATTCGTTCTTGGTCAAGAATAGCATTAGTTTCAGGAAACAGTTGTAATTCAGGGAATTTTTTCCTGAGTACCAACACTGATTCTGCCACAATTCGACGCCAAGTGGCCACAACATCTTTACCATACAATAGATCACCGTTATAGCAGTCTAGTATTGCAGTTAACGGATTAATACATGCATTTACAATGAGTTTTTCCATTTGAATTAAAATGAACAGTTCAAAAGTTGTAGTCAGGGCATTGAGATTGGATGTATTCACCAACTGATCGATGAAATCAGGAAATCCTGTTGTAGTAGTTGGACTTACCGGCGCAATAGTAAGTGATCCAAGCCCAACGTGATGAATAGAAGTTTTAGACGTTTTGTATGCACCATGAGTAGATACTGCCAGAAAGAATTTAGGCAGATCCGAAGTGAAAGGCCATAATTCCAGGTGAAGAAGGTCAAGGACACCCATTCCGTTTTGAACAAGAAGGATGTTAGAGTCTCGGTTGAGATACGGAACGTACGGACGAAGCGCCTGTATGGTACTGTAAGTTTTAGTAGCCACTATGAGGTTCTCAATGGGGCCGTGATTCTTTGAGATCCCAGTAGATCCCGGAACCGTTGATGTAGTGGTGGCAATATGGCTGCCATTCATACGCATCACCAGGAGCTGGGAGTTCAGCGCCACAAACTGGTCGAGTCTTTCTCGAGATCGTAATAGGAGATGGGGTGGAGGAATCGATGGATGGGCTAGCGCTAATTCATGGGCAATAAGACTGCCCATACTGCCGGCACCAAGAATGTATGTACGCAGCATGGAGGAGTGGAAGAGACAGAGAGTTGGAAGAGACACAGGAGTCGAAGGAAGTAGGAGGAGTGCAGGAAGAATGGGCAGGCCACAAAGAAGTTGTAGATGGAGGAGTTGTAGATGAAAAATAGTGCGCAATCAAATAAGTACTCCATAATTGTCCAGGGTTGGCTAGGTCGTGAATATTGACACACAATTGACTTTATTCCGATTAAAAATTGAACTTACTTTGCTTGTATTCGACAAGGACTCAGAACTGGCTTTTTTTTCCTTGAAAAAACACCACGTTTTCACCGTTTAACTACTACCTATAATTCCCTCCATATTATAGCCCATGCTTATTGTTGGTCTTACTGGTGGAATCGCCACGGGGAAATCCACCGTCTCCACCACTCTCCGCGACAAGTACCGCCTCCCTGTCGTTGATGCCGACGTCATTGCACGAGAAGTGGTGGATCCAGGCCGGAAAGCCTATAGCCAAATTGTTGCGGCTTTTGGCAATGAAATCCCTGATTTAGTATTGGAAAACGGATCACTTAACCGTCCGGCGTTGGGGAAAGCTGTATTTGGGAACAAGCCACGGCTTGCAACACTCAACGGTATAGTTCATCCTGCTGTAAAGAAGGAAATTGTTCGCCAGTTATTGCATGCTTATATAAGAGGAAACTCAATAGTTATTCTAGATGTACCGCTATTATTTGAGTCAGGACTCCACCTTATTTGCGGGACGGTGGTGACTGTTTCGTGCAGTCGAGAGGTCCAGCTACAAAGACTTACGGCCCGAAATCCGGAGCTTTCTCTGGAGGATGCTGAGTCCAGAATTAAAAGTCAGATGTCAAATAAGGAACGTGATCTCAGGGCCGATTTGGTCGTTGATAACAACAGCGGGTTGGATGAGTTGAATAATTCCATTGATTCCTTGGTGCTGGAAATTAAACCGTCGATAGTATGGACGGTTCTAGACTGGTTTCCGCCATTCGGAATGCTCTCGGCGCTGTATACCTTTCTACTTAGAGTATGTCGAGACTACTTCAAGAATAAGCCGTTGAAACAGGATTGAGGACTGGGGATGCCGAAGGCAACTATAGAAGTCCTAGTGGAGTGGTCCACTCCATTATCCCACATCAGAAGCTCGATAAGCTCCGATTACCGTATCTCTATTTTCAAGACTAATTACGTTTATTATTACACAAATAACGGTAATTGATACAACTGGTGCCTAAGCCCGCCAGTACTGTGCTAAACTATGTAGCCTATCTATAACAACGGGTAAGAATGCATTGACACTGTCGTTGATGAGAGTTTGGAAATGTAATATGGCTTCTTCTTCACTCATTTCCAAACAAAATTTCTCCTGGACTTTTTCAACTGCTCTCTTGGGATCGATCTTGATATCTGGAATATTTGCATCTAACATCAACTGGAACAAATTTAAGATCAAATTACTATTTTTTCGAAGTGTAGTGTAGGTGATAAAGCAGTAACTCTTGAAGATATCGAAATTCTCATGATTGAGTCCACCCATACCGTCAACAACTTGAATAGGAAGCTTCATTAGCGGTGGGAATGGTTTAGGGTCTCTACCAAGAATATATCCGAAATCAGCATGCCAAAATTTCCCATTTGGCGAAAGAAGTAAATTATCCAAATGACGATCTCCAACTCCAAGTAAATATGTTATTACACAGTATCCAGCACATGATTTCACATAATTGTCCATGACATTGGAAGATACTCCAAGATTGGTGGTGATTGCATGTTGAGGCTGAGGTTGATTCACTGATCGGTGATCTTTACTTAAAACACTTGTTCCTTCTGGTTCTTGAGCCTGGAACTCTTGACTATGGAGTTTTAAGTAACTCAATATACCACTGGCAACTCGGTCGTCGCCGGTATCCTCCTCGGTGGTCCCAGCGTATTGCTGAGCCAAGACAGAGTCAAGGGTTTGATTGGGGACAAATTGGATAAGTCCAGCCACGGGACTAGTAGCAAGAATCTTATATGGAGTTAATCTGAGATCAAGATTTTCTGTTTTCAACAATTGGTCCATCAAATTGATGATTTGAATGACAAGCTGGTCCTGCCTCAAGTCATCACCAATTTTGAACATTAATGGGAATTTCCCGTACTTGTAATTACGCTTAGATCCAAATATCTGAGATGAATGGCCCTCTTTAAAATTTAAAATTGTCTTGAATGTGATTTTCAAAGGTGCTAAAGAACTCTTGAAAACTGAACTTTCTTCAGGATAACATCCGCAAATAATTACTGAAGGATCTAAAGGTAGAGGGAACGGCTCTGGAAACTTGAAGAATTCATTAGACGGATCCAAAAGGTGTTCTCTCAAGAACTGGACTTTCTTGGAGGTAGCTTCATTCTTTTTGAATGTACTTCGTAGAAGTTCAACTAAACTGGTCAATTTTTTAATAAACCATATTTGACGCTTGAGGTAATTGTAGTTTGCCGATTTGTTAACGGAACAGAACTTCTTCAAGTTATCAATGTAGCGATTAAGCACTAAAGAGTAGATTTTTATGGGGTAAGGACCAGGATTATTCAACTGATCCTCATTTTCAACTTTTATGTACCAGTAGAAGAAGTTTCCCAAGGTATTATTTTCAATTGACTTTGCAATCAAAAAAGACACTAGTGGAGACCTCAACATGGTTTCTTCCTGCGAAATGGATGACGAGTTTGAGTTTGAAAATGACGAAGATGAAAGTTCGGAGTCGTCAAGTGATTTCAATATTGAACTTGACGTTTTCTCAAATATCATCGACTCATACTTCAATGCCTGAACGAGTTGAAGAAGGTACAATAACAACTCATCACCACTAGCTAGTTTAAGCCTATCTACTGCAAATTTCCGAAGGAATATCACATTTTTAAAGATCTTTCTAAACTTTGCATCATCAGCAATCTGGTCTCGTTTGAGTCCCAGACTGGAAGTATCGTCGTCGGCCCGTCTACGTCTGATATCAGACGTGAGCGAATACGGATTGAAGTAACTAGAGAGAAGTTCAAGAGCATCGCCAATTTGGATCTTATCGACAGACCAGTAATTGGGGATAATCTCATCAAACGTATGATCGAGCTCATAGTCGTTATCCCAATTTATAGCCTTAAGAAATTTAGTAAGAAACAGTTTGGTTGTTCTAGACCCGGGCGTAACTGCTGGAGAGTCGGAATCATCGACAAACACCGTAGTGACGGTATTGTTCTTGGAGAAGTAGTAGCGAAATTTCCACACTAAGTTCTTCTCAACGTCGGTTAGCTCAATGTTTGAAGGTTTACTGAGAATCTTGATAAGCTGGTCACGAAGCTGAGGCGTGGGTTTCAATTCTTTGTCGAGAATCGAGTTGTTGTTGATGTTTCGTTCGAGTTTGTGGTACTTCATTTCAATGGGGTCGAGGTTTTGGTGAAAGTCCGGAGCAGGAGCAGGTCCGTTTGAAGTCTGCGCCAAGTTACGAAGGTTCATATTATCGAAGTCCGGATCAGAAACCTTCATGGCCCCTGATTTGGAGGCAGGGATATCCACCGAGCTAAGGATTATGTTGGCAGTCACATCTACACCTGCCACGTTATTGTTGAGGTTAATTTGAGGTTTGGCAGTCTCATATGTGACATCGGAGTATACTATGGGGAGTTCGAAGTTGGGGAGCTCAAGGTACAAGTAGAACACCGAGTCGTCTGATTGGTCCAGTGGTTCTGACTCGTCGTTGTCTTCTGTCTTATAAGATAGGGCGTTCCTTAACGAGTTACTCCTCTCGCGATCAATTCTTGCAAGTGTGAGTTTATCCAACCAGCTTGAACGGGGATATTCACCGTTTTCGTAGTTGATGAGTCGTTGTTCCAACGCCGTGGTGCCCGGGATATCGCCATACTCAACATCGTCTGGTTGACGGGTATGAATAGCTACTTTGTATGAACCTTTACGTAACGTTGAATTTTCAGTATTGAACATGGAAATAAACCCAACGCCAAACAATTTGGGCTGGGCGGCCACGATTTCAAATGCTTCAATCCGAAGGTACAGATCTAGCGGGAGCTGGTGGAAGTAAATTGGTAGTTTATAGAATTTATTCCAGATTCTTCGATTATTGGTGAATGTCTGGTACGACGTCTGTACCGGGATGGAAATGGCATTATTACTTCCGTCAAACACCTGGAGACGAAGGTAGAGTTCGGAGTTGATGTTGACGTTTGAGAGTTGCTTGAATACTTCGGGATTGGAGTATTTTTCAGAGCTGGACGCAAGCAGGGAAATGATCTTGGGGATTGACGCTTTGGATGGTTGTAGATAACATAATTTCACGATAATTGGCACATTGAGATCCTTTGAAAGTCCAATGGTGGCGGTGTTGGACGTGAGCAACGCCTCGGACCCGTTGCTCATGCTGATGTAGAGAATGGAGTACAGTTAAAGGGTGTAGAGAAGATGGAGTAGTACACAATAGAGTCTTATCGCGAAGCTCAACTTTTCACTCCAACTCCTACATCATTGAGGAGCCAATTGGCAGCGGACCGAAAGGGTTGTGTTCCAGAATATTCTATGGCTGAAAGGTCCCAGACCGTTCTCCGTCCACTGTGTTTCGTCCACTGTGTTGATTGTGTGGCTTTCTACGGTTACTTCATTAAATACCTTATTACTATTTATATGACTACCTATCTCCCAATAATTCTCCCAAGATTCTGTATTTCTCTACCTAATCTCCAAATACTGTGATCTCTTCTCCGATTCTCCCAAATATACTACATCATCTCTACTTATTCTGTCCTGTTTTTCACCTATTCTCCAAATACTTCATCTCTTCTTCTGTCATTCTTCACCTATTCTGTCCGAACCAAATATACTGTGATTTCTTCTTACCCTTATCTTCTTCGTCGTCGTCCAGATCGCTACTGCTATCGTCACTTTCCGACTCGCTTTCATCATCTGCTTCATTTTGCTTAACTTCAACCTCAGAATTAACACTTTCTGTTTCTGAAATACTATTTTTATCATCAGCATCATTTGTATTGTAGAACATACCCTTAGGTCCAGATGTTTGGAACCCTATAGGCGTGGATGCTCCTTCTTTATTACGATCTTCATATCCAAGAACAGAAGGAATGAATTTAACTGAATTCTTTGTCTCTGATTTATCAGACTCTTCTTGTTCCTGTCTCTGAGGCTTGAAAGATAATGAGAACACTCGGTCTTCTTCCGAAGGCTTTTGGTGATGGTGGTGATGATGGCGTCCCTTGTGTTGAGTCTGGTGTTGTTGATACTTTTCAAGTAATGAAAGTTGTTTACGTGATGCACCTCCTCTGTAATTAAGTGATTTAGATCTATTCAAAAGAGGATTGGTTGATGTGGGCTGGGGATAAACAGGTGGGATTTTGTCTAAGGGTGGAGATGTAGAAACAGATTTCGATGAAAGACTAACGGGTTCAAAATTAAATGCTCCGGGGAATGCTCCTGGAGTCGTTGGTCCACCGTCATTTCTAAATTCTTCAATGATATCCAAATCACTAGGTACATTACTATCATCGTTTGAATTACTGTTACTGTTACTACTTGTCTTTGTATCTTCATCTGGTGATGATCGAACTTTGGAGATAATCGTCAGTGGGAAATACGAATCTTTAGCATTATGAGCAACCGTGACATTGGTAGGAGGATTAGAAACTGACCGTTTACGAGACATTTGACTGATATAACTTGGTAAATCAATATATGATGGTTCATTAGATGAATTTGCTGAAGACACATTTCCACTACCAATATTACGTTGATATTGTGCCAAATTAACATGAGAGTTCACTTTGGAGTTCAAATGATGAACGGATATTTGTGATGCCGGTGAATGTTTTAAACGTATAGGTTTGAAAATATCGTTATTTTCCAATAATTTACTAAGATCAATCACCGAATTGTTTCTTGTGGGTTTAGAATTAGGTGAAACTTCAGGACTTATGGGTTTAGAAGGAGGATTAGTAATGCTGAAAGATCTTTTAAATGCCTCGTCGTTCATGGTTTTCAATTCGAATTCAGAGTTGATTTGGAAACTTGATGAATCAGGACGCCAGTCTCGAGCAGCTGGACAAATTGGATTATAGTTTTTAATTTTATCCGGTAGTTTATCGTAAGGGTCATCGATTTCAATCTTGAAAGATGGTCTTGGTTTTACGTTCCGTTGAGAAGGAAGCGATGATTTTGAGTCTTCGCTGACTTCCACTTTGAACGATGGTCTTGGTTTATCGACATTTGGTTTCCCCAAAAAGTTTGTAGCTGAAGAAGGAGTTTGAGTTGAAATTTCATCGCGTTTGATGAAGTTGGTCTTGTAATATACAATGTCAGTTTCCAAGTTCAAAGAAGTATCGACATTTTCATGAACTAATAAATGTAATGAATCTTTCTCTAATCTCCAAGTTAATTCACCTGATTCATCATCTTTGATTCTACGAGCGAAATTTAGCTCTGCTTCTGGAATTTCATCAAATATTGGATGATTTATGAAGTATGACATGAAATTATTGATAACATACCCGTGAGATACTACAATGATTATATCTTGATTATTAATATGAATGGGTTTATCATAAGTTGCCAAAAGTTTTTTAAAGTAACTCTTACACCGAGCCTGATAATCTTTATAACTTAAATCGTACCCATTAAATTGGCCTAGAGAATTTGTGGGTCTAAAGTTTGAAATGGCATTTTTATTCAGAAGTTTCTTGATATTGGGAGTATACATTTGATAAGCATCGTTAGTATCAAGAAAAGGAGGTTTATTTTTCATCTTATCGTGAATCCATTCAGATAATGCAAAGTCTCCTAGTAGTTGGAATCTTACTTTATAATTTGGATATTTTTCAAGGAGTTTTGCCTTCAAGCTGGTCACTAATAAATCTGCTGATTGACAGCATCGTAAGTAAGGTGAAAAATGAATAAATATATTCTTTCTAGTTGGAGAATTCGATGACGTAAACGATTTGGTTAATGAAACAATACTTTCTGCCGTACTCTCCATTTCCTTGATGGCACACTCGGCAAGTGATGGATCATAAGGTTCATATTCAGAAACTGGTTTGGCAGATGGATCTTGCCGAAGGGCATGGTCTATTCTGGTTCCGTGTCGGAGGAAGAATAGTTCGGTCATAATTACTAACTTTGGAAGTTGATGAAAAGATTCTGAACTACCAACAGGCTAATAACTTATGATATCTTAAGATGGCCTGGCTTATGGACTTAATTAATTATGATAAATTTACTCTAGGCGATGCATAGGTTAATCACAAGGTGTGAAATAGTGGATCTAAAGAGCGCACTGGTGAAATGCACTACACTGATGATGATGATGTAATTTCCTGATGTATTTAAAACTTTTATGTAATAGTCAGACTTAACTATTTGATTATAGTAATTAATACTTGTATATTGCTAAGAAATTTAGTTGATAGTGTCAAATAACCGCTCCTGTCAAGTGGGGCACCAATTTTCACCAGTCACTGGGTCCGGGCTCTGAAGGACGCACAAAACTGTTATTGTCTGACCCCGTACTATCGGGATGCGGATAAGGCTGAAGTTAACGAACTTGTAGAGTCCAGAGAAAATATGAAACAGATAACGAAATTCGCTGTAGTGGCTAGTGAAATGCATGTCCGTAGCTCGCACCAAGATTCCGGTAAATCAACGAGAAAGTGTGCTGTGTTGGCGTATGTATCCTTGACCCTCGGTAGCTACGCTGTGGATAGACCAGTTATCTCTACTCTTCGAAGTTTCCTAGTATATATTGTGCTCTGTCTTACATGGTGGTCATTGATTTCCATCCGCTTGCCACAGGTTGTGCCAGGGCAATTTTATTACTGAAGTTTACCTAATTTTGGTTTACTAATCTACTCTATTCACCAATCTGTTTCACCTCGTAGTCTGCACTACGTCCTACGTTGACGGGTTTATCCTGATAGTGGGGGTATTGCCTTCAAACTATTGGACCCCGCAAAACTGCACATGAATATGCTCTTAATTCATCCTCCTTGTATGTTCCTCCGGGCTCCTCGGGTCTATCAGTACACCTGTCGTTATAACTTCGTTGGTGGCGCCATTTTGAAAAGTTTATCCGAAACATTCGTCGATGACGTCATTTTCCTCGTATCTCGAGCCCTGATGCCGTTTTAGGTAATCTTCATCTGTAGTTCCAAGAATGCTTCACAATCCGACGTTCATTACACGAATCATGATCGGTGCTTGGCATCAGAATACCGTATAATGCAATTAGAGTTAGTGTGCTTCGGTATGCTTATCTTATTTCCTGGTGTACGGTTGTTTTTCTCGACATCATAAGATGTCATTTTATTGCCACTCAATATGTCCAGTATTTTAACTACTTCATCGTCGTAACTTCAGTATGGTAATTATGACTAATTGATCTTCTTCGGCTAATTTAGTTGTTCTCCTATCAAAAATCGTGATGTTCTTATATCCATCTAAATTCTTCCAACTTATCGCGATTTTTCACCATGTCCTTCATCCATAAAGATCATTCAGAACTATCTGCTGAGCAATTCTCAGATCTCAAAGACCTGTGTTTGAAAGGTATGTCTCTTACTCATTCTAGTCGTTTTCACTAACCTCAGCTCGCGATCTTTCCTACTCTCCGTATTCCAATTTTAGGTATGTCATGTCCATCTACTGATTCGATATCTACTAACATCAAGGGTGGGATGCACGCTCATTACCGACTCTGGCACCTTCATATCCGGTGCCAATGTGGAAAATGCTTCCTATGGTGCATGTATATGTGCCGAAAGAACTGCAATTTCAAAGGCTTTAGTACGTATTGCTTAATCATTTTTCTCTTCATACGCTAACAATTAGATGGATGGTCACCGAAAATTCAGTGTAATTGCCATTTCTAGTGACTCGGATGAACCAATAAGTCCTTGTGGGATCTGTAGACAATTCATCAGAGAATTTGCACCTCAAGTACCTGTTTTCATGTTTAATAAATCGGGTGATGATTTCATCAAGGTATATCTCCAGGATCTCTTGCCATTGAGCTTCGGTCCTGAGAATTTGGGCATTGACCCTCCTGGCAAATAAATCTATCTAAAAAACTCTATTGCATATATCAAATAAAAGTGCTATGTTTATATTGAATTATTCATTGTCCCTATACAAGATTGTAAAAAGTCTAAATATTTTTTTTAAAATCATCAACTATCTCAATATCACCACCGTTTACTAGAATGGATTGATTTGGAGCCACTCTTGTGGCAGAAATCAATGATTTATCAATTTTGTAGTCATCACAAGCAGGACAAAATCCAAATTCAGGTACTTTACGTCTTTCATTCTTCTTGTGTTTGTAGAAAAAAAATTGCATACCTGCAAATTCGTCATATGGGTCAATTGGCTCAGTAACTGGCTCGTGGTAGTCGTAGAGGGAATCCAAGTCTTCATCGCTGAGCATTTCCTTCAAATATTCATGGCATTGATCGATCTCATGATTGAAAGACCCTTGCTCTAATCTATTCAAATTGAAAAAGATTTCCCATTCTTCCTGTTTAGTTTCAGGGACATCTTGACAGCTCAAGTCTTGGCTTGAACTAACAGAGCTGAGTAAAGAGCCTGAAGAATAGCTGTTGTTAAGATATTCTAACAACTTAAAGCCCAGTTCAGGACATTGGTCTTGAATATCAGAGGCACTATCGACGATTGTGCTTTCAGTGTCAGTATCTAAAGAAATTGAGCTTTCTTGACCGGAAGAAGCACTGTTTTCATATACTTCTTTCAGATTGTTTTCAAGAGAAACAAAGGATGCAGGCAGAGCTTTTCCTTCGGCAAAAAAACTCTTCTTGCTTCCCTTTCTTTCTTTGTATTCAAAACTGAAGATTCCTGAAATATCAGATACTGTAGAAAAAGGTGCAACCCACTTTTGAAAGGATGACTTTGCTTCAAAAATGCCAAATACTTCGGACAAGTCGTCAACGAAGTTGAAAGGAGCCACCCAAGGTTCTTTTTCAGCCAAAAACATTTTGATAAAGTCATCTTTCAACAGAACTTCGTCTACAAAGTTCACTTTTTCCAAAGACTTTACCAATTCATTCATTTCCAAAAGTTGCGATTCGGAGAATGATTGAGTTTGTACTTCATCTTGAGCTGGGGCGAGGTAGGAAGCAGGTTCACCGCTGTTGATCCCCCACCAGTTTGCATCCAAATAATAATGGTTGCAAATTTGCAGATTTGATTCTGAAAATCTAAAATGGGAACGACTAAGCTGAGGTCCAGTATCCTCAGTATCGGATGGACTGTTGAAGAGTAAGGCATTTACAGACTTTACTCCGAGATCACAGCTTGATTTGTTGGTTTGAACATCCACTCTTGAGGAAGAGATTGATTCGAGTGCTACATTTTGTAATTTTGGTTCAACTTCAGAAGTTGAATATTGAGAAGAAGTTTTGGTTGTTATAAAAGTAAACCATTTTTTAACTGCCATCAAAATTCGAACAAATGTCTTGACTTTTTCAGGCGAGGGAGAGGTGGTTTTTGCGCTGGGATCAATGGAAGAAACTATAGTAATCCCTTCAGTGTTGCTCTTGTCGCATACAAGAGCATACTTTTCTTTCGAACCGCGTTTGAAAAAAGAAGAAACCAGGGTCAATTGAGTGATTTCAGTCTCGTTCAGCTTGGGGTGTGCTGAAAAAACCACACCCGAAGATTGAGATTGGGTCGTAGTCAACAAAGACAATTAACTTTGTTAAAAGGTAGAAAAGGTCACTTTAGTCAAGCACGAATAAAACTAAAGCCTAAATATATCCTTTTGGCAAGTAAAAATAGTTCTCGCTACTTATTTGAGTTTAAGTAAAAAGAAGCAGGTGGTAGACTTGATTTAAATTTTGCAACAAATTTTGCCCTATTATACCCCCTTTTCCAAGTCCACAAATGCAAACATACCCGCATATATAGGCGCAGTCTACGACGTGCATGAGCATACCAAAATACCCTGATAAGGGCCATTTCTGCTTCAATCTCCGTATATGTTGTTGATATCTTGGCTTATAGCTAAGTGTTTGGCTTGACCTCACAAAAAGGCTGCAAAAAAAGTATTTTGCAGCATCAACAAAAGTTAGTAGCAGCACTTACCTTAATTTGTCTTTTACACACTTCAAATCGTAATTTTGCCTCTACAGTCTCAAAGCTAATATTGGTGTCAAGTCACCATTCAGCCTGTCTTTAGCCATCAGAATCACACGCCGTTCAGTGGGTATTTCTCTTTCTGATGGCCTGATAGTTGGATGTACGGGTGCAGTCTTTATAATGAGCTAAAATTTTCACTCACTCCGTTCCAAATCTCTAATCAATGGCTTCCGTGTGTTCTGCTCCAAACTGTGGAAAAAGAACCGATAGTGTTCTCAAATGTCCTGTTTGTCTCAAAGCAGGTTCTACTCAAGTTTTCTGTAATCAAAGCTGTTTCCGTTCTTCTTGGGCTGTTCATAAAGCCATTCATAAAAATCCAGATGGATCTGATGAAGCTTTCAATCCGTGGCCCAAATATAAATACACCGGAGACTTAAGACCTTCATACCCATTGACACCACGTAAAAAGGTTCCCTCTAGTGTAAAACGTCCTGACTATGCTGCCGATGGTAGCCCGGTTGGTGAACTTAAAAACTATAAGCTGGGTAAAGTTTCAGTTTTGAACGCTGATGAGATAGAAGTGATAAGAAGAGTCGGAAGAATATCCCGTGAAATCTTAGATGCCACTGCTGCCGAAGTCAAGCCTGGTGTTACTACCGACTATCTTGATGAAGTTTTACATCGTGAATGTATCAAGCGAGACGCTTACCCATCACCTTTAAACTACTACAATTTCCCTAAATCGTTCTGTACGTCCGTCAATGAAGTCATTTGTCATGGTATCCCAGATAAAACTGTTTTGAAAGACAGTGATATCGTCAATCTTGATGTTTCCATCTACTTAGATGGTTTCAACGCTGATTTAAATGAAACATACTACGTTGGAGATAAAGCTAAAGCTAATCCAGAAATCGTCAGATTAGTTGAAACTACTAGAGAAGCATTAGATAAAGCCATCGAAGCTGTTAAACCTGGTTTGGCGTTCAGAGAAATTGGTAATATAATTGAAGCACATGCCTCTAAGAATGATTGCTCAGTCGTAAGAACTTATTGTGGACATGGAATCAGCGAATTTTTCCATGCTCCTCCAGACATTCCACATTATGCTAAGAATAAGGCTGTTGGTATTGCTAAACCAGGAATGGTCTTCACTATCGAACCAATGTTGAATTTGGGTACCTACAGAGATGTCACTTGGCCTGATGGTTGGACTTCTGTCACAGTTGACGGAAAAGCATCCGCCCAATTCGAAGAAATGTTATTGGTGACCGAAGACGGAGTTGAAAGACTTACCGCCAGAACTGCAAGTTCCCCTGGTGGTTCTGTTCCTAGAATATAGTTCTGGACAATTTTCATGCATGTAATATTCGACTATATACGTTGTAAGCATACACTTAATATATGTAAACTATACTTCCTTGAGTTCCTTATACTAATTCTATTGCTTCTTTGCCTTTGATGACCAATTGGCACACTGCGTTCTCTACCTTTTTAATTGACTGACTGAGAGTTTGCAACTTTTTACCGATGGAATCTTTTTTATCATTATCAAACATACCTCTATTCAGAGACACTTTCCCGTTTCTGTCAAAGAAACCCGAAACTTCGTTCTGAACCCTTCTCATAAAGTCCAAGCTCAGAAGTACTACGGTATCAATAGATTTCAGCGAAGATTGTGATATGTTTACGATGGCGTATCTCATTATTTCTCCTGTCAAATCAAATAGTCCCATAAAGTAATCTCCAGGTAATACGAAAGAAATTTGGATCAGTTCGTTCGCATCTGGCTCTGACATGAGTCTTTTAATCACTTCAGCTGCTATTGATTCGTCTCCACCTTCCATAAGGTGACCGACTGCTATAGTGAATGAATTGTACGATAGTATTTTTCCAGTCCCCACAAAGTGTAGAAACATGAAGGCTTCCACCATTTCTTCTGTTGCATTGGAGATACTGGGCTTGAATTGAAAAAATTGTGGTGAATTCTCGTAGATCTTCTTGATTTTAGCAAGTCCCACTCCCAACTCTTGGAAATGTGACACCATCTGCTTTTGATCAAGGCCATGTGGAGTCCCGGATTCCATTTGAATTCGATGAGTACAAAAGATTATCTTTTTCGATATGGACGTCACATCACGACATGCTCTGATTACCTGTTCTCTGTCATCGTGGTACTTGGTAAGACTTTGTTTGGCCGGTTCAAAAATAAGGGTGTTCATCCTGATGAGATGAGATTGATGTAGATGCAAAAATAAATGAGATATTCAAAAACATATGGACGAGTCCGGAGTCGAACCGGAGACCTTTCGCATGCTAAGCGAACGCGCTACCAACTACGCCACACGCCCTATAGTATAGAATACTAAATTGTACTGCTATCCGTATATATTGAATTATGAATATAAACCTTGTCACATCACTTCAAAAGCCAGTACTCCCAATCTCTCACACGTACTCCGGCTTCATCTATCAACTCCAATTCTGGCATACACTCTTCTGCCACAACTGACTTCAAAAGCTCCATATCATCATGGACCATATTTTTCAACTTGTGAAATTTCATTAAGAAGCTTAGTTGAACTGCCCCCGTTTTTCTGTCAAAACCTTTACGTAAATAGATATCTTTACATAAATTGCCCTTGCTGAAGTAAAATAGAAGCTGATTTTTGATTTCTCTTCTTTTCGCCGCTGTCTTCTCTTTTTCTGTAGCTTCTGGGTTCACCCCACTGTCTTCCGGAAACAGCTGGATTGGGATAGGTGTTACAGGCAAATCATTCATAATTGAATTAGGAGGCGCCACGGTATAGTTGAAGTACCAAGGATAACCTTGAAAGCTTGCTTGGGAATAATGGTTGAGACCGTCAAGTGGCCATTGCATCATCCCATAATTTTCGTGATCACCTTCTGGTCTAAATTGTGGGATTCTAAACTCTCTATTAGGGATAAAAAAGCCAGCGTTGAACTCACCTAACAGCATTGCGTTACTCAACCCTATGTCAAGAAAATCCACTCTGTCATAATGTGGCTTCTCTTCCTTTTTTACAATATTTTCGATATAGCTTTTACTGTCTTCGTCAATCGAAAACAACATGTCAAAAGCATGAGCCTCAGACTCTTCGCTGTAGCTCAAGTCAAATTCACTTAACAAACTGGAAGACCTCGAACAATTGCCAGATATGGGTGTTTGTGCCAGCTGAGTGGGAAGCTCCTTTACAACAACTTCAGAAGTTTTTTTAAGCTTCTTCGCCAGTTCACTCTTAGAAGTACCAATTTCTATCTTAATGAGCTCTGTCAAGTTTCGTGAGCTCCATGCGTTGGCAGGAGTTTCAGCTGGCCTGAGCGGTAAAATAGTGAGGTCTTCCTTCATTGAGTACACCATTTTTCCAGTTCTGAAAGTATCGGAAGAGCGTAATGTAGTGGTCATCGTAACTTACACTTCTTCTGCTAGAACTTAGAGAAATACAAAAGAACTATTAAGAATTATCAGCTTATTTATTTTTACAGGTAAGCTTTTGAACGGTTGCAAAAAATGGACTATTCCACAAATTCGCAGGATGCTAGTATTAGGCAGACCGAGTAAACCACGGATCATCTCAATAAAAACGGTGCTCTAATTACACTTCTACAATATCGTAGCCTATCTATGGCCTGTATACCTGTAGATCCTCTTTTTGTAATTAATAGCTTGTACTTATCTATAAAGTACCGAAAACTATACTATATAGTAGCACAGGGCAGTGTATAGTCACATTCAACCCTTCAGCTCTTGCTAATTGAATGAAATATTAGCTACTTCAGTGCAGTCAGCAGCACCTTTCAAACGGCTATTTCCAGAAGAAATCCATTCCACTCAAACCCCGAAGTCAACTATTTGGGTAATGTGCTTTAGATAGTGAAGATTATGGTGTGCGGGTCGATCTCATCACCGTAAAAAAAGCTCATCTCGAAATTTTCACCAAGTCATCACCAAGTCATCACTATTCAATGAGTACCGCAGCATCAGCAGGATATTTGGATGAGTCCACACAATGGGACTCATTCAACCTTGACCCTAGATTACTTCAAGCGCTTGACCAACTCGGATTTGAAAACCCTACACTCATTCAATCAAGTGCTATACCTTTAGCTCTTGAAGAAAAGAGAGATATTATTGCCAAATCTTCAACTGGTTCAGGTAAAACTGCAGCATACTCCATCCCTATAGTACAGAATATACTTGCTGACTTGAAAGATAATACTCACGAGATCAGAAGTATCATTCTTGTACCAACTCGTGAACTTGCCAATCAAGTGTGTCAGTTCATAGAGAAATTATTGACATATTGTAACACCAATATCAGTACTGTAAATTTGTCATCAAGTGTTTCTGACCAAGTTCTTCAATCTTTATTGATCAATAAACCCGAAATCCTCGTTTCTACCCCTGCCAAATTAATTTCTATGTTGGAAAAAAATATCGGAAGTGGATTAATAGACTTATCCACCGTTAGAAACTTAACTATCGATGAAGTCGATTTAATTTTATCTTTTGGTTATACCGAAGACTTGAACAAACTTGAACAGTTTTTGCCAGTGAAGAAAAACTTGCAAACTTTTTTGATGTCAGCTACAATTAATGAAGATTTAGATGAGGTCAAAAATAAGTTTTGTTCCAAGCCTGCAATTTTGAAACTTAATGAAGACAAATCTGATCAAGATAACTTGGTTCAATTCTATGCCAAAACTACTGAATTCGATAAATTTTTACTTGCATATGTTATTTTTAAATTACAACTCATCAAGGGAAAAACCCTTGTGTTTGTAAATGATGTTGAAAGGGGATACAGACTTAAGTTATTCTTAGAGCAATTCGGAATCAGAAGTTGTATTCTTAATAGTGAATTACCCGTGAATTCTAGAGTTCATATAGTCGATGAGTTCAACAAAAGTGTTTATCACTTGCTAATTGCAACTGATGAAAGTAATAGTTTATCAGCAGAGAAAGACGAAGGTGAAGAAGAAGAAAATTCGGAGCAAGCTCCTGAAAAGCAATCCAAAAAGAAACGGAAATTGAATCAGGATAAAGAATATGGTGTCTCTAGAGGTGTAGATTTCAAAAATGTCGCTTGTGTAATTAATTTCGATTTACCAACTACTTCCAGAGCATACGTCCACCGTGTTGGTAGAACTGCTAGAGCAGGTAAGAAAGGAATGGCACTTTCTTTTGTGATTCCGAAGTCTGAATTTGGTAAGCACAAGACAGCCACTTCATCTAGTTCTAAAAGAGATGAAAAGATTTTACATAGAATTGTCAAGCAACAAGAGAAAGCAGGTTTAGAAATCAAACCATATCAATTTGACATGAAACAAGTTGAAGGGTTCAGATATAGAGCAGAAGATGCATTCAGATCCGTCACTGGTGTCGCAGTAAGGGAAGCAAGAATTAAAGAGTTGAAGAATGAGTTGATTAATTCGGATAAATTGAAGAGATATTTCGAAGAAAATCCACAAGATTTGAATTCATTGAAGCACGATAAAGAATTGCATCCGTCCCGAGTTCAACGTCATTTGAAACGAGTTCCAGAGTATCTCTTGCCAGAGAGCGCCAGAGCTAATCCTAAAGAAATAGGATTTGTGCCAGTTAACAAAAAGAAGGTGTACAAGAAGAAGAATCACAAAGGATTTAAAAAAGACCCACTTAAGTCATTTCAGCCAAGAAACTAACTGTAAAATATACAAGTTTAGATTAATTAGTATTACAAATGTAGGTTAAACCATTTTTGAGCGTTTTATGAACATTAGCCCTATATATACCTATGCTATACGACTTAATATTAGATTCCATAAGAGATTTGCAACGCAATTTGCAGGAAACATGATTGACTGCGGTATTAACATGAATGAAAATACCGAAAAGAATGGCCAGTAGCAATAGCTGTACTTCAAAGATTTGAAAAAAGCGTTTCTTGTCCCGGTTGAAAGCTCACCATTATCCCATAAACTATTGAGTACATTGAAAGTAAATTGGAAACAAGGGGCTCCCACTAATTGATCCACAATGATTCTGTAAGCCAATTTATCCAATGTTTTTATAAGGAAGTCGATCCATAGTACTGTGAAGCATCCATTTATACAACCCCAAACTATGAATTTACAGAGTCTATTTAAAGTGTATTTTTTTCTAATCAACTGATTAATGGACTGGGCCAACGCAGCTGTAGAACCTCCTAATAGTGTAGGTGCTAGCAAGGGAGATGTTTTCATGGCAATAACACCATAGTTTAAGTAAATGAATATGGATGTAAATGTTTCAACTACAAGACAAATGATGAGTTTTCTATATGCTACTCTTGATAGTGGGTAGATGGTATTATATGCAGAAGGCGTAGTAGGTGATTTACCCATGGACGGGGTTCTCTGGACATCGTGGGTCACGGGAGGAGGCATATTTTTTAGTTCAATATCCGGCATGTTGGTGGTTGTGTTACTACAGATATTGAAGTTAGAGATCACAAGCTATTTGGGGCTCCGTACACCTGACGTTGAGGGGACACGTGCTCGAATTTGCAGCCATCGGGTTAAGACTGTAGGGCTGAGGCAGGCAGAGTGAAGGCAGATACGGACAGGCAAAAATACTGAATGTATTGAGTGTTATACAAGAGTTTAGAGGTAATTTCACTAACAATCAAGATTTCGATGGTGTGATTTATACAATAGACTAAAAAATTGGCTAAGCCTGAAAAATCCAACCGTTATGCGATATATAAGAGACGACATTGGTTACAACGCCTAACGGAATCACACAGCTAGCCAAGATAAGGTTTCAGATCCTATCGTAAGCTTCGAAGTTAACTTCACCATCTCGCTACAAAGTTTTGAAGACGTTTGTGATTTCGTACTGCGGCAAGCAATTTAGATGAATTACTGCCGAATTGGGTTGAACGTGGCCATTGAGGCCATTGTTAAGAATATTGACAGGCTAAAGCTATCGAAAATACCTTCTAGTGTAACGTCACACTACTTGTTTATTCACAGCTGCAGATATAATGGAAGGCTGCACGTGACCTTCCGTTTGACAGACTGACTGTGATATGCGGTGCTTCCGGAGGAACGGCCCGAGATCTGGTGCAAAATAGCTCGAAGGTTCAAGCTTCTTCAGCTTCTGATAAATACATCTTCCAGTTTCTGTGAAGATGCATACATCTCGTTGGCTTGCTACTCTTATCGTCTTTGGTCTTTTTCCAGAAACTCTGCTGCTATCTGAATATCTGGTCGTAAAAATACCTACTTCGGGACGTTTCACACCTCGATAACCGGGCTTTCCTTTTACGGCACTAAACCCGCTACATTACTAACATGCGGTAAAAAGACTAATACGTAAAGGTCAGACTACGCTTAAATGGAATTTTATAAACATTCAGACCTTTCCCTGTTTGAATTCCATTTCGTTTTTAGTTGATACAATCTGAACTGTTAAAATAACAAAAGCTTTGATCAGTTACACGGGCTTTGAACATTAAGGTGGCGTAATCTTACCTTGTTTTCAGTCTACTCCTAATTTTTTAATCTCGATCTATCCATTAGACATTTACCAGGAAGTGCCTCACGATTTAATGTCTGACTTGGAGTCAACTGCAGCTAGCATAAGCGCCAGCATTAATAGCCAGAAATTATCTGAACCCAAAAAAGATCCGTTCGAAGTATGTTTCGATGGGACCAACGATTTAGAAGATGTCATTATGCTTCCCAACTACCGAAAGTGGCTCATTGTGGGAATCATTTCTCTTGGATCACTTTGTGTCTCATCTATATCTTCTCTGTGGTCGTTGGCAAGTGATAGAATAATGGAACATTTTAATGTATCTCATGAAATAAGTGCTCTCGGTATATCTTTATATATTTGGGGTCTAGGAATAGGAGGAATGTTTTTATCACCAATAAGTGAATATCATGGACGTAAGGTCGTATACATGATGGGACTAATTTTAATGACAAGTTTTCAATTTTTGACTGCGTTTAGTAATAATATTGGTGGGGTGCTTTTTGGTCGTTTTGCTTCTGGTTTTTTTGCTAGTTCATTCATGTCGGTAGCAAGTGGTTCATTCTCTGATGTATTCAGAAAAACTGAAAGAAATAAAAATGGAGGTGACCAACGAAAGCAATTGGGAAGAGCCTTAATTCTTTACTCGGCAACGCCTTTCATTGGGCCTGGCTTAGGTCCGATTATTTCTGGTTTTATCAATGGGTCTTCTGTATCATTCAGATGGACGTTTTATGTCATGATTATGTGGACAGGAGTCATGTGTGTGTTGGTACTTCTATTTGTACCAGAAACATACGAGCCTGAATTGCTTAAAAGGAAAGCAAAAAGACTCAGAAAAGAAACTGGTGATAATAGATATTATGCACCTCTAGAAAAAACACAAGGTTCGCTTGTTAGGAGTATATTAACATCTTCAAGAAGACCCATTCTACTTATATGTAAAGATCAAATGACATTGGCTCTTTGTTTTTACACTGCATTTACATTAGCTATTGTCTATATGTTTTTTGTATCTTTCCCGTACACTTTTGAGTTGGTGTATAATTTCACTATACAGAAAGTTGGACTCTCCTTTCTCGGTATAACTTTGGGTTTTGGTCTTACTTCTATCCTTACCCCTAAGCCAATGGAGATGATTAAAAAAAGATTTGGTAAAGATAGAGATTCTCCAGAACTAAATCTTATTCCACTAATGGTGGGTGTTTTCATTGTGCCAATTGGCCTTTTCATAATGGCATGGACGACATACTCCTCAATTCACTGGATTGTTCCCATAATTGGAAGCTTTATATACGCCAGTGGAACTATTCTTGTTTTCTCCGGTATTTTCTCTTATCAAATTACTGCCTATAGACTTTATGCCGCATCCGCAATGGCAACGAACTCGTTGGTCAGATCGATTCTTTCAGGAGCGTTTGACTTGTTTGGACTACAAATGTTTCAACATCTCGGAATCCACTGGGCAACCAGTCTCCTTGCATTCTTCAGTCTAGTTTTAATTCCGGTTCCATTTTTCTTTTACAAATATGGGGCATCAATTCGTGCTAAGAGTCCATATACTTGGAGTGACGAATGACTTACCTCACCATATCCACTATCATCTCATACTCTGACTATATATGTATGTTTATAGACTAATAGAATTAATCCACCAATCATATTGTCGGTCTTGCAAGTGTATTTGCAACCATCGCAGTTCGTAGTCCTGCACATAGGCCATCGAACACTATAGAAATCTTACATATTTCACCGTTGATCTAAACTTACTACATCAAATGGTTGTTCATAATCCTAATAATTGGTATGTACAATAAACTCAAAGCTTCTGGACCTTGTCACTAACCTTAGGCACTGGGTAGACAAAAACTGCCTTCCTTGGTCTAAGACCTATTTTGAAGAAAATGTCGTGAATACTATAGTGGAAAAAGACGATATCAAATACACTTTGGCTAAAGTTGATTCGATTACTGGAGACTGTGATGTCACTCAGAGAAAGGGGAAGGTTCTTTGTATCTACGATATGCAAGTGAAATTGTCACTCACGGTATTGAAAGACGAGGAAGAAACTTCAGCCACTATCAGCATTCCTGAATTCGTTCATGATCAAGACGAAGATGAGTACGTTTTTGAAATTGAAGCTGATAATTACAAGTCTGATATCAGAAATCATTTCGTTCCAGCTTTAAAAGAAAAATTGTTGAAGTTTCAATCTGATTTAATTCAAGCTCACGAAAAAGACGTTCAACATACCACGTAGTTCGACTTTGCATTTTGTTTGCTTTAAAACATACTTATTTAGATAAACTGTATCGTAAAAGTTATATTTATAGTTAATTACCTTTATTATAGTGTAGCTTTTGATCTGAGCTTACTGTTAATTTCGATTCATATTTTTTGAGTGAAACCTGCTTTCAAATTACATCTTCACCACCTACTACTCTTACTCTTTATCATATAGATCTACCTTACGATATATTACATTATGTACACTATTCAAATCCTTCTGGAACTCCCTTAGCATGTTTAACACTACCATCTCGAGCTCCTAAATAAATTTCACTGGCTCCCCAATTATTGTAGTCGCTGCCAAAACTATACCATGGAACATTACCTTGTTCAATAGTCTTCAAAATCTTATATGTTTCGACACTACTGTAGGGTATTCCACTAGCTGGATCAAAATATTTGACCTCACCACCGGTGATGAGACAATTCTTCTTATTACCATTTGGAAGATAGAGACCACTTGGAGCTTCAGTTTTTATATTAATTATAGTCTCTTCGTTAGCCAAGTCCACTTCTTCTTCTTCAACATATTCTTGAGCAACACCGAATCTAGGTAATTTTTTCAATTCATCGAATATGGAACTTTCCTCGGTAATTTCACTAGCTGGAATTAACAAATCGTCCTTTTCTGGTTTGGAATAATTGTACCTTTGTTCTGTTCTTCCTATCTTTATGACTGTTTTGAGATCTTTGAATCTTCTAGAAGCGGGAAAATGAGATTGTTTCCCGAATAAAGCAGTTTTGAGGGTGTATCCGTTAAGCCTATAGTCATCTTCAAAGTCTATGAAGTAAAGAAGATTTCGTGCCACTCTTTGGCTAGGACCTTCAAATATTTCAGATTCTTCGCCTTGGGGTTCTTCGTCGTATTCTTCATCCTGAACTTGTACTGTTTCACTTTTTTCAAGATCGTCAGCGAACGTAACCTTTTTCTTAGCAGCTTCATCTGATGGCTCTTCTTTGACCTCGTCTACTTCCATTGCAGTAGGTTGTTCAACAAGGGTATCTGCCGTGGCAGCCCCCGAAGAATCCACTTTCGCCTCTATTTCAGCTGCCTCTGACTTTTCAGCAGAAGGAGCCTCCATCTCTATTTCTGGAATCTCCTCGGTTTCAGTATCCTTCTGTGTTTCAGAAATCACGTCAGTAGTTTCGGTATCTTTCTGTGTTGCAGAAATCACGTCAGTAGTTTCAGTGTCCTTCTGTGTTTCAGAAATCACGTCAGTAGTTTCGGTATCTTTCTGTGTTTCAGAAATCACGTCAGTAGTTTCGGTATCTTTCTGTGTTTCAGAAATCACGTCAGTAGTTTCAGTGTCCTTCTGTGTTTCAGGAATCACGTCAGTAGTTTCAGCAGCTTGATTTTCTTCTTCGGAAACAGGTTCTACCTTTGACTCAGTAGTGGTCTCCGTGGTATCCTCTTTCGCTTCTACTTCTTCGACTTCTTTTTCTCCAACTCCTGTTTCCTTTTCTTCAGTGATTGAATCTGTAGCTTCCTTCTTCAACTCAATACCCAATTTCTGTTTGTGTTGTGATGTGGTTACGTCCGATTCACCTTGATCATTGCTACCTGTAGAATCTACATCCATTGAATCGATGCTTTCTTTTGTGTTCTCCTTCGCCTGACCTTCTTGGACCACTATTATTTCTTTTTGTTCTTGTTCTTTAGTATTATCACCAGAATTAATATCTACTTCTTGTTGATCTGGTGTTTGATTTTTTTCGGCTTCTTTCCTTTCTTCTTCTTCTTTCCTCATCTCCTCTCTCACGAAAGGTAAATCAGTATCGATTTCCCATGGTAGCTTTCGTTTAACCATCTCTTCCTCCACTTCTTTCCGTTTCCTACCTGGTTTTCTCCTCAATTTGGCCATGAAAACAGCATGTTGGCGCTTCAACTCTGCAATCTCTTCTGTGGGACTAATATAACTATCTTTAGATACTAATCTAACTATATTAGTTAATTTAGCACGTTTCAGCTGTAACAATTGTTTTCTATATTCGTTTTTAACAATTTCTTGTTCTCTGAACTGAATGAGAGATTCGATGTTTGCTTTTTCTGTTTCTACTGCTTCCGCTAATTTCTCTTCTTGAGTCATTTCTCGTTCTTTAACTCTAATTATTGGTGTTGTAGAAGCTCTTCTCTTTTCACTTTCCTGTAGTCTTTCTATCAATGCCTGTTTGCTTTCAACTGCAGAAGACCTTGATGATGCTCTACGCATAGACTTTAATAAAGAATCTGATGTAATAAGTGACTTTTGTTTTTTGGATATATCTTTTGAGGCTTTTGATTCAACCTTTGCTTTCTTGATGGCTGGAATAACGCTGGATTTCTTGATTCTACGCTTCTTGATTCGTTCTTGTTTTTGAAGCTCTTTCTCCCCTTCCTCTTCGTCGGTATCTGAAGCAGAAATGTCCGAATCGGAGAGAACATCATCAGAATTTACAGCTGCTTCTTCGGCCTCGCCTTCTTCTTCCTCATCCTGTTGATTCAGTTCTTTCTGCTCGTCGCCTCCAGCATCTTCCTGTTCATCGTCTTCTCCTTCTTCGCTTTCGCTTTCTTCTTCCTCGAATTCAACATCATTTTCATCTTCCTGAAATAATAAATTGACGTCTTCATCTTCTTCGTTGACAACAATATTTCGCAGTTCTGAAGCCTGTTCTTCAAGCTCAATCAAATGCTTCAATCTAGACCCAGCATTGGCTCTTCGAGCCCGTGTGGCTACTAAACTGTCATCAGACATTACTGCAGATATTAAGTTAATATAGCTAAATAGAAGTAGTTTATGTTTTTTTCTGTGAGAAATTTCAGTAAATTTTCATCATTACTTCTTGAAAAATCATGCTGTTGCTTAGATTTCAAAGATCTTTTTCCACTGGACTTCGAAGATGGCAAAAGTATACGGGAGCATCCGAGTCTGAGATGGCTCACTTTAATGCGTTAGCTTCAAGTTGGTGGGACGTGAATGGACCTCAAAGAATTCTACATAAAATGAACCTCTTGCGCATGGACTTTATATCAGAGACTATCAAGAGTAACTTGAAGTTGAATGAAGATACTACACCTGAAGAAGAGATATATATACCCCCATATAGCATTGAGCTTCTTCCCAAACCAATCAGAAGTAGTATCATCAAGGATCAAGAATTGAAAAGAAATGAGCTACTTTTAAATACTAACTTCAAAGCGCTCGATGTTGGATGTGGAGGAGGAATCTTGAGCGAATCACTTGCAAGATTGAAATACGTGGAGTCAGTAAAAGGAATTGATTTGAGTCATGAAGTAGTTGAAGCAGCAAAACAGCATCAAAAGTTGGACCCAGATTTACATAAATTAAACTACGAATTAACGGCAGTAGAAGACTTACCATCATCTGAAACTTACGACATTATTACTGCATTCGAAATGTTAGAACATGTAACTTACCCTTCACAAGTGCTTACTGAAATTCTTCTGAGATTGAATGTAGGAGGTTGGTTATTTATATCAACGATAAATCGTGACTTTGTTAGTTGGTTTACTACTATATTTATGGGTGAGCATGTTTTACGAATTGTGCCAGTGGGAACTCATACTTTGGATAAGTATATAAACTGTAAGGAAATTCAAGATTGGATTAACTCAGATCCTGAAAGAAAGGAATCTTTCACTGTTGCTGATGTTAGAGGATGTATTTATTTACCAGCTTATGGATGGAAATTCACTTCGTCTGCTGATATTGGTAATTATTTCATGGCAATTCAAAGAACTAAATAAATAAAAGTTAATTATATCTACAGTCTACTATTTGCTAATAATTATCTAATTTTATATGTGTACATAGAATAAATTATTGAGAAGCACATTGTACACCAGGACCTTGACCACCTTCTTCATCATCAGAGTCGTAAGCATCACGTCTTGATCCAGCGTGTTTGTATTGATCGAAATCGACTAAATCACATTCATCGACTTCAGCACCCTTTGGAATTGTGACTTGATTTCTTGGAGGTAAGACATTTTCTAATTGTTTTAATTTTTCTTCATCAGCAAAGTTACTTTCTGGGAATTTGACTGAAAATTTAATGAATAAATTACCTCTTCCACCTTGTCTATAAATTGGCATACCTTGACCTTCAACAACCTTTACAACACCTGGGCTAATAACTTCACCCGGCAAAATAGAAATCTTAATATAATCACCACTTACATGTTTGAATGCAACTTCACCACCAGCTAAAGCAGTTAATAAATCGATTTCGGCTTCATAATGTAAATCATTTGTTTGTCTTTGGAATTTATCATGAGATTTTTCATCAACAACGAAAACGACATCACCAGGGGTAATACCAGGTTCTTGATCACCTTCACCAGAGAAGACAATTCTTTGACCATCTTTCATACCTGGATCGATATGAACTTGTAAGATTTTACGTTCACTTTGAGTTTTCTTACCTCTACAAGCGGTACATCTATCTTTAGCATCACAAATATCACCTTGACCATTACAAACATCACAAACAGTTTGAAATCTTTGGATCATAGGACCCATTTGTCTTGTAACAAATTTAACACCTTGACCATGACAAGAAGAACATTGTTTAATTTTTCCTTCTTTACCACCACGACCTTCACAAGTTTTACACAAGATAGTTTTATTTAAAGCTAATTTAGCACTTCTACCTTTGAATAATTCTTCTAAAGTACAACTGATTGAATGTTTAATATCTTTACCACGAGTTGGTCCTCTGCTTGCACCACCTCCCATTCCACCAAATCCACCACCAAAGAATTGACTGAAAAGATCATCAGCATCCATACCACCTGGACCTCCAGCACCTGCTCCACTTAAACCTTCTTCACCATAAGAGTCATAAACTTCTCTCTTTTGTTCATCTGATAAAATTTCGTAAGCATGACTAAGCTCTTTAAATTTTTCAGCTGCTTCTGGTGAAGGATTCTTATCTGGATGATATTTTAAAGCAGACTTTCTGTAAGCTTTTTTTAATTCATTCTCCGAAGCTGATGGTGAAACTCCAAGGAGATCATAAAATTTTGTGTCTTTAACCATATTTTAGTTAACCAAAAGTTTGATTTTCAAAATAAACTTAGGTTTCAATTAGTGGCTAAAATATCTTCAACTTCAATTTTTTTCCTTGATTTTACGTGCGATGTGGAATTTTCTAGAGTTTCTTAGGTAATCAGCGATGTGCACGTGATACTGACGATAAATCAATCTATGAAGTCATAATTATCAACAATATAACCTTTCTGGTCAATAAATTTCAAATTATCAACTAATTAACGATGTATCATGTGAAATAAATATATCTAGCACTTGATATCGCCTTATTTGTAAGCCATGAAAAAAAGTTAAAAATGAACATTCATATGAATAAATACTACCTATTTTGTAAATTCTAGAGCTAATTACGAAGATAGCATCAATTACGCATAATTGATTATATTACCTATTTCAATAAAATACACAACAAAATTTCACACAAAACTTCAGCTTTAGAAGCCATGTTATATAAGTGCAATATAGAAGGATTACAGTTGGTACATAGTCATACGGTCGAACGGCTAAATGGTGGATGACTATCATTATTTAAGTTCTTCGTTAAGTTGCAAGTAGTTCGTTTATTGTAATGTGCTTTGACCAGATATTATGGATATGGTATATATGCTGTGCTTCAATTTGATATGGCATATATGCTATGCTTTAATTTGTTATGTTTATTTTATCTCTTTTAAATGGTTTATGAGTAAATGGTAGTAAGTTGGCCACAGTCTTTATTGAGGTTTTGCAGCCATTAATTTTATCTCATTGATATTTCATATGACATTTATGTATGCAAAAATACAATAGCAACTATTATCAAGATTCGTGCTTCTCCATATCACTTGTATGTCCATCAACCTATTGATTTCTTGTAGTGCATTCCTTCACATTAATATTCGTTTACTTTTATAAAATTGTGTTGATAAATTCGTTAACCTTCATTTAAATCCTACGCAGCAAAAGATTATGTAAATGTGTAATAAACTGGTATACTAAATTGTTCATATATACTAACCTTTATGTTCCAATACTTCTGAAACCAATTTACCACCCTTAATTGAGTGCTTGAATTGTTCTGGAACTGGTAATTCTTCATAGTCGTCGGTGCTAGGAACATTGATATTTAAAGCAGTAGTACTACTTGTGAGTACCTGGACATCGGCATCAATACTTGCTTGTGATAAGTAAATGGTTCCCTCATCAGACTTGTCGATGGAAATAAGTGGCACGACGTCTAAAACTTGAATAGCATATTTTTGAGATTTAATAATGTCAACACCAGAGATCAATGAGTCAACTACAACTGCGGTACTGACAGTTTCTGATAATGAAATGGCATTGGCTTTACCCTTAACTTGGATAGTAACACCATTAGTGTTACCAATGAAAATGGATTGTCCCATTTCAGCTTCAATTATGATTGGTTCTGAAGTATCAGCAGCGGTATAATTTTGTATAACCCATTTCATACCGTCAATCAATTCTTTCTTAGCAGGTTTCTTCTTAGGAGTCAGTAAACTGGTTGGTTTTTTAGGCGGAGTTGGCTTTTTTTCTGGAACTGCAGTACTTTTTCTTAATTCTGGATTCTTATGGGTCATTTGGCTCTTTTCCACTTTTTTAAGACCAGAGGTAATTCCTTCTCCTTTATTCAAGTCAGCGAAAACTGCATTGATTCCCTTAGATTCGGATGGTGCTGGGGCGTCCAGGAAAATGTCAGATGGAGGAGGTGGTGGAGGAGGTGGTGGAGGTGGGGCACCACCAGAAGATTGACTTACGGATTTTGATGAAGAGTTAATGGTTTCTGACAATGCTCCACCTTTAGGATTCCAAGAAGGACCAGTTGAATGATATTCCTTGGCGTAAGTTTTCAAGCTGTCGAATAAAGATAAAAATTGTTTTATCCATTGAACATGGGTTTCATCTTTATCCTTGTATTCTTTCATTACACGATTAGCCCAAAATTGAGCACTATCTTTAAATTCAGGAATGAAAGAAACAGGAGTAGGGGTCACAACCCAGCCAAGAACAGGTGATCCTTCACTAATAGTATTAAGGTGATTATAAAAGTTAGATCTTCTATTATTATCTTTCAATTGATTAATTTTTTCAATATTTTGATTAATTGGCTCTAAAATTTTCACAAGATTTGGATCAGACATTTCAGGTTTTTTAGTTTTGCTGACAATTTGAAGAAACTGAATTTGAGCTGAAAATGCAGCCTTGAATAAAGTTGCAGCTTCAGCAACTACTGGATCAATAGATTGTGAAGTTGCAATAAATGGATCTAAGTTTTCCTTAATGAAATATTCAAATTCAGTAACGAATTTTACATTTTCTTCAGGTTCTGCAACAGGTGCTGATTTAATAGCAGCTTGTTTATTTTCAGATTTATTTTCAGAAGATTCTAATAATCCTCCTTCTCTAGCCAGTGCTTTATTAGCTTCTTCTTGGAAAATCGTAATATCTTCCAATCTTGAAGCTGCTGCTTCTAAACGTTTAAGAATAGTTACAATGTTGTAACCTTGAACATTGAATTGATTTTCTTCGCTTGACATCTTAGAAATGACTTAACTATAATTCAATGACTATATCAATAACTACCGATAACTATATATACGAATTTTGAATGCGTGTTTATATGAGGATCGGTTTTGTCGAGCCACGACAGCGTACATTTTTCAGCGATAAAACGCAGTAGTTGAAGTTTTCCAACAATCCAGTTGAAAAAATAATAGGTTATGCCGGTAATAAACAAAGTGAAGCCGGAGCCGGAGTCATTACCTCCACAGAAGTTGTATCCTCTTCGTGATACTGAAATCACTTCAGATCCTGAACCTTTCTATCAAAATTATCAATCTGGCATTCCTATTGCTATAGATTTTGGTTCAAGTCAATTCAGAATTGGACTTACTAATTCTAAATTACCTAATAATATTTTCCCAGCTGTGACTGCTCGTTATAGAGATAGGAAAGCTCAACAAACTTTTCAGCTTGTAGGAAATGATTGCTATCGTGATCCTATAGTTAAATCTTCTGTTAAATCACCTTTTGATGGACAATATGTAACAAATTGGGAATATGTTGAGTCAATTCTAGATTATTCATTTGAACACCTTAGCGTTACTTCACAGGGTCGTGTTGATAACCCAATAATCATGACAGAACCCGTTGCATGTCCCATGAGTCAACGTAAAACAATGTATGAACTTCTTTTCGAAGGTTATAAAGTTCCAAAAGTTGCATTTGGAATTGACTCATTATTTTCATTCTATGCCAACTCTGAATCGAAAAACTCAAGTGGGTTGGTCATTGGTGTTGGTAATGAACAAACTCATGTTATACCTGTTCACGAAGGTAAAGGAATACTTTCACAAACCAAAAGAATCGATTTTGGTGGTAATCTGTCACTGCAATTTTTAGGAAGATTACTTGCATTAAAATATCCTTATTTTCCTTCTCGTATAAGCCCCGCAAATACTACTTATTTATTTCAAGATCATTGCTATATTCTGGAAAACTACCAGGAAGAACTTAGTCATATTATGGACATGGATCAATTAGATAAAAAAGATGTAGTGGTGCAGGCACCGGTTGAAATTGCAGTGTCTCAAGAAAAGAAAAAGTCAGAAGAAGAATTAGCCAAACAAGCTGCTAAAAGAAAGGAACAAGGTAAAAGATTACAAGAACAAGCAAGACAAAAACGTCTCGAAAAATTAATAGAAAAAGAACAGGAACTTGAATATTGGAATCAACTTAACACTTCTCTTGTAGGATTATCGAAAGCAGAAATAAATGATAGAGTTCAAACTGAAGATTTTGACAGCTATGATGATTTCAAAAAGTACGTCGCTAACCTTGAAAAGACAATTAAGAAGAGTCGACATGAAGATATTGATGATGGCGAAGACGATGATGACACCACCAGTTCTTTTCCTTTGGTTGACATTCCAGATGATCAATTAAATGATGAACAAATCAAAGAGAAAAGGAAACAACGATTAATGAAAGCAAATTTTGATGCACGTCAAAGAGCCAAAGAAGCTAAAAAGGAAGAAGAAGAAATCAAAGCACAATACGAAAAAGAACAAGCGGATTGGAGAGAAAATGATTTGAATTCTTGGTGTGATTCTAAAAGACAAAAATTGGCAGAAATCATCAGTAAAATCAAAGAACGGGAAAAGTTATTAGCTTCTTTCAAAGATCGTAAATCGGTTGCTGCTCAGCAAAGAATGAAAAATATCGCTGATTTAGCAAATGATGAAACTGGTTCAACCAATTCAGCTTCAAGGAAAAGAAGACGTAATGTTAACGCTACAATTGACAATGATCCAAATGATACATTTGGTGCTAATGACGATGATTGGAATGCCTATAGAGATATTTCCAATGCTGGCTTAGAAGAAGAACAAAACAAAGACTATGCTGGGGTCCAAGAATTGGAAGAAGAGCTTTTAAAGTATGATCCAAATTTTCACCATGAAGATACCTTAGCAGCTTCTCAGACTTTCGACTGGAAAAACCTGGTTTTACATAAATTCATTCACGGACCACGAGAAAATGTAACGATTGCTATGCAGGCTGAAGGACATGATCCCGATGAAATTGCAAGTCATCCTGAGATCATCAGGAAAAATCATCAAATTCATTTAAATGTGGAAAGAATGAGAGTACCGGAAATTTTATTCGAACCACATATTGCTGGTTTAGATCAAGCAGGAATCTCGGAATTACTGGAGGACTTATTTTACAAAAGACTTGATGGTAATTTCAATCCTGGTGGTCAGTCTCATAGCATCGTCCAAGATGTTTTCATAACTGGAGGTGTATCATTATTACCAAATTTCATTACTCGTGTACAAAACGATTTCACTAGTTTTTTGCCTGTTGGTACTCCATTAAAAGTAAGAAGAGCTAAAGATCCATTCGTAGACCCTTGGAGGGGTATGCAAAAATGGTCTTCTTCAAGTGAATGTAATAAAAGTTATGTTACTGAAAAAGAATATGAAGAAATGGGACCAGAATATATTAAGGAACATGGTTTAGGTAACGTTTGCTTAATGTAATGTATAATAATAGAATTAGTAAGAATAAATCTACGATAATGTCTATCTAATGTAATGACTTGTAATAGTATTTAAGTGAAAGTAATATACAATTATGATTTGAAAGTGGAAGGATTTATACCTTTTCTCTTTAAGTTTCTCTTCACGGCCTTATCAATCAATTCTTTATCCTCATCATCATCGAATTCAGCAAAGTCATCATGAATAATACCTTCTTCTTCTGCTTCTGATCTAGCAAGTGCTTCTTTTTCTTTAGCACCAGCTTTTGAAACATCTTCAGGTGATGGAGCAATTTTCTTGAATTTAGCAACGAAAAATCCATCAACATTATAAGTATGTGGATAATATCTTCTTGTTAAGTTTATCAGATTATGGAAATGTTTACCTCTATATGAAGTGAATCCTTCTTTACCAATTTGTAAACCAGATTCAACTAATTTAACATTTGGTCTTTTTCTTAATGCATAATCAACCACAGCTTCATTTTCATCTACCATGACTGAACAAGTTGAATAAACAATTATACCACCAGTAGATGAACGAGCATCAACTGAATCTATAGCACTTAATAATAATTGTTTTTGTAAATGAGGAATTTGAATGAAATCTTTTTCAGTACGATTTACTTTGACTGATTCATCTTTTGCAATAACACCGGTACCAGAACAAGGAGCATCTAATAAAATTCTGTCAAATCCACCAATGACTTTTGGAAATTCTCTGGCATCATAATTACATACAATAGTATTTTTACAACCCAATCTGTGAATATTTGCAATTAATGACTTAGTACGAGCCTTATTGGCATCATTAGCGAATATACATCCAGTGTTTTTCATCATAGCTGAAATGTAAGTTGTTTTACCACCAGGAGCAGCGGCCATATCCAATATACGTTCGTTTTCTTGAGGATCCAATGCCATGACTGGTAAGAAAGATGATGCTGCTTGCAAAATATATTGACCGGCTAAGTATTCAGGGGTAGCACCGATTGGTACTTGAGAATCGAAAACTTGAAGACCGACTTTAGTCCATGCTCCAATTGGCTGCAAATTAACACCACGATTGACTAAATGTTGTGCTAAATCACGACGTCTTGTTTTTAAAGTATTTGTTCTGATAGTAATAGGTCTAGCAATTTCATTAGCTTCGAAGAATTCCATAGCTTCGGCTGGTGAAAATAAATTGAATAATTTTTCAGCTAACATTTCAGAGTATCCAAAATAATCTTGTATATCTTTCAATAATCTTTTTGTGTAATCAGCACGAGATTTTCCTTCTTCTGCTAATTCTTTGAAATTTTCTAAAACTTTAACAATTTCAATCATTCTTGTTCTGATTGTGGTAACATCAGAAGGACCTTTTTCGATTTCTTCTTCTTCTTCCTCGGTAGGTAAAATTCTAGCTCTAGGTTGAGCAGCACCTTCTACTAATTCTAATTCTGCTTCTTCTGCTTCTTCTGCTTCTTCCTCGTCTAATCTTCTAGATAATGCTTCCATATTTGCAGCGTTAAGAGTTTCAATATCTTCTTCATCGTCTGAAAACATTGGTTTAACTCTATCTTCTTCATCAGAATCTTCTGAGCCAAAATCTTCTTCGATATCGAATTCGTCATTTAAATCTTCAGCTTCTCCGTCATCTGAGTCATCAAATAAAGTCTTTTTGGCATTAGCTAACTCTTCAAGATCAACTTCTGGTAAGTCCTCGGCTCCCAGTTCTGGTTCAGAAACTGGCTCAGCAGTTCTCGATTTAGAATTTCTAGTTTTCTTCGATGGCTTTTCGTATTTTTTATCTTCTCTTCCTCTCTTCTTCATTCCTGACTTACTCTTAGAAGCCTGGAACTCTTCTAAAGTAGGGGGCATCCCCTGTTTACCTTTAGCTTTTCTACCCATGATTTTTTCTTATTAGTTAAGTACTTAGTGAAATATCGATTTTGCTCATCTCTACAGAGATGAGATAAATTTTTCAGTTTGGCGCATCAACACGACCATACTATACAACTACTCTAATACCAACTATGACTACTGAAGAAGAATGGAGTGGATATAACAGTGTAACAGAGAAAAGCACTAGCATAATTCAAGAGAATCAACATGTTCTAATCAGACTACCATCTGAAGGACTAAAATTACTACAAGTTAAAAATAGTGGGATCGTAAGCTTAGGTAAATTTGGAAGCTTTGAAGTCCAAAAGATTTTAGGATATCCATATGGACAGACATTCGAAATCTTAGGAGAAAAAGATGTCAGACCAATCAAATCTATGACAACTCAAAATGAAGAAACTCCAGAAGAAGATAGCGATATGCCTATAGACAAAGATATGTTAACCAAGATGTTTTCAAGTGCTGAGAATAATCAGAATATTATAAATATTGGATCAAGTATTCAAAAACTAACATCAGATGAAATTGACAATTTGAAAAAGTCTGGAGCTTCATCCGATATTGGACAAAAAATCATCGATCAAATGATAGCAGGTCATGGTGCTTTTGATAAGAAAACCATATTTTCTCAACAAAAGTATTTAAGAAGGAAGCAACAGAAATTTTTAAGAAGATTCACAGTTGAGTACCTTGGGCCAACTCAATTACTCGAATACTACATCCTGAAAGATCTTCAAAAAGTAAATGATATGAGTGTGGAAACTTTGGGTATGGCCATGACCTACGCCAATGTTAGGCCAGGAGGTAAATACCTAGTAGTCGATGAAACCGGTGGAATCCTTATATATGCCATGATGGAAAGAATGCAGGGTAAAGGTACCATTGTTTCAATTCATGAAAATGAACATGCAAATCATATAGCATTACGTTATTCTGATTATTCTCAGGAACTTCAGGATACCGTCATCAAGAGCATCAATTGGCTTCAAGTCTTGGAACCTGAAGAAGAAAGAATCATGTGGGAACCTGAATCAGCAGAAACATTATCTGCTATGAAGACAGGTAAGAAAATACAGTATTATCGTCGAGAAAAACGGGCTCAAGAGATCAATTCGATGATTGATTTGGTTCAAGAAGGTAATTTTGATGGATTAGTCACCCTTAGTACTTTGGACATGAAGACCGTATTACCGCATATAATTGACAAGGTCGGAGGATCCCGTCCTATAGTCATTTACAATCAGTACAAAGAAACACTTCTCGACACCCAACATTTTCTTCAATTAGACAAGCGTATTTTAGCTCCATCTATTTTTGAGACCAGAGTAAGAAATTACCAGACTATACCTGGTCGTATGCATCCACTAATGACATCTAGAGGGTATGGAGGATACCTTTTGTGGGCCACTAGGGTGATTCCTGCCGAAACTGTCAATGCTGTCGGAAGGGGAATTGTTAAACGTAAGTAGAGACATTATTTATATCATTAGATTCATTATGTACATTGGTATATTCACAATTTTAGTGTAGTTTACGTCTTTAGATATTATATGCAAATGTTCGTAATTCATCACTTTTTTAACTCTATACGAGACTTTCCAAAGCTTCATACTTCGAGTTTTGAATCCATCCTATAACACCTCTCACATTACCTGAAGAATCAATATATTCACGACAATTCCAAGCAGCAGGCAACAATCGACTCACATGTTCAACCTGATCGGTGTATCCCACCTCGAAAAAGAAACCCTGGCATTTCAGAGGAATTACAATATTATTCACCAATGCTGTATAAAATTGCAAATGACCAACCAATGCAAGAGCGGGTTCAAAATTACGAACAGATTTTTCAACTCCATTGCTTCGTGCTGGCTTCAAGTAGTCGTGGTATGGGATATAAGGCGGGTTTGCAGTTACAAAGTCAATTGGTGTGTGTGTGATGTAATCCATGACATTTGTGTGAAATACATCCGCTTCAACAAAAGGAACAGATAGTTTATTCTTCGAGCTATTCTCTTTAGCAAGCTCGATTGCACAATTGGAAACGTCAAACCCGGTCACCTGAATGTCTTTATGTGACTCCTGAAATCTATACTTGACATACAATGGGATGCATCCAGTACCAGTACATGCGTCTAAAAGAGAGGTAGTATTTGGTAGGAGTATATCAGTGATCTTCTCGATCCACTCGTGGGTTTCCCATCGAGGTATGAGTACTCCTTCTCGAACAATTATATCAAGTGGCCCAAATGGTTGGGATCCAAGAATGTACTGTAACGGTTCAAAGTTAGATCTTCTTTTCACGGCTTGTGCCCATTGATCTCTAGGAAGCTCATTTTGTATCCACTTGAGTTCTTGTTTTGCTTGGGAAAAAGACGGCACTGCTTTCAAAAGGGGAGGAAGATAACGAGAGTGGTTCTGAGCTTTTCGTATTAGCAGCCTACTTATCCTCATATATTGTACAGATGTAGATTGGTGAAAATCTCTAAAGAGCGAAAATTGTAAAATAGGTACAAAATTAACAATATTTATATGACTCGTAAAGTCAAGCTAATGCATTTCTTACATTGATCAAGACCAATAATCAATCTTTAGTGAATTAAATCATTAGAACATACTTATACTTTATACATTCCCTATCTCTTTATATACAAGATCTCCCTACAATCCTTTTCTGACGTAGTACATGTATGCTCTTTCATGAACATGGTCAGGATAAGGTGAAATAACTTCTGAGTGACCAGGTCTGGCGACAGGATCTCTCATGTAAACGGCATGGCAAGTGGAAAATGACACTTCAATATGAGAAGGTAAGATCGCAAATGCACCTATGAATGGTCTTGGAACCCAAGGAGTGAAGTAAGGTTTTGATGAATCTTGACGTCCATATAATCCTTTTTGCCATGGTAAAAAGACTCTAGCCTTTGATTCATCTTCCAATATAGCATCTTTATCCAATTTAGGATGACCCTTTAAGTTTTTGGTGAAATCTTCACTGTATGGAATCATAGAGCTATCTTCTGGAAGTTTACTATTTTGTGCACTAACTCGAAGGTATTCTAGTTGATGAGATACAATTTCTGATAATGCCTTTTTAACGGATCCAGCGAGTTTAGCGTCGGCTTGATTTTCAAAATCAGGTGCTTTTCTGGAGATAAATGTATGCACGTTCTCCGACAGAGGCTTTTTGATTATTTCGTGGTCCTTTAATCTTTGGTAGATATCAAAACATTTGTTGGCATTGACTTTACCATATAAGTCAATGAATGATTCACCATTGACTTCTGCTTCTTTTTGCTTTAATTGATTAGCTAATTTTATTATGCGAGATAACACTGACTCTCTTGTGGTTTCCTTTTGTTCTTTCAACATATTTTTTTCCAAAGTTTCATTAAAATGTTTAACTGCTTGTTTAGCATTGATTTTATGGTTATCGATGGTATTTAAAGAATCTGGTTTACTTTGTTTCAAATCCCAGGTATCTTTAGGGCTTTCACGAGCAGTTTTAACATATTTATTCCAAACAGCGATTTGCTTATTATCAATTTTAATAGATTTTTCTAAATTTGGTTTAGTTCTACCCATTGCTAATAAAACTTTTTCAGGTCTAACATTAAAAATATCACCTTCTCTTAATGGATATGATGGATGTTTGATGACTACGCCATTCACTTGAACATAACCTCCTAAAATGAACTGACGTGCTTGTCTAACAGAAGAAGCAAACATGGCTCTAAATACTGCAGTTTCTAATCTTCTCTCTAAACTAGCAAATGTTTGTAATGGTAATGGAGTATCTTCAACTTTAATACCTTTCAAGGAAGCGTCTAATTGGGCTACAGATTCCAAATTAGGATTGAAAATTTGCTTCCATCTACTTTCAGTTAAATGCTCTCCATGATAAGCTCTAGTTTCTTTCTTAGCTAACCATTTCTGTTGGTATAAAGATTTTCTTGCATACTGAATTTGTGGTTTTTTGTAAAGATTAAACAAATTATATTTATTCATAGAAGCCCTCACACGGCCCCTGGCCATAGAGTTAAGATGTTGGGCCTGTCTGGGCATTGTTAAACTTTATGATTAATTTTATAAAATCAACCTTCAGTAGTGAAAATCGAAAATTTTCACTCGAGCTCGGGTCGTGTGCAACCACCAATATAAATCTACATACATACAAATATACTTGAATATATATAACTTATTCACCATACAAATCTAATGAGACTGTGGACTATAGAGCAAGAAGTCAGATTATTTGACTTGATGTGTGACTATAAACCAGCTGGTGAAACAAAAGATAAAAATATAGTACTTATCATTGAAAATATAAATAAAGATATTGAAGATAAAGAACATCGGTTTACAGCTGAAGAAGTATGGGAAAAACTATCGACATTATACAATTTAAAGAAAATAGAATCAATTGAAAATGAAAGTGATGAATCGAATGAGTCATCCGATTTGAGTGATGTTGGAGGCGAAGGATTAAGTGAAAAAGATGTTATTCCTGAAAGATTAAATAAATTAAGATCTAAAGATAGTGATGACGAGAAAAGTCCTAGAAGACGAAGTAGGAGGCGCAATGTAGAAGAAGATGAAAAGAAACATGAAGATGAAGGACTACGGAAAGATGAGCCGAAAAAGAAGGAGGTAAAACTAAAGAAAGAAGAGGAAATAAAACAAAAAGACGAAGAGAAGGTTAAAGTGAAAGACGAAAAGGATAATGACGAACGAGTTAAAAAAGAGGAAGGGAAAAAAATAAAGGAAGAACCGAAAGATGATGATGAAAGAAAACCAAAGAAACGAACTAGATCCACAGCAAAACTTGAAACTCCAAGTCCTATAAAACGTCGTAAAAATGCTTCGCCATCACCAGCAGGTGCAAGAAGACGAACGAGATCTGAAGCAGTGAATGAAGAGCTGGAAGAACCAGAAGAGGAAGACGAAAACGAATCGAAGACCAAGAGAAGATCAACTAGATCTGCTGCATCGGCTACTCCTACAACCACACCTGCAAAAGTTACTCGTAGGAGTAGTAGAAGAAAGTAATTATGTAAATTTACAGGTATATATCACAATATGCAATTAAAATATACAACTAATGAAATGAAGCTAAAATTTACAACAAAGATATCACCTACGACGCATATGCCCAAAACTTCTCCCATAAGTTTCTTGGTCTGTCGTCTTCCCAAACAGCATCATCGATTTCTCTGACACCAGTTTCTATATCACATTCATCAAGAGGAAGTAATAATGATCTCCAGGTGAATGAGTTCTTACCGTTGAAGTAAAAGTGGGCAATGATCCAACAAGCAAAGAAGAAGATAAGTGAAATATAAGATGTAAAGAAAGATGTTGGAGTAATACTAAAGAAAGCTTCAAAACCTTGAATGAAACAAATAATGAATCCTAAAATGAATGAGTACCAAGCACCGAAAGGCATGAATGGTGCTTTATATGGTAATGAGTCCCTGCTAATATTTCTTGATTTCAAGATTTGCATAAATCTAATATGAACAAAAGAGATATTGACCCAAGCAATTAAACCGGCGACTGCGGTGATATTAAGTAACCAGTTAAAGGCGGTCATACCGGTATTAGTAACTGCGAGGTAACCGAGGGCACCAAATGCAGCAGTGAACAAGACTGCAACATATGGAACACCTTGTTTGGTGGTGAAAGCAAATTGTTTTGGTGCAACTTTAGCTTGAGCTAAAGCGTATAAAATTCTGGAACCACAGTAAATATTGGAGTTACCAGCACTAATGATGGCAACTAAAATGACTGCATTGAAGATATCTGGTAAGACTTTAGTACCGGAATTTTCCATAGCAATAATGAAAGGGGAGGCGGAAGAATAAGTTTCTCCTGAAGATAATTTAGGATCATCGTAAGGAACAAGTAAACCCATGAAAAGCATAGATAAGATGTAAAAAATGATAATACGGTAAATGACTTTTTTGATAGCGGAAGGGACTGTCTTTCTTGGATTTTTAGATTCACCACATGATAAACCAGTTAATTCTACACCTTGGAAAGTGAAAGCAGCACTGATAAGAGTTTCTAACCAAGCTAAAAATCTATCAGTATTTTTATTATCAACAAGACCAAGACCATCACCCCAAGCACCTGGATTTCTCCAGTATCTGAAACCAACAGGACCAGTTTTACCAGCACCACAAATCATGATGAAGGCATAAATTAACCAACCAACAACGGCGATAATTTTGAGAGAAGAAATCCAGAATTCAACTTCACCATAAAATCTAACTGGGAACATATTAGCAGCAGTTAAAATAACGAAGAAGATAGAAATCCAAGCAGCTAAAGGAACAGCATCAGTCCAAACTTGAATAACTTGACCAATAACTGATAATTCTAAAGCAAAGGTGATTGCCCAAGAGAACCAATAATTCCAACCATTTGCGGCACCTAAAGCAGGAGAACACCATCTGGTAATAAATTGAGTGAAAGAACCAGAAACTGGAATTAAAGTAGCCATTTCACCTAATGATTGAGTAACGAAATATGCTAAAGATGTAATAAAAAAATAACTGATTAATGCTAGAACAGGTCCAGCAGATAAAGTAGAACCAGAAGATATGAAAAGACCAGTACCAATAGTACCACCAAGGGCAATCATAGAAATATGACGAGCTTGTAATGAACGTTTAACTTCATAATTTTGAACGTCTCCAAGTAATTCATCCTTAGAGTCAGCATCGTTAACATATTCTAAGGATTTTTCACCATTAGATTTTGGTGATTGAACTTCACTAGGTCCTCTATAAGAACCAGTTTTCTCAGAATCAGAATTCATTTGTGAAAGAATCGATTTTGAAAAAAATTATATATTTGAAAAATGTTTGTAACTTAATTAAGTAAATTAGCAAGTTAGGAATCGATTACATATAAATATTAACCGGCCGTATGAAATAAAGGCGAAAAAACAATAGAGGTTTCGTTCGGGCCGCTACGACGCACATTACAATATCACATAAACTTGTGAAAAATTCCATATTTTTTTACCCCAACCCTATCGCACAAGGCATCATTGCATATATTCGTCAATCTATTCACTATCGGATTGCACAATCACCGAATTTTAAGGCAATAATGTTTTATAATTCAGACCTATTAGGTAAATTTAGGGAGAAAAAGAAATGCAGCTCATCGCGAAACTAAAAGGCAAATTGCAAATGCCGTATTTGGCAGGTGACGTTTTTAAGGGAAGTCTTGCCTTTAGAGATCAAGTCTTAGTCAAAACGTTAATAATTAGTCTTATCGTTATCCCCTCTATTAGCGGTAATCACTAAGTTGATCTGTACCTTAATCAAAGGTCTTGTTTCTAACATTCTCATTTATATTTCTTTTATTCTTTACTTTGTCAATTTACGTAGCTTTGTACTTAATGGGGTAAATTTATTTTGTTCTAAATTATACGGCATAACATTTTTTCTCTGGCGTTGACACGGCTCCGGGCATAACCGTTGTTTATGACTAATAATTGATTTTAATTCAAGATCGTTTAACATAATTTCATCAATTGAAGCTTTAACCAATATTTTTCGACGTTTATTCCCCAACCATTATTACACCAGTATGACTAGTGACACCGAGATATCGCGTAAAGCTGTTGGTAAAGTACAGATTAACTTTTGCAACTAACAGCGCAGTAACAATAGCGGCATGGCCTATTGTTGTATATACACACTACCGCATGTAATCGAAGTGAATTTTGTGAAAACGACACTTATTGCCGTAGATCATTGGGCTTTCCTGTTGGAGTCATGCAGCCGTTTTACCAAATTGAGAAATACAATTTTAACTCAATTTTTCGCCCTGGCTATAGACGGAAAACTCTAATGCTCTTAAAGGTTTCGGCTGTGCCTTATTTGTAGATGTGGTACACATTGCGATTGATCTTATCTGATTTGTATTCTTCTTCAAATTGAGTAGGGAAATTTATGTGACCAAAAAATTGTACTCTTGGCCCCTTGGTGTCTTGGCTTCTTGGCCTGCTTTACACTTGCTAACTTTTAACATTCATTGAAACAATATTATACAGTATTTAACTCCAAAATCAATCTACTTCTTTGGAAATATAAAAAAATAACTAGTAGTCTACTCATTAAAGTATAGTTTAGTTATATAAAACGAACTTGGCTTTACCACTGGTAACACCAACAGTACAACCATCAGTACCATCACCATTATATTTACCATCTTTGTAAACACATTCTCCACTAACAACAGAATCATCACCATCAGCAACAATCTTGACATTGTAATTTAAGGAATCGTAGTTATTTGGATTTGGAATTAAAGACAAGTAAGCAATACCGTTATCGTAACCAGCACCAAAATTCAATGGAGCCCAGTTTCCAATACCAGAACCAGAAGTACCCCACACACATCCATCGGTCCATGAAACACCGGCATTGTTAACATAGTATTGGGCAGAGGTGGAACCACCTTTCCAGGTGTAGTAGGTTTCACTATTAACAACAGTAAGAGCACTTGAGTCACCACCATTAACAACTGTTGGAATAACCATATTTTCGGTACCGGGGTAATCGGTACGACAAATAGCGACTGAATCACTAATTTCACTAACAACAGAAGCTTTTTCAACACCCCATTCACATAATTTGGAGGTATCAGAATTTGATTTATATAATTTACCATTTTTACAAAGTAAACCACCGATGGAGACACCATTGGCAGGTTGACTTGAAGGCCATTGAGTTTTAGACATACCAGATTGACAAGCGTAAGAACAGTAAGCACCTTCTTTACAATTACCACCAGTAGATCCATCGCTATTTTCAACACCGGACCAACCACCAAAACCTAAGTGATCTAAAGCAACAACACCTTGACCTGAAGGGAAATCGCTACAAGAGTATTTTCCATCTTCGAAATCTTCGGTTGGATCTTCATAATCTGATAAATCACCAGTTGGATAAGAATCGCTTGAGCCAGAACCGGAAGCAGTTTCAGTGGCTTCAGATTCAGAACTTGATTCAGCAGAAGAAGATTCGGTTTTAGAAGTAGTTGATGCAACTGATGTAGTTGTAGTTGAATCAGTGGCATCAGTGGCAGAAGTAGCAGTAGAAGAATCAGTTTCAACAGCAACTTTTTGACCTTGACCATCGACAGTGACAGTTACATACTTGTAGTCATAGACAACTTCACGCTTGTGCTTATGGTGAGCGTGAACTTGAGTAGTAGTACAATCGGAGGCAGGAGCAGCTGAAGCAACAGCAGCGACTGATGCAAGTACAGCAATAGTAGTTTGAGAGAACTTCATTATTTTAAACTAGAGATGTTAGTAAGAATTTTTCAATTCATGGCAAGCAGTTAATTATATGACAGAAACTTTTCTTTGAGTAAGTAACTAAGTTGATTTTGCAACTTGAAATTGACAATAATAGAAGGACTATATTTTGCTGCAAAATGATAGGCGTCGTAAAAATAGTGTCACAAAACGCGAATATTGACTATCAATTCCGGGAAAAGCTTGAGTTTAATAAAGTTAAATGATATCCAAACCACAAGGTTCCCAGTAAAAACAATCAGAAAAAAGACATCGAGTTGATGACCCCTTGCACTATATGAATATCGGGTCTTATTCAATGAAATCCACCATCTAACAGTCTTTCAAACGTTGTTATCAATTCGGAATTGAACCAGCCAAAGTGCGTGTACTCGGTCAAAAATACCGAATATACGCGCGTTTATGCAAGAAACCCAAATCGATGACCGGATTTGTCTCGAGGCATGCTGGTTATTGTTTTGAAACTTGTCGTGGGAAATTCGAGCCAGCATGGTACAATAGCGTAATGATACAATTGGAAAGATACAATCAGGGTGGTGGATACAATTGAATGACTCCACATTGGAAGTTAACTTTATATTAAATTGAGCTGTAGGGGGAGCAATCAATTATAGAATATAATCAAATTGGGTTTAATAGGTGATTTACCTGTAGTTTGAAAACATGGAAATAGTCCACAAGTCAATTCTAAGTCAAATTCTTGAATTATTGAAGTCCATTTTTCTAACTATTTTGACTGCAAATAACCAAATAAAGTCTCTGCGAAGTAACTAACTGTTGAAATATACATACCTAAGGAGTGACAGGTTAAACCAGACGAAAGGAGCGTAGTAAGTTGGAATATAAGGAAGAACAAAATCTGTGAATCAGAAATCAAATGAGTGGGAGAATTGGCGCTTATATTTGTTTTGTTTCAGTGAAAGCCAGCTTCTGGTTTCTGACTAAAACGTAAAAAATATTAAGTTTCGTGATGCGACCATACCTGAATCGGGACAGGCTTGGCAGTTCCGATGAATGCTTGGCCCTATTTCCGAGGGCAGATTTCCCGTTTCGACTACCACGCTGTGCATTGTAAACAATTGAGTTCCGATGCATTGCGTGTTTCTTCCGGTCCAAAACACCACCGTTTCTGATCACAGGCACAAGGCTTGTTTAGTATTAGTTTCATTTTTGCTTGACGAAATTGTTGCCAATTGATCACTAGATATCTAGGGGGTTTAACGTCATAATGATAACATCGCAATATAATATACCCTGACAAGGTAATATCTATAAAATTATAACGACCGCAATTGGCAACAGTGTAAACGTGGTTTTTCATAGTAAAAACCGTTTCCCATCGTTAATTCTTCCACGCATATGGCTGGCTAAACGAGCACTGGGCTCCGAATATAGTAATTTGAATGATAATTCAACCTGTCAAAATAAAAATCATGTTGCTGGTATTCGCTTATTCGATTGAGATCGATCGATTCAACAATGATCCGGTAGCTTGCTTCCGCTATATCGTGACTGGTTGATAGTAGTTTCTTTATCGTAAGTTATGTGCGTTGAAAACGGTCACGTGCACAGTGGAGGTATTTTTAAAACTTCTGCGATGCTCATCTCTACTTGTAATAACCAGCATGATGTCTAATACTGAAAGCCCTGTGGACTCTACTGAGGCAATGGCTACACCTGTGGATGAAGTCATAGCCACTGAAAACAAAGCAATACAGCCTGTGCAAGAGAATGAAGCCGAGCAAATCACTGCTGACCCTGTACTTGAAGTGACAGAGGAAGTTTCCGAGGTCCCTCAAGAACAGATTTCTGAATCAAACTACTTATCTCAACTCTCTGAGGAACAACCAATCGATATAGCCGGAGCGGAAGCGATAGGTCAAAGCAATTCTCAACCGCTCGGGCTTTCCAATCTCGCCCAGGATAATATTGAAAAAAACCTACCAGAATCGCAACAAGACCAAGATCAACTGATGACAGAACCAGGTGTGGCTGGGGATAAAATCCCTTCCAAAGATCCAGTGGACGTTGAAGCACCATCTACTGAATCCAATACTGAGAAACCTATCCAGTCCACAGATTCTATTCAAAACTTCATCAACGCGGAACCATCCGAAATCCAGCATTTTTCTGACGATGATATACCAGTAGACGATATTTCAAGCTCAGACTCGAATTCAGACTCTGGTTCAGATTCGGACTCAGATTCAGACTCAGACTCAGACTCCAGTTCAAGCTCAAGCTCTTCGGACTCAGACTCGGACTCGGACCTAGATGTAGGATCTGAAAAAGAAGCCGTTGATGATGACGATGAAGAAGAGTCAACCAACGGTCCTATAATATCGAAAAATGAAGTATTAGACGAGAATGCACCCACTTTGCCAGAAGACTATGTCGTACCCGAAAAAGCTCCTTTGGAATACATTGGAGAAGTTACTGGGTTAGTCGAAAAGTCGGTTATTATCAAAGCAGAAATATCTGGAGAATTCAGAGTTTTGAAAGATGGATCTATTTTATGTTTTGATGATCGTACTTTGATTGGTCCTTTGTTTGAAACTTTTGGTAAATTACAATCTCCTGTTTACCGAGTCAAATTCAATTCTGATGAAGCTTTCGAGAAATTCAAGGATTCAAAAGGTAAAAAAGTGTACTACGTTGTTCCAGAATCTCAATTCTTATATACTGATACTATCAAATCCATTAAAGGTACTGATGCCAGTAACTGTCATGACGAAGAATTGCCTGAAGAAGAGCAAGAGTTTTCAGATGACGAAAGAGAAGCAGCTGCAAAACTGGGCAAGAAGAAGAGAAAGAAGTCATCGAAAAGAAAAGATGGCAACGCAGAACCACTTAATAAAAAGAAGCAACAAGCCCCATCGAACTTCACAGCATATGGATATGCCCAGCCAACTCAGCCATTACCGAAGCCACCAGTGGTTTCATATCAACAGCAGCAATATCAACAACAACAGCAATATCAGCAACAATATCAGCAACAATACCAACAATACCAACAACCTGTTGCTCAAAATCCATCTTTTGGCCAGCAAAATAATTTCAACCAACTTCCTTCAGTTTATGGAGTTCCATATAATAATCAAGTCCCAAGTAACTACAACAATGCGTACGGACAACCATATCAACCACAGTTCAATCAAGGTCTGGCTTACGGCCAACCATATCAACAGAATGTTCCTTACCAGATGCCTTATCAACAAATGCCCTTTAATCCAAATCAACAGATTCAGAACCAATATCAGCAAAATCAGCAACCGCACCAGCCTCAGCAACCGCAACAACCTCATCAAAATCATACATTGCAACATTTACAGCATCTAATGAATCAAACCCAAACTACTAATCAACCTTCAGAACAATCTCCACCCAATAACCAGTCTACATCATACAACCCCCAATACAATTCATAACATTTTAGTACATAGATAATATATACGATCAAAGAGAACCAGGAGTTTTCACAGCCAAAACATTAAATCCTTCATTTACACTCGAATTAACCAACTCCCCTAAATCTCTTTCAAAAATCTTAGTATTTCCACTATGAGGAACATTATTAGCCATAACGAAAGTTTCACCTTGTAAATCACTCTTCCATTGACCTAATTGATCAACGAATGAAATGTTTTCTTTAATGTAGTGAATAGAAAGGTTGATATTAGGATTTTGTGAAAGTAATGTTTCCACTTGTTTACTAAAGGTATTATCACTAGCACCTCTGATGAATACATTTACATTAGATAAGTTGAATGATAATTTGTAGACCAAATGTAATGCAAGCATATCACTACTACTTATCAAATCAGAGTGATTAAGAATCAAATTGACTGACTTAAGACCAAATAATGATCTTTCAAAAGGTCCATCTTCTTCAATCACTTGTTCCGTTTTCTTTTTATCACTAATTAACAACAAACCAAAACTACATTTACAAGTTTGGAAAAGATCTTTGAACAAGTCATAGTCAGAACTTTCAATCAGTTCTATACCTTGAGAATGTGGTTGAATTAGCTGTGAAGTGTTAATACTGGAAATCAATAAATTAGACTTTTCCAGAATTTGTTCGTTGATGGTAAATACTTGATTCTTATTTGTTGATAAAAGAGACTTTGATGTGAAGTGGATACCAAGAAACTCAGTGAAAATTCTCATAATGGAAAGAATCGAAGACGAAGTCTTGAACTCGTTCTCATTATTTTGATTTATTGGTTGTGAAGTATTTCCAATAGTATGATCGTAAGTAGAAGCTTCCAATAAGTGGGAAGTTCTAGAAGTGAATTCACGAAGATGAAGAGCCTGAACATCAATACTGTAGTTATCGGAGTTTTTTGAGTTTAATGAAAGATCATGAACGAAAGTCATCAAATTAGAAATAGTATCGATCCTTTTAAGTAATAACACAAGTTTAGTAATTTTTAACTTATCAGTATCAGTAGTTGAAATAATATTAGACTCGTCTGTTGATTTATCATCATATGTTGGTGATTCAAGCTTTCTATAATACTCAGCTGCTTCTTCACGATAGCTTACAGGGTATACTATTTTTGTTAACGGAGTAGTTGCGAAAGTAGTAACTAAAGCCATAACCACAAACATTGAATAAAGTCTCTTACTTATAATTCCTGAAGACAATCCCAAGTTTAAAACGACGATTTCAACGATACCTTTACATGACATCAAAACACCAACTGCTAAAGATTCTCTCCATAATAATTTATTCAATCTAGCAGCCACAAAACCACCTAAGATTTTACCAGCCATTGCTAAACTAATAATTGCAATAATGTAACCCCAATCGATTCCTCTATTAAGTAAACCTAAGTTGACATTTAAACCAGTCAAGGCAAAATAAAGAGGAATAAATACGATATGGACTAAATCTTCTAATTTTTCAGTGATTCTTATGACATAACCGTTATCTCTGGGAACAATTACACCAATCATAAAAGCACCGAAAATTGGATGAACTCCAATAATATCAGTATAGAAAGCAGAAGTGAAAACACAAGCCAAGATTGCCATAATCAGGATCTGTGATGGATCTCCAGTAACTAAATCATTAGTAAACTTTTTCAAGAGAAATCTCATAACTAGCCTAACAGGATAGAGTAAGAAAATAAACCAAGCAGCAGCAAGAAGTAATATATATAAAGTATTTATTCCTTTGGCTGAATTAGCAAGAGTAACAGCTAAAGCTAAAAGAATCCAACCAGTAAGATCATTGGCGATACCAGCGGCTAAGACCACCGTCCCCACTCTATCAACGATTAAGTTAAGTTCAGTTAAAATACGAACAAGAACTGGGAATGCAGTAATACACATCGCAACAGCGATAAATACCATAAAAGTAGTAAATGAAATACCCAGTTCTTCGTCACGATATTCACTATATAAACCTCTTGCAATACCACATCCCAAAGCAAAAGGAACTGCCATATTAATAAGACCCACACTAATGGCAGCAGTTAAATTTCTACGAATAAATTGTACATCAACTTCAAGTCCAATAATGAATAAGAATAAAATAATACCCACGTTTGCGAATAAAGTGAGTCCAGGAATTGACTCGGTTGGGAAACAAGTAGCAGTAAATTTAGGAATATGACCCATAACAGAAGGACCCAAAAGGATCCCAGTAATAACTTCCGCAATGACTTTAGGTTGTTGAATCCGCTTTACGGGGAAGTAGACAATTTGGCATAGGAGGATGATAAATGTCGCTTGAAAAAGAAAGATCGTATATGGAGCAGACGACGAATACTCCAACGGGTTAAGTCCAGCAACTACACCGGCTATAGTGTTCACAGCCATAACTTAAAGTAGTTAAAATTTTCAGTGATAAAAGTACAGTCCATTTAACTACCCCGGTCGAGCTTGGCACATGGTAGGCTCATGTCGTTGGATGTCGCGTCTCGTTAATGAACAAAGTAAAGATCTTAGGGCACAATGCGACATTTCCTGTATCGCCAATCTGTATGGCGATTCAGAGTCAATTTCTTATCAACTAATGGAGCCAATTTTCGTAACGCTTGGTCTTTTCATAATTGACCAAAACGAGTATCCTCCGTCATCTGGTCGTGCTACAGAGTACGACATCATTGGAGGTGGTGGATCTTATGCGATTGAAGGAAGTAGAATGGTTGCCGGCTTATCTAATGCTAAGTTAATAGCGGGTATCATTGATGCTGGATCCGACTTCCCTCCACAAGTCGAAAATGAACTCGACTCATGGGGAACAGGGCATGTAGTGGTCCGTGACGATTCGCGTCTTACTAGTCGTGGAGTCAATATTTACGATGAGAAAGATGTTCGTCACTTTAAGTACTTAACCCCAAAGAAAAGAGTAGAAATTGATGATATTATCCGTCATGATAACTTGATCAAAGCTAGGACATTCCACTTCTGTTGCTCTATAGATAGAGCAGAGTCTATCATCGATACTGTGCATACTTATAATGAATACAATCCTAGCTTCATCTTTGAACCTACTCCTGATGCTTGCACTAAAGATAACTACACTCATTTAACATCTATGCTTCATAAAGTCACATGTTTTTCACCCAATTTAAATGAAGCCTGTGAGTTGATAGGCGCTGGGGACGATCCATTACCTGAAACAGAGCAGGAAATCGCTGCTGTAGCTGCCAAATTCATGCCATTCTTAACCCTACCAGGCTCGGGATTGGTTTTGCGATGTGGTCCTTTGGGATGCTATATACAAACCAAAGAGATCTTTATCATGCTTCCTGCGTATATCGTTGATCAATCACAAGTTGTAGATGTCACTGGTGGTGGAAATTCTTTTTGTGGTGGATTCATCACTGCATTACATTTAACCAAAGGTGACTGGGTTCTTTCTGGGATTTTCGGAAACCTTGTGAGTGGTTGCATTATCGAGAAGTTGGGTGTTGCCCAACTCACCGATGGTGATAAATGGAACGGCAAGTCAATGGAGCAACGTTTACATCACTACCTAGCCCAAAATCCATCTATACAAGTGAGCACATCTAAAATAGACTGGCTTTGATTAGGCATTACAAGTTTGAAATCTTTTTAGATCCATTACATCATACAATATACATAGAGACATATCATTAAGTCGTTACTAATATACAATTACTATAAAGTTGTGGAACTGAGATCGGGAGAAGAATCACTGGTATCTTTCTCTGTAGACTCATTTTGAGGTGTTTTCAAGTCTAGCGTTTCTGTTTGAATGTTCTCTTCTACTTTGGGCATCATCAATGGAATGTTGTCAACGTGATATAACCTTTTTAAAATCTCCTTTTCATCGGTCCAGCTTCTGAGAATTTTACCGTAAATATAAATGAGGATACCAAATAAACTAACAAATATTTGAATTGCCCCAAATGTGACAAATGTAGTTCTGGCATGAGCAGAATCCAAAAACTTATTTGTAAAAAGAGAGAAAATGAATCCAAGCAAATTCTTTGAAAAATTGAATGTAACTAGTGATTCGGCAGCAAACATTTTATAACTGTCAACTGTGAATGTAATTGCAGTGGTAGAAGCCATACTACAACCAAAACTGACACATGCAAAGAAGATTATAGGTCCAATCCAAGCATCTTTTTCGTAAGAAGACCATCCAAAGCCCATTAGACCAAAGGAAATGAAGAAAGTGGAAGGTATTAACATGAAAAGACGAAATTCGGGCTCATATATCCCCAGATTTCTACTGACAAGCCATCTAGTAAGCCTATCACCGATCAATCCAGCAGAAAGTGAACCTAAAATTCCTCCAATGAAAGGGGAAACGTAGAAAAGTCCAACAGTTTGCTGGTCATATCCATAACCATCACCTTCGAAAATATCCGAAATAGTTTCTGATATAACAATTAGCCATACTACCGCCAAAGAGTAAATGAGAGCGCCAAAGAGAACTGAAGGATAACTGTAAAGAAAGAATGGTCTCAATGCAACCATCCACCAACTATCAATGGTATGACGACCAGAAGTGACTGCTAACCTTTCTCTGAATTTCTTTGGGGTTGATACGGTTGATGCATTATCATTAGATTCTGATGAATTAGATGATTCACTATCTGTTAATGCTACAGGAGCATTATCTATTGTAGGGATTATGAATTGGGAATCATCTATTGAAGTTCTTTCAGAAGCATTACCTTCGTTTCTAAACAGAACATGTTGAGTTTCATCGTAAAATGAAACATTATTACTATATGCCCAAGCATTTGGTCTTTCTTCTGGGGGTTTATAAGTTTTCACTTTTTTTGCAGCATTTGATTCTTCAACTGATCTTTTACTTGGAGTTGGGAGTCTATCCCAAAATGTTTCCGGTACAAAGAAGAACGTAAGTACTAAATTGGCGCCGAAAAACATGGTAAGAATCCAGAATAACCAATGTCTATCTAAATATTGAAATACCAAACCCGATAATAAAGGAACTATATTTTTACCACCAAGTAGAAGCATGGTATAGAGTCCGGTTCTATAAGCTCTTTCATGTTGAAAATATAATTCACTTAAACTGGCGGATGCTAATGATTCTGTTGGAGAAATTCCAAATGCCATAATTACTCTAGCGCCCATTAACATACCGAAATTATTGGATTCAGCCGCTATGATGGCACCAATGAATGAGAGTAGAATTCCAACAAGATAAACCAATCTTTTTCCGTAGAGAATGGCAGTTGGGCTTGCGAAAACTGAACCAAATCCAAGAGAAAGCATATATCCACCAACTAAGTATGATATGGTTGAAGACAGTTTATTGAATTCAGTAGCTAGCGAAGACAATCCAGCAGCAAGAATTGGAGTTTGTCCTCCTCCAAGGAAAGTTTGGAATCCAATAATCAAGAAGCAAAGATCTTTTCTGATAGTCGGCCAATTAAGCGGGTCATTCGGGTCATCATGAGGTTGAGGGTAAAGAATAATTCCCGTATTTGTTCTTTTGAGCGAGAGTGTGTCCTCCTCTCTAGTCTCCGGGAGATCTAACATGACCACTGTTCCCGTGACACTATTACGTCTTGGCTGTTTCAACATGATGGAGTTATTGAAATGCAAATGGAAATGTGTTTGAAGGAAAGAGATGAGTAAAGAGCAATTCTCGTCAAGCTTCTTTAGGAGTGCAAATATGCAATGAGATACAGCAGTTGAGATACGAAAGCTCTATGTATATGAGAAGTTGTTTCAGCTACTTAAGGTTAAAACTTGCTGTGTAAACCAATAATGGAATGGTGCGATAACCTTGGTAGTAGTGGATATTTTTCAAAGCTACGATTTAGCTTAAAATTTATTCTCCGAAGAATCTATCGTTGAAGAAATGTAACTATTATGAACTCAGACACCAGGATGGTCTATATATATATTTGCAGCTAAATGCTTTGAAGACTATTGCGTCATAGAATAACGGTTATGCGATGACCTTGCACGCAACAATACCGAGACCCTCACTGAAACAAGCGAGAAACACGATAGAAAACTAAACAAACATACCGATTTGGTAATGAAGAGGAGAACTCTACCTAAGTCATTCCCAATCTGTACAAGAATACGTAGAAATATGTTTGCAACACCACGCTTATCTGATAACAGAAGGATTGTTTGTGGTTCTACTCTGTTACCGACTAGTTGTGATTGTCAAACATGAAACTGAATATTGTTATGATCAGCGTGAAATCATTGGCGGGGTGTAGTGACTGGTGAGAATCGGTGGGAACAACAAGCATACCACGGCCTGATCACGGGAAGACCACGGGAAGATCGAAGAGATGTTTTGTGGGGTAGATGGGTTTGTTGTGAGTAGACGTGGTGTTTCGCCAAATATGGGGTAGAGTGCAAAAGGCAACGGTGGTGTTGTAAGACCATCTTAGCTGTCGCTACTGAGAGATTTTATTGGAAGGAAGTGTGCTTGATGAGTGTTTCATGCCAGAGTGCTACATGAAGATGTGCTCCGTAACTGAGTGCTTCATACCAGAGAATTAATGAGGTGCTCCATCGAGGCACTATATGACTAGACTACATACTACTCTACACAATTAAGCTTTTTACCACGTTTTGCCCTTACCGACTACGCCAAACACTTCAATGTCTCGTTGGAATCTAGCGCCTTTTGAATCTAGCGCCTCTTGACGTTCCACCATCTCTGTCATCTCAGCCGTCTTCCTACCATATTCACTACTATTCCGTATAGTTAGCCCGTACACCTCCTCTTAACCTTTCCCATTCCGTGAGCGCTACGCTCCATCGATTCTCCTAAAAGATTGCCGCTGTGGCGCTACCACATCACATTTGATGTCGACGGATTGAGAAGATTCCGTAGCGCGATACCCGCAGTCTGATAAGGGATAATTTCCGTTCTTGATTAGCGGCTGCTACATTGGGGAAATTAGTCGCAGACAATATACTATAAATGTCTTAGATTCCAGATATTTCAATAATTAATCTAAATAATAAAGAATTATTAATTAAATGACCTCTGTTAGTACTCCTGCAACTTCTGCTTCTCCTGAACCTGTCAAACCATCTGAATCTTATGTTTTCCAAAATACTGTTCATAAACAAACTCGTCATGCCATTAAAGGTGATGGTGTAATGATTACAGTTGAAGATCCAGAAACTGGTAAAACTTCTGAATTAATTGATGCCATGACTGGTGCTGCAGTTGGTGCTCTTGGTTGGGCTGATCCTGATGTTGAACAATACATCATTGATGCTGCTAAATCTTGTAACTATTCTTACTCAGTTTATATCGGTAATAAGAATGCCGAAGCTTTAGGTGAATTTTATATTAAAAATTCTTATCCTGGTGCTTTCTCTTCAGCACTTTGGGTTGGTTCTGGTTCTGAAGCTAATGATAGTGCTATTAGAATCATGTATCAATATTGGTTAGAAAGAAAACAACCAAAGAAAACTAAATTTATTTCAAGATCAATTAGTTACCATGGATTCTCAATTGGTACTTTCAGTATTTCTGGTAATCCAAGATCAAGAATGTATCAAGATATTTTATTACCTTCTTCTCAATGTTTGAAAACTGATCCATGTTTCCCATTTAGATTCAAAAAAGATGATCAAACTTTAGAAGAATACACTGAAATGTTATTAAACAATTTAGAAGATTTAATTAAAAAAGAGGGTGCTGATTCTATTGCTGGTATTATTTTAGAAACTTTACCAGGTTCTTCAATTGGTACTGCTCCTCCACCACCAAATTACTTAAAAGGTGTTAGAAAGATTTGTAACAAGTACGATATTCTTTTCCACTTAGATGAAGTTATGTGTGGCACTGGTAGATGTAATCCAAATGGTAAATTAAACTGTTGGGAAAATTTCTTAGATATTGGTGAAGGTCCAGATATTCAAACTGTTGGTAAAACTTTAGGATCTGGATATGTTACTATTGCTGGAGTTCTTGTCTCTCCAAAAATTAAAGATGCTTATGTTAGTGGAACTGGTTTCATTTCAGGAGCTAATACTTATACTGGACACTCCTTCAACTGTTATGTTGCTTTAAAGATTCAAGAAAAAATTCTTGCTAAAGGATATACTAAAAACATGTGGGAAATGGGTAATTTGATGGGTAAAAGACTTCAAGAAGAGTTACTACCAAATAATCAAATGGTTGTTGATGTTAGAGGAATTGGAGGATTTTGGTCAATTGAATTTGCTCAACTGAAAAAGACCAAAGAATGTTTCCCAAAAACTGCAACTGTTGCTGCTAGAGTTCAAGAAAAGAGTATTCAAAATGGACTTACTCTTATGGGAGGTGCTGGATGTACTGGAGATTTAGGTGATATTGCTATTTTAGCACCATCATTTATTATTACTGAGAAAGATGTTGATAGCATTGTTAAACTTACTATTAAATCTGTCAATGAAGTTACGGAAGATTTGATTAAGGAAGGAATCCTTACCAAAGCTTAAATATTTATAAGTATCTTAATTACGTTTGGTTTGTATTATAAGTGAGTAAGATTAAATATAAGTCTAGAGTATCTGGAGAGAGAATGGAAGTAGTGATTTGTGAGTGAGAATGGCAGTAGTTATCTGTGAGTTCTTTAGGAGAGTACGACAAAGCTCAAGAGAACGACAAAGCTCAAGAGAACGACAAAGCTCAAGAGAACGACAAAGCTCAAGAGAACGACAAAGCTCAAGAATATCAGTCAAGCATATGGGCGCTCAAACTTCAGATCAACATCATGTGTAGAAGTGTACGTCCTCAATCGAAGTCTGACTATAAAGCCCAGTAGATGATCGATCTCAAGAAACCTATAGTTACTTTACATATAATATAAGATTTTTTCATGCCAATAGCTTCTCCAAATCTACATTTCTTTGTCAGATTCTTTAAATCTTTCTACTTCCCTTTTTCTTCCAATTCCCTTCACTATCTACACTCTTATACCCTTCCCTTGTTCTTCTTCATCTTCTCCTCTGTTCATGAAATTCTGTTGCACAGGTGATTTGCACCCAGTGATAATTGCCTAATTCGGCAGGCACGCGTCTTCCAAAAACGATTTATTGAGTGCATCTACAATTTTGAACCTCACTTAATTATCGTCTAGTGTCTACCCTTCTTTTCATTGCTAAATCTTATATCGTCTGGGAAAATGTCAGATAATTCAGGCGTATATATTGCTACTTATTCAAACGTATGTATCAATTTCAATAACTATAGAATAAAATCTTTTTAGAATCAATATTGAAATTTGAAAAATTTCATTCTTGCTGAAAATGTTGTCTTTATCTATTCAATATTTGAAAAATTTATCATTGAATTTTGTTACTAACTTTAAGACGGATGTTTACGAATGTCTGATTAATGGGTGTCCACTTATGAGACGTTGTAAAGATGATTGGGTAAATGCAACTCAGATTTTAAAATGTTGTAATTTCCCAAAAGCAAAAAGAACTAAAATTTTAGAAAAAGGAGTTCAACAAGGAATGCATGAAAAAATTCAAGGTGGTTATGGAAGATTTCAAGGAACTTGGATCCCACTTCCTGATGCTTTAAGATTAGCAGGTACTTATGGTTTAGCACCTGAATTAGCACCTGTTTTATACCTTGATTTTTCAACAATTAATGTACCAAGAAAAGTTAAACCTGCTCCTGGATCGGTTTTAAATGAAGATGGTACACCTGTCAAGAGGAAATATACGAAAAAAGCTAAAAAAGACGAAACTCCATCAAAAAAATTAAAACCTGAATCTCCTCCAAGAACTTTTAATCAAGATTCATTTAATTCATTATCAAGAGGTCAATCACATTTATCATCTTTCAATTCTCAACAACTGAATCAACCTCCAGTTGGTTTTGGTGCTCAATTACCTCCAACTTTTCAACAAGCTGAATTTAATAATGTGCATGCTTATAACGGACAAATGGACTTTCAAAGTTATCAACTTCAATATCAAAGACTTCAACAGCAACAACAACAGCAGCAGCAGCAACAACAACATCAACAGCAACAACAACACCAACCGCAGCTGTTTATGCCTAATGGAATGTATTCGATACCGAATATACCGCTGCAACAACCACATATGATGGGACAATTCCGCCATCAGCAAAAACCTCTGTCTTCACAATCTACAAATGAAACTAATTGGTCACATGATGAACATAATAAAGATTCAGATACTTCAATTTCATCAGCTGAAAACGGACTTCAGAAAAGAGACGCTGGTGATGAAGATTTTTCATATGCTTCACAATTACTAAAATTTTTCAGCGAAGATAATGCACCAATTCCATACTTTATTCATAATCCTCCTTATGATTTTAATATTAATGAAGCAATCGATGATGAAGGTCATACACCATTACATTGGGCAGCATCTATTGGTAATTATTTGATGATTCATATTTTAATTACAAAAGGTGCTAATCCATTAGTAGTAAATAATTTTGGATTAAATCCACTTTCAAAATTAATTAGTTTCAATAACTGTTTTGAATTGAAAAATTTTGCAAAAGTTCTTGACGATTTAGAATTATGTTTAATTAATACTGATATTAATGGAAGAACTCCATTACATTATCTTTGTCAATTTGCAAAAGTTAAATCAAAGTATGAAAGTTTAAAATATTATGTTGATATTATTTTAAATAAATTATCGAGTTTAAGTGAACAAAACAATTCTTCAATTAACTTACTCAAAAATGTTCTTGATCATCAAGATGTTAATGGTGATACTTGTCTACATTTAGCAGCAAGAGCAGGATCAACTAAATTAGTTAAATTATTATTAAGTTATGGGACAAGAGATGATTTGGTTAATGTAAGTAATGAAACTGCCAAGATGATCATTATGAATTTTAACTTATTACCATATGATTATAACAATAATCAATCACTTCAACCTGCTCAACCAATTTCTGAAAATAATAGAAAAACTGATATTATTTCCACTCCAATTCAATCAAAGAATGGTAATCATGTAGAAACTCCAGATACTCAAAGAACCACAGTACAAGATGATGATCTTGATGAAGATGATCATAAAGATCGTGTTAGGAAAGAACAAGTTGATGTTTTATTAAAAAATGAAAAACAAGATGATTTTTCAACTTCAAATATAAGCTTAGATGATAATAAAGAAAATATCTTTGTTGATGATTCATTTAAAGCATATGAAACTTCATCAATGATAATTTCAACCCCAAAATTAAGTAATATCGTTACAGGATCACATCAACCATTAGCTGTTATTTCTGAAAGAACAGTTGAAAGTACACCAAAGATAAGTGATGAAAAAAAATTCTTAGGACCATCATTAACACAAGATTATATACCCCATCCTCCAAAATTAGATGATGAAGGGAAAATCATTGAAAATGATGAACATGATGAAATTGACGATATGCCCAAATTACTGATTGGTGATTTATCATTAATGCTTAATGGTATGATAAATTCATTAGGTGATAGTTATACAGGAGAATTGAAAAGATTAAAAACAGAATTTAATAGACTTAAGAAAACATTAAATGAAAAGAAAGAAACAAATTCATTATCCGTTGAAAAAATTAAAGTTATTTTAAATGGACATTCATTACAAGATTTTGAAAATCTTGATGAAGGTAAACAATTACTTGAACAAGAAATTGTAGAAATTGAAAGACAACTTGATGAAAAGCATGAACTTTTATCAAAAGAATTTGAACTTCGTCATAGTTGGAGTCTTAAAATTAAATCACAAGAAATTGATGAAAATAATGATGAAGAAAATTCTAAAGATGTTCAATTACAACAAGCAATTGAATTAAGTAAATTACAAATACAAAGACGTAATTTATTACAACAAATTTTACAGAAAGTGAAAGACTATGGAGTCGATTCAAAGATGTACAAATATAGGAAACTCATCAGTTTGAGTTGTGGGCTTAAAGTAGAGGATATTGATGGACTTATTGACGGTATTGAAGAGTCATTAATGGAAACCTCATAATACTGTGTATTATACTGATATATCGGTGTAAAGTATGTATTTTTATGGCAGAATAACTAGGATTTTCGTAGACCAAACCCGAAAGTAGATACCCATAAGATACCCATAAAGTGTTCGTAAAGTGTTCGTAAAGTGTTTAAAAATACCCTAAGTATATACCCTTAAATTCTCATAAAATACCCTCTGTACTCGCACAACTACACAAATCGAGTAACAATTTTCGCACACTTTGTTCTTCATCAACAACATGGCCAAACCTACGAAAAGACAAAACATCGCTTCCAAGCCGATCCTCACATCGGCCGTGCCTCCTACGCAGTATATAGCGAATGGTGATTCCATTACCAGTTTGGGATACGCATCATCGATTTTAAATGGTGATACTATTGATGGAGGTGTAAAATCATTAACCTACAAGTCAATAAATGCAGTCCAGTTTGTAGAAAAGTTAGATTTAATGAGACAAGTTGTAAATCCTAATAAAGATTTCATTCCTTCCAGAATCTCTGAAAAAGATTATGTTACTCCAGAATTAGTACAAGATTTAAAGAATGAGATTAGTCAATTAAAACAGTCAGATTCTTTGAGAAATACCACTACTGATGAAAGCATAGAACGCCTTAATAATCTTCTAGACTCTCAACTTAAGGCCAATAACATCGCATCAAACTACGGTGATCAGGTTTTCAATTACTATAAAGCAGATATTCCCGGTGTTGAACTCGAAATTTCTTCTGGTCAATATAAACTTAGCAAATCTCGTCCTACCGGTATTCACATCGATAAATTCGAAGATGCTAAAAACGTCGACTTGTCGGCTTATAAGAGAGTAACTCCTCAACCAGAATCCGCTCCTGAGTCTACTTACGACTCCGAAGAGGGAAATTCCGAAGCTCAAGCTACTTTCAACGGAACATCTGACATTGAAATGTCTATGTAATTTATGTAAAATAAAATTTGAAATTTATCGTTTATTTTTTCCAGTAATTGTAGTTGATAATGTAGGCCTACAGTATGTTATCATAATCACGTAAATTGCTAACTTAATCCTCCAAGAACCATGGATTTAACTATGGTATATTCGTCAAGACCATATTTTGATCCTTCTCTTCCGAATCCAGACTCCTTGACCCCTCCAAATGGTAACGCTGGCTCAGAAATTGCTCCGGTATTTACACCAAGCATCCCAACTTCCAATTCGTCGGCGACTTTAAATACTTTGCTTATATCTTGTGAGTAAAAGTATCCAGCAAGTCCAACGTCGGTATCATTTGCCATGTTTATAACTTCTTCGTCGGAAGAAAATTTAATCAATGGTGCTACAGGACCGAAGGTTTCTTCGTGGAAGATTTTCATTTCAGAAGTAACATCCCCAAGAACAGTTAAATCATGAAATAATTCACCAATGTCGGGTCTGGCTTTTCCTCCTGTAAGTACCTTTGCACCATGAGAAACCGCATCTTCGATATGATCCTTTACTTTCTTTAATGATTGTTCATTATTCAACGGACCATGTGTAGTTGATTCGTCAATTCCATGACCAAGTACAGTTTTTTCAGTCAAATAATTAACTAACTTACTTGCGAATGAATCATATATAGATTCATGTACAAAAATCCTGTTTGCACAAATACATGTTTGTCCACTACTTCTGAACTTAGAAGCTACTGTTCCTTGTATGGCTTTATCTATATCAGCATCTTCAAATACAATGAATGGTGCATTTCCTCCTAGTTCAAATGAGACTTTTTTTAATGTTGAAGCTGATTGTGCCATTAAAACTTTACCTAGCCTGGTAGATCCTGTCAGTGAAACTTTTTTGATATCTTTATGTTCACAAAGAAGTGTTCCTATCTTTGATGAAAGTGTTGTTGGAAGAATATTCACTACACCAGCAGGAAATTTAGCTTCTTCACATAATTGCGCTAAAGCAAGTGCTGATAATGGAGTATTATGAGCAGGCTTGATTACAGCAGTACAACCAGCAGCAATTAAAGCACTTAGTTTTCTTGTGATCATAGCACTTGGGAAATTCCATGGTGTTATCAAAGCACAAGGTCCAACAGGTTGACGAATTGCTAGTATCTTATTTTTTGGATCTATGGATGGAATTACATCACCTCCCAATCTTGCGGCTTCTTCACTAAACCACTGAAAGTATGAAGCCGCATATGAAATTTCTCCCATGGCATCTGCAAGCGGTTTACCGTTTTCAACAACAATAATTTTAGCTAAATCTTCTTGGTTTTCCATCATTAGTCTGTAAAGGTTAGCAAGTAATTGTGACCGATATCTACCGGTAGTTTTCTTAAATGAGCGGAAAGATACATGGGCCGCCTCAATTGCACTGGTGAAGTGCAGCTCATCAAGCGATGTTATGTCTGCTACTTTGGAATCAGTCTTAGCAGGATCAAATACCTGGTAAGTATCTGATCCAGAAATCCAGTTCCCGTTAACATAACCTTTGGTTTTCAAAAGATTGGGATTTTTTAACCCACCCAACACTTCCAGTGCCTTAACAGTATATGATCTGAAGCTTCCGATACGATATAGTCTCCCCAATTGTGCTATTGGTCTAGACATTGTAGATGTATTTTTCATAGTTGTAGATTCGAAGTTGCTTGCGCGACATAGTAATTGCTGCTAAAACACACAGCCAACCAACTCTATGGCAATTTACACTACTTGTAGACCATAATGTAACGTGACATTCACTCGCATTTGACTTCAAGTTATCTTGCGTCGTATCGAGTCTTCGATCTTGTTTAAGATTTCGGTTGCCGGCATAACGGTTGCAACAGTCAGCTGCAGTTCCCCGACGCTGCATAAGTCAATTGCTTCACATTGCACTGCCATGCAAGTCTACGATCAACTCTGATTGCAAACAAGTTTGTAATCTTCAATAGACACAAAGTCTTCGAGATGAAATGCGCGTAATTTTTGCCTCGGAAATGCTTCGATTGAACGGCTGCCAATGTTCCACTTTTTCGGCATTGAGTTTGTACTCTTCTTAATTATTCGACCAATCATTGATCCGATAAAGGCCAAGATCTCATCCACTGTATGCAAAGATAAGCTTACTCATCCTTACCGTAGCATAATCAATCTGTACAACGATACCATCGGGCCTTTGGTCATAATATCAAGACATACTGAATTACGAAAACACTACTCGTACCGCTAAAATAAACCAGAATCGACTCTATTTCCCTTCTCGTAAATTACTTGCATGAAACTCCTTTTTCGTAATAATTGTGTCCAGGTATGGAAATCGTTATCTTCACTTAGCTTATCGTTTCGTTCGCGGGATCGATTTCCGTTTTAGGCGCTTTAGGTATATAAATGCAGCAGAGTTCAAGACATTTTCGAACCATTACTTCTCAATGAAAGTATCTCTGTGTTTGTTACTCGGAGTAAGTACTGCTCTTCTGATAAGAGAGGAAGTCTCGAAATCTTTAAATGATGTGACTTATCAAATTGTTAATGATACCAGATATGATTTTCCTCAAATTCAGTCCGCTGAAATTTTCCCAATGCCTCAGTGTAATGGTATCACTTTGGAAGAAGCTACAATTGATGCTATTCAAGATCATATGTCCAAGGGAAAACTCACATCGTCTCAGCTTGTGCAATGCTATTTGGATCGATACTTTCAAATAAATGACTTCGTTAATGGTGTCCTTCAATTGAATCCAGATATGTTCTCTATTGCTGCAAAAATGGATGAAGAAAGGAAGAATGGTATTGTTAGAAGTCCATTACATGGGATTCCATTCTTGGTTAAAGATAATTTCGCTACAAAAGATAAAATGCAAACATCATGTGGTTCAAATGCTCTTCTTGGATCCGTCGTACCAAGAGATGCTCATGTTGTTGCAAAGCTTCGTAAAGCAGGTGCAGTTCTTTTTGGCCATTCCACTCTTTCTGAATGGGCTGATATGAGATCAAATGACTACAGTGAAGGTTACTCTGCTGTTGGAGGTCAAGCAAGATGCCCTTATAATCTCACTTTGAATAGTGGTGGTAGCTCAACTGGTTCTGGTGTCAGTGTTGCATCTAATTTGATCATGTTTGCATTAGGAACAGAAACAGATGGAAGTATCATTTCTCCTGCTGATCTTAATGGAGTTGTTGGGTTCAAACCTACTGTTGGTTTAACTTCAAGAAATGGGGTTATACCCGAATCTGAGCATCAAGATACAACTGGCCCAATAGCCAGAACAGTTCGTGATGCTACATATGCTTTACAATATATGTATGGGGTTGATGAAAGAGATAACTATACCCTGGCACAAGTAGGCAAAGTCCCTAAAGATGGTAACTATGTTAAATTCTTATCAGATAAAACAAGTCTAAAGGGAGCTCGTTTCGGGTTACCTTGGGCAAAATTATGGTCCTTGACGGATCCTGAAATCATTGATAACTTATTAGACACTATAGAGCAATTGGAAGAGGCTGGAGCTATTGTTTACAACAATACTGACTTTGGTAATTTAGACGTCATCTCTTCAGATGGTTGGGATTGGGATCTTGGGTCCACAAATGAATCTGAATATACCATCGTAAAGGTTGATTTTTACAACAATATAAAGACATATCTTTCTGAATTACTGAACACTAACATAAAATCATTGGAAGATATTGTTGAGTATAACTACAACAATGACGGTACTGAAGGTGGACACCCTGGAGTTCATCCTGCTTTTGCATCTGGACAAGATGGATTGCTTGCTTCATTAGAATGGGGTGGGGTCCAAAACGAAACATATTACCAAGCAATCGAATTTGTACATAGGACCTCTCGTGATGAAGGTATTGACTATGCATTAAACTACACAGACCCATCAACTGGGGAAAATTTTCAATTGGATGCTCTTTTGGTCCCTTCGTCTCATTCTATTACTTACCAACAAGCTGCTAAAGCTGCTTATCCAATGATGTCAATACCAGTTGGAACTGGAGCTTCTGGACAGCCATATGGTTTAGGGCTCATGCAAACTGCATGGGGTGAACCAGAACTTATAAAGTATGGATCTGCTATTGAAGATTTGATTCAGGGAAGAGAAAAGCCTAAATTCTACGATTATTTGGCCAAGAATGTTCCAGTGATCTGAAATATATATATTTACTTATAAATAAAACAAAATGAGCCGTTAAATATATAGAGGAGGTTAAATTTCATAAATATTTCATAAATATGACGTTGTTCGTACTTAAACATTCTATAGAGCGTATGCAAACCACCATCTTTGATCATTGATTATTAATTCGTTACCCAGTACTTTCATTTATTCATCATCATCACTAGATAAACTTCCTACATCACTTAATTCATCATCTTCTTCCTGTTCAACTGGTTTTTTATCTGTCTCAACATTGTCAGAATCCAACAGAATATTCTGAGCGTATTGTAAGACGTATCTTTTAACTGTTTCAGTATATTTCTTCTCATCTTTATTCATGAGATTAGATGCATCGGTATTAAGTGGGTCACTAGGGTTGGCGTATCTTAATAAATGTGGTAGGAAGTTTTCGAATATATTTAATAATCCGAACATTGGAGACCAGGTTTGATTAATAACGTCAAGACAAACGGACCCTGAAGTCTCGTCAATGTTTGGATGGTAAATTCTATTAATGAAACCTATAGATGGAGATTTAAGTGGGTATTGATCTGGTAATTCGACTCTTATCTTCCAAGCGCCCCCCGAGTAAGGAGTATCTTCGGGTCCATGGAATAATACGTAAAATTGCTGTACTGAATCTTCAATGAGACTTACTTCATGGTCACTCATCATAAGATCCATAACATCTTTATCCATGCGTCTTTTCGATGAGCTCATGTTCTAATTATTGAATTTTCTAAGTTTATAAAGTGGTTACTTATTGTGGAACTTTGGCACAAGCCCTTACGTACTATTGCGATTCGCAGTTGTATCACGTGCGGTGATAAGCGTTCTTTGCGTAAGCTTACCTTCACATGAACGATTAAAGTATAATGTAATTATTTTCGTATATTGTAAATTAAACAATGATTAAAGCTATACAGTTTGAGGTTATTGAAGGTGTTAAATTTTGTTCGTTAAAAAGTTTACTTGATTAATCTTGGGCTTTCGTGTTTTTTAACAACAGACATGGTCCATTCGGTGGAAAAGATTTCGTCTTCTCCAGAGTAGAATTTCGATACGGCATTGTGAGTACCACGAAACAACATTCCTCCTGGGATCGCCTCACCTGGTAGTGTGATTTCGTGATGAGGGGTTTCATCGTCGTTTACAGGAGCTTGTTCAGATAAAAGAACTTTTCTAGTCTTCACAGGAATTGATCCCTTTTTAACTGCTTGGAAGTATGTAAGATTATCCAACGGTTTGCTTACCACTTTGTATTTAATTGTTAAGTAATAGGTACAATATTCTGGGAGGGCAATATGTAGTTCTTGTGGGTAATCTTCCATATCTTGAGCGAACTCAATTACTTCTTCACGTCCATCCACTTCAATATAAAGACCTAAAAGTTCGATATGTTCATTCTGGTATTCAGCGATTTTCTCTTCTCTAGTCTTAAGAGTAGCCATTTGATTATAATATGATAATAGGTATTATTGGGAAGTTGACCTTATATACTAATTATTTTTCATACGCAGCGCAAAGCATGTGAATTGGACACGATGAAAAATTTATGCCAAACATGACCATAATTAACTTCGGGTGAATCATTGCTCGATTTTAAGATGAAAGTGCGTAGAAATGTAAATGCCTAATTGCTACTTTCCAACAATATGTTGGCTGACTTGTGACTCAACATTTTATGATTTCACTATTGTATGGTGATTGCCGCAAAAACTACGCATATGGGGCTAAAATTCTAAAAAAGTGCATATTGCTTGTTAGTCTGATTTTCGTATTCGAAATTTGGTTGACAATTTGAAGTGGTGTATGTGTCAATCAACAATCTGTTGTCACATGTGTTATCGCCAAAAAAATCAGCACACTTTAAAATTACACTTGTAGTTTCACATGCTACTTCCCCATACGTCCTAAAATGGATCGAGGTTGCTTATGTGAATTTTGATGTCAGTACAGAGATCAGGGACCACACGCATGATTTCTTGCAAAAACGTTATTAGTAGTAGGATGAGTAATAATCAGAGTATGGATTGAATAAAATTATAATTATCTGAGCTTAAATACAACAATGTCGATTTTTTGCATTTTTTGCATTTTTTCAAAATTTTTCGATAAAAGACAAATTCGATTTTTTCGTTTCAAACAACATTTAAGGACTGTAACACAGCACTCAATGATATTAGAAGTCTCGAAAAGGGTGTAACAGAGTAATGAAGTCTTCATTCGTATGAATAGTTCTTTAGTTTACTTGAATTTTAAACACTAGATCAGTTTAAAAATCGTGATAAATTTGAAGAATCATTGGTTACTTCCATGTTTTACAACAGAACCCTTTTACTATGGATTTTGCCACAGTAAGTTGTAATTTTCGATTATATCATGAATGTTTTGCAGCCTTTGTAGGCGTTAAAATCGATGCGCAGAGATGAGCTGAAAAAGTTGGCAAGCGAAAATACATCTTGAATCTTCAATATAATGTCTTTTTACGAGTATAAAGATATCATCGAAGAGGGTGACTTGGTTCTAGTCTTCATTGGTCGTAACAATATCAAGCCCATTAAAGTTGAAAAGGGTAAACTTATGAATACTCGGTATGGACATTTCGAACATGACAAAATGATAGGCATGAAATATGGAGAACAAATGCCAGGAGCAAAAGGTTATGGATACGTTCACTTATTACACCCTACACCAGAGTTTTGGACTTTATCCCTCCCTCATAGAACACAAATTGTTTACACACATGATTCTTCTTATATAATGCAAAGATTAAATGTTAAAAGTGGAACTAGAGTTATAGAGGCTGGAACAGGATCAGCTTCGTTCACTCATTCATTTGCAAGAACCATTGGCCTAGATGGTAAATTATTCACTTACGAGTTCCATGAGCCTCGTTATTTAGAGGCTAAAGCTGAATTAGAAGAGCATAATATGCATAATACTTTAATTACTCATAGAGATGTATGTAATAACGGATTCGAAATAGAAAACATACCTGAAAATTTTCAAAAAAACGGAGGAATTCAAGGAGATGTTGTATTTATTGATTTACCAGCACCATGGGAAGCAATTCGCAAATTGAATAAAGTTATATCTACAAACTCTAAAGTTGGAATTTGTTGTTTTTCGCCTTGTATAGAACAAGTTGATCAAACCGTGAAAGCTTTAGAAGAAGAAGGATGGGTAGACATAGAAATGGTCGAAGTAGCAGGAAGAAGATGGGAAGCTAGAAAAGAAATGGTCAAGAGTTTGGATGATGTAGTAAAAAGATTAAAAGATATACAAACACGCCGAGGTCATGGAATAGAACAAATTAAGGCAGCCAATGTACATAATAAGAGAAACATAGATCATGTTGAAGAACAACAAGATTCTTCTACAGATAAACATCAAAAAATTACTGAAGAAAAATCAGAATCTAAGTCAAAATCAGAAAAGCGTTATAATCCTTTTGGAAAAGGTATTAGAGTAAGAGAAGGAGACGAAGGATTCGAATGGAGCAACGTAACCAAAATTGAAACCGAAATTAAAACCCATACTTCATACTTAACATTTGCTTATTTTGTTCCAAATATAATACCATAGTTATATAGAATATTTCATGGGTGTACGGATGTTGTTTCTGTCGATTCAGAGTGCACCCACCGATTTCGCTCAAAGTTAGGAGAGTAACAAACGACACCTAAACTAAGCATTATATATTAATACAATCAATTGTCTAAAAGTAAAGATCGTAAAGCATGAGTGGTCAGCCAATTGGTATGTTCGATTATGTAAAAAAATAAAGCTCCAGATAATTTTACTAACTAATAATAGTTCTTGATCAAGGTACAGGTTTTGTTAAAATTGGTAGAGCAGGAACTAATTTCCCTGATCATACATTCCCATCACTTGTGGGAAGACCAATCTTAAGAGCAGAAGAAAGAAATATTTTAGTTCCAGATGATATGGTAATTAAAGATATTATGTGTGGGTCAGAAGCAAGTGAAGTAAGATCTTTATTACAAATAAGTTACCCAATGGAAAATGGTATAATTAAAAATTGGGAAGATATGGAACATTTATGGGATTATGCCTTTTATGAAAGAATGCAAATACAAACTCAAGGAGAAAAAATCTTATTAACTGAACCACCAATGAATCCATTAAAAAATAGAGAAACTATGTGTGATGTTATGTTTGAAAAATATCAATTTGGAGGAGTTTATGTTGCAATTCAAGCAGTTTTAGCATTATATGCTCAAGGTTTAAGTTCAGGCGTTGTTGTTGATTCTGGTGATGGAGTTACTCATATTGTTCCAGTTTATGAATCTGTTGTTTTAAATCATTTAACAAGAAGATTAGATGTTGCAGGAAGAGATGTTACAAGAAATTTAATTAATCTTTTATTACGTCGTGGTTATGCATTTAATAGAACAGCAGATTTTGAAACTGTTCGTCAAATTAAAGAAAAATTATGTTATGTTTCATATGATTTAGCATTTGATTCAAAATTAGCTCAAGAAACAACAACTTTAGTTTCATCTTATGAATTACCTGATGGAAGAGTAATTAAAGTTGGATCAGAAAGATTTGAAGCTCCAGAATGTTTATTTCAACCAAATTTAGTTGATGTTGAACAACCAGGTGTTGGTGAATTATTATTTAATACAATTCAATCAGCTGATGTTGATGTAAGATCTTCACTTTTTAAAGCAATTGTTTTATCAGGTGGTTCATCAATGTATCCAGGTTTACCTTCTCGTTTAGAGAAAGAACTAAAACAATTATGGTTATCAAAAGTTTTACATGGTGATTCTACAAGATTAGATAAGTTTAAAGTAAGAATTGAAGATCCTCCAAGAAGAAGACATATGGTTTTTATTGGTGGAGCAGTTTTAGCAAATATTATGGCTGATAAAGAACATATGTGGATTACAAAACAAGAATGGGAAGAACAAGGTTCTAGAGTGTTAGAAAAATTAGGACCTCGTTAAACTTTATCATTGTATACTTAGTTATGAAATAAAAAAAAATCTTTGAATTTATTAGAAATTAATATAAAATATTTCTATTTAATGTAAATTTAAGCATAATGCAATTCCTCTATTTGCTTTATAACAGTGTCAATTAATTTATCATAAACATCATCAGTTATTGTTGATCCATTATTTGAATGATTATTATATCCAAAATTAACTGCCAGATGAACTAAATCTTTTATAAATGATTCACTAACAATTTTTGGATTTAAAAAATCACTATTTAAACATTCATCAACTGTCCATCTATCAGCAGGATTTCTTTCAAGACATTTTTGCATTAACTCAATTGCACTTAATGGTACTTTAACTCCTCCAATTCCTTTACTTGAATATTGAATTTTAATTTGAGGATTTAAAATTGCCATGATCTTTTGTTGAGCTGAATATGCTGCATATGGTGGTCTTCCATAAATCATTTGATAAACAATACATCCACATGACCATACATCTGACGGTTTACCGACTTTCCAAGTTTGTCCATTAGTGGTTGATCCAGGTATTACAAGTGATTGATTAACCTCAGTTAAAGCCTCCGGTGCCATATAATTGGGTGTACCAATTTGTGATTCACGATAAACATTTGCAGTATGATCAGGAACAGCATTTGCAATTCCAAAATCAATTATTTTTAAAGTTCCCTTAACAAATAAAAAATTAGCTGGCTTTAAATCACTATGAACAATGTCTGCTTTATGGACTGCTTGTACACATTTCAATGTTTCAATAGAATGGAATCTAATGAAATTGACATCTAATGTACTTGTATTTAATTTGTTTTGTAAAACATGTGCTAAATCAATATCTCCACACTCCATTACAAGACATATTGTATTTTCTCCAATTGCATGATCGACTAATTTCACCACTCGATCTGAATCACCTAGTTTCAAAAGTAGATCAATTTCTCCTTTGAATTCTTTTATACATGATTCGTCAAATTGATCGAAAGTTACTTTTTTAATTGCATATAGCCTATTATTAGTAAGAGATTTTACTTTATAAACTTTTGAAGTACCACCTCTACCTAAAAGTTCTAACTTTTCATATTGAACACCATTTATTGCAATAACTTTTCGTTTTTTGAATTCTTCAACTGTAGATGTTTGTGATAATTGAGTGGATTGAAATGATTGTGGCGTTGAATTTACTGTAGGTATTGATGATGGTTTTTCATTGGGTAAAGGTGAATTGGGAGTAAATGAAAAAGGTTTTAAAATCTTTGGCTTTCTAAAGTTATCTTCATTGACATTAGCAGTATTAATAGGAACTTCAACTAATGGGATGCGAGGACGATGCCCAGCATCGTGGTGTTTATTATCAGTAAGGAGATTTTCTTTATTATCGGACAGTATAATTCTTTGATGTATATCAGAGAAAACAGACAATGAATTATCTTTCTTATTTTTAGATTGAGGTTCAACTTCTAAATCAATGCTTTGTATAGATTTTGATTTCACTAAATTATGCTCTAACTGATTAATTTTTTTCTGATCTTCTATTCTTTTCCTTATTTCAATTTCTTTTTCTATTGAGAAAAGATTATTAGGAGAATCAGATTTTAGTCTCTCTAATGCTTTATAAAATTTAGATTCTGATTTTTCATTAATATTGGGAGAAAATGATTCAATTTTTTGTGGAGAAATGTTTCTTTCTTGATTATCTATTGAAATTTCTTCAGTTTCTGTAATTTGTGATGCTCTTTTAGGAGGTCCAAGAGATTTAAATCTTCTTGCAAGTCTTGACCTTTTAATGCTAAGTTGTTGAGATCCCGGTAATGTAGTTCCAATGGTACTAGATATGGTATTATTTTGAGATTTTACTTGTCCTATTGAAATATCATCGGGTTCTGAAGTTATATGAGTATTAGTGAAATTAGACATATTAGATGAATTATGCAATGAATTATATCCTTCATTCAAGGAACCATACGAATTATTAGATAAAGTTTTACGATCTAAATTATGCTCTTGACGAATTTGATTTTCAGGAGATATTGATGAATTAGGAGATTTATCTTTGAAATGAACTGCTAATTTCTCCTTTAAATTGGATCTAGAATTTGGGAAATCCAATTCATAAATTCCCGTGACATGATTTCTGGGAGATTCTGATAGTTTTTGATGTTTCAAAGGGCTTTTTTCATTAAGTAATGCCATACTATAAGCGCTTAAAGATGGTGGAATAAATGTATTATCATCGTCTATCATATGATGTCGTTTTCTACTAAAATTCGGCAAGGGTAGTGCCCTCACACTTTTAGAGGATTCTGTATCGTTGGAAGGCATTTTCAACCTTTAATTTCATGCTAATTCTTTTAATGAGAGTAGGTTATTTGTTAAAGAGTTGTTTTTAATCGCGTATGTAAACAAAAAGTGAAGGAGTGCGAAAACACCCATACACCACATGAAGTTTAAATTAAAACTACCTGGCTATATCTGATAAGCAGACTTTGTTGATGAAGACAAGAGATTAAATAAAGAAAAAGACCAACACAATGCTTACACAAGATTAGAGCAGTAGAGGGTGACTGCTAAAAAAAGTGTGTGAAAAAAAATGCTCCACGGCAGGTTCGAACTGTCGACCTTCAGATTGCACAAGAAAATTCCTATGAGACTGACGCTCTGCCAACTGAGCTAGTGAAGCTAATTTCTAGCAAGAATTGAATCTCTTTGCTTGAGTGCACAAGACTTAAAAACGTTGCTTACATAAGCGTAGCACAAGCTGTCGAGATTATCATAGAAAAAATTCCTCCCAACCTACAACAATTAATATTAAATAGTGAATGGATATATAAATTTCAATGTCTGAACCACCAATACAACAACAACCTCAGCAACAGAAGACCAGTAACCATGGGGGAAATGCTGAGGATTTATACTTAGAATCTTATGCTTTCACAACTGCAGCAGCAATTGTTGGTTCATTAGATAGAAAAGTATCAGTCTTATTAAGAGATGGTAGAAATTTATTTGGAATTCTTAGAACATTTGATCAATTTGCAAATTTGGTTTTACAAGATACTTTTGAAAGAATTTATCTAAATACAGAATTTGAAGGTGAAGAATCACAAAATGATTCACCCAAAAGATTTGGTGAAATTTATAGAGGTGTATTTATGATTAGAGGTGAAAATGTTGCTTGGCTTAGTGAATTGGATATTGATCAAGAAGATGAACACCTTCATCATTTACAACAAGTATCATATGAACAAGCAGAGAAAGAATTAAAAATTCAACAAAAGAAAAGTAATATTGAAGAAAAACAAAAAGCCAAAAGATTATTAGCAAAAGGACTTATTCATGAATTTGTAAGATACTAAATTTAAGAATTTGAAAATTTAATTCTTTACTTGATGTGTTACGTACTTCTTTTTTTTATAAAATATATATATTGCATATATTTAAATTGAACGAAAAGTTCAGATTAATTAACTTATAAATGTAGATTCAAAGTTTAAAATTTTTATAATTTGCAAAGAAAGCATCTGCTTCAGAATACTTTTTAGCAAAAGCTCTTCCTAATTGATTTAAATGAGCTTCATCAGGTCCATCAGCAATTCTAAGGGTTCTAGCATGAGCATACATTCTAGCTAATTCAACATCTTGAGAAACTCCTTCTGCTCCATAAACTTGAATTGACCAATCAAGGATATTAAGTACAGTTCTTGGAGTTTCAATTTTGGCCATTGCAATATCTTGTTGTGCTTGTTTGGCATTTGAAATATCAATTTTATGGGCAGCATTTAAAACTAATAATCTACATTTTTGAATATCAATTTTATGTTGAGCAAATGCATTAATAAAAGATTCTCTTTGATTCATTGGTTTCCCAAAGATGATTCTATGGTTTGCACGATAATTGGCTCTAAGTAAAGCAAATTCTGCTGCTCCAATAAGTCTCATACAATGATGAATTCTACCAGGACCTAAACGAGATTGAATTAATTCAAAACCTCTACCTTCATCTGCTAAGATTGAATTTGGCATATCTTCCAGAGGAATTTCATAATCATTAAATTCAACTTCACAATGTCCATGTGGAGCATCATCATAACCAAAAACAGTAAGTGGACGATTTAATTTTGCTTTTCCTGAATTTAATGCTTTTTTAGAATCTAAAACTAAAACTGTATGATTTCGATAAGCATCTTTACCAGAATTTGAACTTGTTTTACACATTACAAGCCAAACTGAACATCTTGGATCACCCGAACCTGAAGCAAACCATTTAATTCCATTTAAAACGTAATTCCCATTAGAATTTAATTTTGCAGAAACTGAAATATTTAAAGCATTAGATGATGAAGTACCTTTTTCAGTCATCAAGAAAGCCGAACGAATTTCTCCATTAAGTAATCTTTTCAACCATCTTTCCTTTTGATAAGGAGTACCATATTTAGCAAATAATTCCATATTCCCAGTATCTGGAGCATTAGTATTAGTTGCTTCAGGAGCTACAAATGATCTACCTAAATATTGAGCCATAAGACCATATTCTAAATTGGTAAAACCTGGTCCTTCAGGATAATGTTTGGAAAGAAACATATTCCAAAGACCCAATTCCTTTGCCTTAACCTTTAATTGTTCTGTAATTTCAGGTGTGGATTCCCATCTAGTAGCTGGATCATTGGACATTTGTTCAAAGTATAACTTATCAGCAGGAAGACAATAATCATTAACAAATTTTTTACAATTTTCAATTGCCTCAATTCCTTTAGGCGATAATTTATCTAAGAACACTACTGGGATATCATCCATTTTCAAATAGTTTATATTTAGTTTTATAAAGTAAAGAACAAGTAGTTAAAAATTGAATACTTGTTCCCCCCGCAATTCAAATTGGTTTGCAGCCGAGGGGTCGGAAATAGGAAATACCCACCGTCGTGCACCGATGCCAAAACTCTTACCAATTCTCAACAGAAAGTTATCGATGGCAAACCACGTAAACTTAACTGATTTCTAATGAGTGAATTTGATTCTGATGTACCTAAAATTCCTGACTATAATTTGTCAGAAAAGCAATTTCTTTTAACATCCAATGTTGAAGGGATTGAAAAACCTAATATTGTTGAAGAAATTACATCATCAATTAAACTTAATCATTTAGGTCCATATTATAAGTATTTAAGTAATGAACTACCACAATTTTTCCCATTTGATAGTAAATTATATAATGAAATTAATCAGGTGAATGAAACCAAAATTGATGAATTAAAGAAGAAAATTAAAGATGCTGAAGAAGATGATGAAACAAAAGATGAAATTTTACCAAGTACTTTAAAACTTGCTGAATATTATACAGAAATTATTGATAGACAAAATGCAATTGAAACTTACAAGAAAGCATTAGAAATATCTCAAAGTACTGGATCAAAAATTGATATTCTTTTAACATTAACTAGAATTGAATTTTTCTTTAATGATTATACATCAGTGGCTAAATATTTAGACCAAGTGAAATCACATATTGATAAAGGTGGTGATTGGGAACGTCGTAATCGTTATAAAACTTATAATGGAATTTATCTTATGGCAACAAGAAATTTTTCTGAAGCTGCAAAATTATTAATTGATTCATTAGCTACATTTACTTCAACTGAATTATGTTCTTATGATCAAGTTGCTCATTATGTTATTGTAACAGGAATTTTAAGTCTTGATAGAGTTGATTTAAAATCAAAAGTAATTGATTCTCCAGAAATTTTATCAATATTTTCATCTTCTCCTCATTTAGAACCTTTAATTAATTTGACAAATTCTTTATATACTTGTCAGTATAATTATTTTTTCCGTTATTTATTGGAAACAAATAATAAATTATTATTAACTAACAAATATTTGAATCAGCATGCAAGTTATTTCTTAAGAGAATTAAGATGTAAAGCTTATGGTCAATTATTAGAAAGTTATAAATCATTATCTTTAAAATCAATGGCTAAAAATTTTGAAATTAGTGAAGAATTTTTAGATAATGATTTATGTAAATTTATTCCAAATAAGAAATTAAATTGTACAATTGATAAAGTTAATGGAATTATTGAAACTAATAGACCCGATAATAAAAATAGCCAATATCATTTATTAATTAAACAAGGTGATGGTTTATTAACGAAATTACAAAAATATAGTGCTGCTGTTAAGTTAAGTGGTGCTGAAAGAGTAGCTTAGACTAGTTAAATGCATATTAAGATAAAAGATTGTAGAATAACATGTACTGATTATGGAAATCTTATGTTGTGGATAGGTATGAAAAAAAAAATAATGAAGGATGCGAGGTTCGAACTCGCGCGGACAACCGTCCAGCAGATCTTAAGTCTGCCGCCTTAGACCACTCGGCCAACCCTCCATTTCTTGTGATAAGTTTAGAGGTGGTTTAATACATCGAGAGTTTCAATTTTGAAGTAGATCTTGTTAATTCTTATTGATAGCACGATGAAGTGATTTAGAGCTTAAGAAAAATTACACCCGTTCAAAGGTTACATTCGAAGATGGGGTGAGTGGTATATTTATAGTCTACACATTTTTTTAGCTGATATTAATATATTATCTACATATCCATTAAAATCCACCAGTCATGTCTCTAATTTTATCGACTTCCTCCTGAAGAGCCTTTAAATCATTCAAGATATTTGAGGTACTATCATTTGATGTCAGGTATGTGTTATTCAGAGCAGGAGGTAAAGGAGAATCTTCAAAAGCAATTTTGGCAGGTAATGGAGGTGGTGCATTTGAAGCTCCTCTTCTTCTCGATGGAGGTGGTGGAGGAGGTGTAGTATTTGCAGTATTACCAGGACTAGGACTTATTCTTGATCTTTGAGGAACCGGAGGAGGTCCTAAATTACTAGATAATGGTGATGTTATGCGTGGAGTTGGAGAAGAAACAGATCTAGATCTTCTAGTATTAGGAACTGGAGGTGGAGGTAGTGGCCTATTAAGATCATTTGGAGATGCTGAAGGAGATCCATTATTTGTAACTCTTGAATTTTGAATAGTATTATTAAATGTATTTCCAGTCATTTGATCCGTAAAAGCCAGAAGAGAAACTCTAGGTACCTGACCATTATCTGGAGTTGTTGGAGAGAATAATTTTGCCATATCAGCGGGCCCCGTAACGTTTGGTTGTAGAGGCTGTTGAGAAGATTCTTCAACATTTGATGCATTATAATATTGTGACATTTGTGCTGGACCTGTCATATTTGGTTTTAAAAGTTTTGGTGATTGTTCTTCAATATTTGGAGATGGACTAAACATTTGAGCCATTTGCGCTGGACCAGTCATATTAGGTTTAAGAAGTTCTTGATTAAAATGTCCATGATTATTTAAATGAATATTTGATGGAACTCCATCAATTGAAGCCGTATCAACAGAATTTAAATTTTGGAAATGATTTATTTGTGATTCCATATCTTTAAGAATTTCACGTTCTTCTTCATCAGGTGATGCAACTCTATTTGATTGATTTGGTACTTGAAGTGAATTCCCATTACCATTAGTTTGTAATTTTTTAAGTAATTGATCCATTGGTAAAGAATAATCAATTTCTTTACCAGAAGGATCAGGTGAAGCAATTGGTGAACCAACACTTGTATGAATATCTGTAACCACTTGATCAGAAAATTTAACTGATTTCATCTTCTTTGATTTTTTCTTTTTAGTTTGTTCACCAGGTCTTTGACCGGTTAACATAAATTGTGTAAAACTATCTAAATCTAGAGGTTTCTTTTCTTGATTATTACCATTTTCAACCAGTTGATGATTTTGTAAATTATCAATTGATTCATCATAATCATCTTCATTATCTATATCATCATTTTGTCGTTTTTTTGATAAAATTGATGGAGGAGTTGGAATTGTAGTTTTAATAGTAATTAATTTTCTTGTTGGTTCAATACCATTTAATGAATGACTAACAAGTCGAAGCAATGCAAAAAATTCACCAATATTAATTGAATAAAGAATTTTACTAAATATATTATTTAATTTTTCCTTTGATGAATTTGAAATTTTAAAATTATTTAAAAATTGAAATACATCTTCCATTGTAATTGTTCTAGAATTTGTTCTTGCAAGTATATCACTATACCATCTCATATAAGTTTTTGATTCTTCTAATGTTAAATCTTGTGCTTTTAATGATAATGGTATACTAAAATCATCATCATTTTGTTGTTTAGGTAAATGATCTGCCAGATTATTTGTAAAAACATATTTTGATGAATTTAAATCATCAATTGTTTGTAATTCTGAATTTGAATTTGAATATCCAAATGAAACTGGTGGTGCTGGTGTATTTGAACCACTTGGTTGATTTGAAGGAGGAATATTCAACCAATCAAACCCCGTCCCGTTCATTTCAAGTAATTTAAACCAATAATTGACGAAATAATCGGATGCAAATGGATCGTGTTAAAGTGAATTTTTTTGAAAAGTTTAACTAATCGTTAATTTATTAATCTATCGTAGTTAAAAGTATCTATAAAATTCACTTTCAGTTTATAAATTTTGTTATTTCTTTGTTAGCAAAGTAATGAAAAGGGCTATATAAGTCAAACAAAAATTGCTCACCAAAAAGTACAAATGAATAAATCTATAAAACACCTTGCAATATTCAACCTATGAAAAGACTATGAAAAAATTTAGTTTAAAGAAGAAAACTACAGGCCATAAAAAGCTGGCCATATCGACGTTTCAACAAGATTCAGATTCAAGTTCTGATGATGATTTTGAAAAAAATATAGCATTGAAAAGACAGAAAGTTCAACAAGAAATGAACTTACAACTGGATTACGTAGTAGAAGAACATGTGACACCACCAAAAGTTCAAGTAGATATACTGAAATCAAAGTACCTCGAAGGAATCTTACAGGCAAAGAAAAGAAGAGAACAAGATCAATTGGATGCTCAAATTATACGTCAAGATCAATCCATTGATGACGCTGTAGAAGTATTTGAAAGTGAAGAATATAAAAAGTTGAAACTTGAAACTGCACAACGTCAAAAAGTCGACAAGGATCACGGTAATTTCTACTCCCGACTACTAGAAGCAAAAGTTAATCCTCAGGCATTAGCACAAACAGAACCAAAGACAACAGAACCAAAGACAACAGAACCAAAGACAGAACCAAAGACAACAGAACCAAAAACAAAGGTTGAAGTTTCAAGCACAAGCACAATTATTGACCCCGTAAAGAAAAGTTTATTGTCAGCTCAAAATCCTTCACCACATCTTATTAAACTTCTAAAGGAGTACTGTCGAAGTAAAATTACAGAAGATCAAATGAATGATTATAAGAAACAGTATTGGACCAGGAGGAAGCAAGAGAGAGCAGTTTAGCAATAGCATAATACACAAATAGCATACATATACAACTACAGGTATAGTACAAGTACATTACATGTACGTTGCATATACATTATAGGGACATTACCTGACATTACCTGACATTACCTGGCATTACAGAACATTACATGTACATCACATGTACATTACACATACATTACATATACAGACACCACATATACATAACAGGTACCTCATATATACATTACATATACATTACAGATGCATTACATATACATCACATACTTCATATACTTCACTTATACCTGACAGCTACTTTAAGTACATACAGTTACATACAGCCACATTGCAGCTAAACCACCTGTAACAGTCATACATCATACTACATCATACGTAAAATATCATATATTACGGTATAACACATTACTTACAAAACCTATTCTCTCAATGCTTCTTGCATTGAAAGAGTATTGGTAATTTCCTTTGTTTGATCATTTTGACCAGTTGGAACTTCAGAAATTGCATCTAAAGGTTGGTTTTGAGTAGGACTTGCCACAATTCTTTCAATTGCTTCAGAAGAAGGCATGAAAATAACTTTAGTACCAGAATTTTTACTCATATTTTGAAGTGCATCTAAATATCTTATTTGTAAAGCAGCAGGACTACTTAAAATATCAGAAGCTTTTCTCATTTGTTTAGCACTTTCAACTTCTGCTTTAGCATTAATAATCTTTGCTTCACCAACTCTTCTTGCTTCAGCAGCTTTTGATAATGAAGCTTGAACAGCAGGAGGTAATTGTAAATCTTTAATTAAAATTGATTCAACATTAACACCCCAATCAGTTGCAGTTTTTGAAATAACTTGTTCAATTGCTTCAGCAATTTCATCTCTTTTTTCAACTACATCTTGTAAAATCCTATAACCAATAACATCTCTTAAAGTTGTTTGAGTTCTTTCAACAATTGCTGAGTGAATATTATCAATTGAGAATACTGCTCTTTGTGGATCAACAATATTATAATAAACCACAGAAGTTATAGTAACACTAACATTATCTCTTGTAAAACATGATTGTGCTGGAATTTCTCTAATATTGGTTTTGATATTAACCCGATTTAAAGTTTCAGTCCATGTATTTACGTAATTTAAACCTGGTTCACAACATCTACTTAATTTACCAAAGGTTTGAACCATACCAACTTCACCTTCTTGAACTTCTTGATATGGATTAGTACAACAGAAACAACATATCCCCATTAACCCGAATACTTTACCACATCCAGCAAGAACTTTTTGATAAGTATTTGGTTCAGGAACTGAATAATCTCTGGCGAAATTTTTACTGACATATTCAGGTCTGGTAGTTGGAGCAGGCTGAGAATCCTTATAAGCATCAGCGTCAAATGAATCAATATCAGTAGTCATAATAATAATAAGTTAATTAAGTATCCTTTACAATTGAATTAATTAAGATTAAAAGGAATTATTTAATTATAATTACTTTAATGGGAAACTGCCGTTATTTATAGCCGTATCGGAAACCGCTCCGAATAAAGAACAAACCATTTTTAAGCCTTTACGTCACTGGATTTTACAAAAAAAATATCAATTTAAACTTTTTACGACAATATCTAGCCGTCATACATGAAAATTATAGTGATTAAAGGGCTATGTACTACGTTTAAGTCATTAGGTAGCAGCCGTACCACTAAAAATCGGCTGCTAAATTTGCCAAGCCTCACCCCCACAAAAAAGACCAACCGGATCGGGAAACAGGTTATATTTGAGTGACTACTGAAGTACCGGTTATGTTCACAACACCTTGATAGAAATGCACCCGTCAGGTGTCGGACAGGTCGGAGTCGGCTAGTAGCGGATAACAGTTGGCACGATAAGTTACAATGACATCTACAACAACAGAAATGTTAGACAGAAAGGAGAGTAGTGAAGAGTAGACGAGGGTATAGACAAGACTAGGCACTGGGCATGTAGCTATATGAAACCAGCAGCCAAGAACCGCTTAAGTAACCAATTGGTCAGTATCTTTTTTGAGATTGAATTATAGGTCCAAATGGTAGCTAAGTAAGATCGTAAGATCTATTGGTGGATTTGGTCTCAATAGCACGGCCACGAGCCAGTGATCTAAGAGACAAGACATGATATGATGAATAAATAAGGTTACAATATCCAAGATGTAAGCCGAGAACTTATCGAATGACCTGGCGATTGTTATCGGTTATTTGTGCATCAAGATCAACAGATTCACAATAGCAACTGTCGCTCAGCCTAGCCAGAAGGCTTAATCGGCGATTAGTTCTGAAAATTCCTTAAATTGATCAGGTCTTACTTTACACGAAATAATCTCCATATACTTCAATTCACCTACTTCTAGTCTAAGGGTTTCTGGTCCAGATAGTGGTCCAGATAGTGGCCTGACCAGTTGGTTCAGCCGCTTATGGGCGCAACTGCCAAGACACTAATTCTCCATATAAATTGCACGAGCACATGCTCGTGGATTTTGATGCGCCAAATGAATCAAATTTCACGATAATCTAAACTTTTCATTTTACTTCACTATGGGGATTTTCATTCCAGCAAATAAATTATCCAATTTGAAACTATATAAGTATTCATCTGAAGATCATTCACTTATTTCAAAATTTGTTTTGAAAAAATGGTGGAATTCATTCGTTGAAGTATTCCCTCTTTGGATGGCTCCAAATGTAATTACACTTCTGGGTCTTGCATTTATTTTAGCAAATTTATCAGTTGTTTTTTATTATGATCCATATTTAAATCAGGATTCTCCAAGATGGTGTTATTTCTTTTATGCTTTTGGTCTTTTCATGTATCAAACTTTTGATGGTTGTGATGGTTGTCATGCTCGTAGAACTGGTCAATCAGGTCCTTTAGGTGAATTATTTGATCATTCAATTGATGCTATTAATACTACTTTAGGAACTTTGATTTTTGCTTCAGTATTTCAATTAGGTTATGGTGGATTACTTATGCTTGCACAATTTGCTTCTGTTTGTAACTTTTATACTTCAACTTGGGAAGAATATCATACTAAAACTCTTTATTTATCAGAATTTAATGGTCCAGTTGAAGGTATTCTCATGATTATTGTTCTTTATATTGTAACTGCTATATTTGGACCAGGGATTTGGCATATGAAACTTTTTGAACTTAATTTAACTTCTTTAGGTTTTGATGCTTATTCAATTGATACTTCAATTTTTTATATTGTTGTTGGTTTAGCTGCATTATATTTTAATATTATTAGTGCAATGGGGAATGTTCATAAAAAGTATGAAACTCTTGAAAAATCAAAAACTACTCCAAGTAGTGATTCATTAAAGAATGAAATTGATAATGCTTATAAAGGATTATTACCATTTTTCATTTATTATGGATTTATTATAATTTATGTTTGGTTTTATCCAAATGTAATTTCAACTTTTGGATTCCCACTTGTTATTTCAATTGGTCTTACAGTTGCATTTAGTGTTGGAAGAATTATTTTAGCTCATTTAACTCTTCAAGATTTCCCATTTTGTCAACCTCCAATGTTTGTTCCATTAGTTCAATTAATTATTGCTAAAATCGCCATTAGTATTTATGGATTGGATGAAGACGCTGTTTTAAATGCCGTTAATTGGTTGGGTGTTGGTGCAACTTTAGGTATTCACGGAGTTTTTGTTGCTGATATTATTTATGAAATTACAACTTATTTAGATATTTATACTCTTTCTATCAAACATAAGAAAGCATAGATTTACATAGTTTTTAGAAACTTAAATAAACTAGAATTTTATTAGAATTAAATAAAGATCAATAAAGAAATAATAAAGAAACAATAAAGAATCAATAAAGAAACAATAATCAATCGAAGCTACAATTACACTTTATAAGATCGCAATTTATTGAACGATAAATCATACATGGATCATCATATATACAAGACATAACCTTCATGATTAATTCTTTTTTTCGTTGAAAGCACTTTCTGAACCTGGTGCTAAGACATCTTGAGCCGATTGTTGTAAAGTTAATTCTTTTTCCATTTCTTGCATTTGAGTTTCTGCTAATATAGCTAATGCAGCTGGAACACCTAATAATAATAAAGATGATGAAAAAATCCAAACATAATTTCCTGATTTAGCAAGTCCCGATCTAATAAGATCAGTAATACTTGAAGAAGTTTGAATAATTGCACTTCTTTGACTTGGTGGGATAATATCTTTTAATGCAACAATTCTATCATAAACAGTTTCATTTTCTAAATCAAAATCATCTTCAAAATCTGATTCACTTTCAGATTCACTTTCAATGATATCTTTACTATCAGCTGTTGGAGTTGTAGCATTAAATGAAGTTTCATCTTCAACTTGTGTTAATTTAACCATTTTTATTACAAGTCAAGTTATTAAGCAATCTTTGGCACGCTTTCCATTCATTATTTCGATAAAAATTTTTTGTGAACGAATACACGACAACTGAAAAATCCAGTCACATGACCTCCACCATTAAATCCAATCTTCATTAAATTCTGGTATTGGAATATCATCAGTAGAAATCTTATAACCTAATTTTTCCATTTGATCAGGATACTTTCTGATATTGTAGAATTGTAAAAGACTTCTTAATGCAATTTCTTGATCAAATGAATTATTAAAATCATTCTCTAAATCTCTACCACTAAGCCAATTATCTTTTAATGTTAATTTTAAATGTAAGTAAATCATTGAAATAAGATCCATATTAATTGATTTCCATTTTCTTCCTTGATATGGAATAAGTTTTTTAAGTATTTTAAGCGTAGGTGTTCTCAACCATTCATTATCATAATTTGATAATATAATTTTAAAGAGTTCCGATGGTTTAGATTCATTAAGAATGAAAGTACGTTGAGTGATATTCTTCAAAAGTACTTTATTGCAAACATTAAGTAAATTAGTTAAAATGAAACAATAGTTTTTATTGTATTTTTTTATAATGACATTATTAACATTATCCTCATTCAATTGACTAGGTAATTTCATAATTGGGATATTGTTGATTAATTCATACTTTGAGGTACCAAAAGTTTTGGTACAATTATTAAAGAATTCAAAATTTGATAATTTTATCTCTGGATTCATTAATTTATTTTGACTGGTAATAGTTTCATATTCGGTAAGTGTATCCTCTGTAGATATATCGGGACCACCAAAATTTAGAGCATCTTTACCATTCTTATCTTGAGATTTTTGAAGATTAGCATTATTAAAACTTCTACTTAAGAAGTCGATAAATGTATTGAAAAATTGTTGATCAAATAAAATTGAGCTGAAGTAATAGTATTTTATTACATGATTCACTTTAAACCATTTAAGCATTAAACACATAATACTAGAACTTGCTTTTAAAGCGATCTCTTTAATTTTTTGGACTTCTAACTGTTGCATTATAACAAATTCAATTTTCTTTGTTGTTTCATTCATTGAACTTTCATTATTACTATCAATCATCTTTGAAAGATATGAAGTTTCAGGATCTAATTCTAGTTGAGCAAAATTTAAATTGTAATCATAATTATTAGATTTGATAACTTCACAAAGCACTTGAGTCAAAGAATTAAGTCGACATAAATTTGCTTTATAGAATGACTCCACTCTAAGTAATGATTTAATTTCACTTAAATTATCTGGATAAATCTTATATAATTCATCGGTATATTCAAATTCATCCAGTTGAGCTTCTTGATACTCATTTTTAAAACCTCGTTCTTGAATCATGAATTTTTGTCGTTCGTTCCATAATCGCTTAATAGAATAACTTTCATAGACAGATGATTTCAAGATTTCATCAGCTTCTTGAATTGCATAAGGAACTTGTGGCTCACCGGTAGTGTGGGGATAAATAAGAGGCATACCTTGATTTACATGATACAGTTTCCGTATTTTCTCACCACCTGACATAAATTCTGATGGTGTAGATGGAGGTGATGGTACAGGAGTGGCAATATGGATGGTTTGTGCCGGTAATTGACTCAACATGGTGTGGGATTTATTTGGTCTTGGAGTCTCTAGAAGATTAGATAATGAATTTGACTGATTATTCATAGCCATAAAATATTGATATGATTCATCTACAGACAGAGTTTCCAGACTGATAGATTCCAGATCAGTATCGTCAGGTAATGCTTGTTTCAAATCCTTTACATGAAATGCTGACGAGTTTTCTGTAGGGTGATAAAGTGGATATTTATCTAGTAAATCTTCTTTAAATGTATAATACTCTAATGGAGAGCAAGTTAATTTACAATCAGGAATATCTTTACCCTTTTTATTTTTAATATTATGGATATGAACCAAAAAGTCATCTACTTTAGAAAACTGGTCTTCATCACCAAATTCCACGAGTAAAAGCTTCCATACGAGTAGTAGTAAATTTCTTACTTTATAAGAAGAATTTGCGGCCCATTTCCAATGTTCAATAAATCGAATAAACCATGATAAAATATCGTTTTTTGCAAGGATTTCACGAGCTTGATCGTAAATAGCATCATCTTGAGTATGTAAAAGTACATTTATATTAAAATAAAGGATAGTTAGTAATTTAAAGTATGTTATAGAATCTTTTGCAAACACGTCTTCTGAATCACCATCAGTATCACGATTATCTTCCATATCGACCGCTATACGAGTTTCAATATAATTTTGTATCAAATTGACCACATGTTCACACACCTGGCTGGAAATTTCACGATTATTATGTAAAATATTTTCGATCTGGTCTTGTTCTGTCAAGCCATCAAATTCTCCAAGACAATAGTATAAAATGGCATTCACCAGGGTCGAATTAACCACCAGAATAGATTTAGCATTCTCTAAATCATCAAAGCAAACAGAAACATCGGTTTCGACCAATGAACGAAGATTTTCAAGGCCAATGACTTCTAAATCATGATATGCAAACCATTCATTCAATTCTTGTTGAATTGATCCATACTCTTGGTGTTCATAATCTAATTTGGTTTTCGTCATAAGAAATTGTACACCGAGACCTCCGTTTTCTGAAGTAAGCCCGTCTCCATTGGCGTTCTTTGGAGCAAACTGTTCGGCTCTTTCGTTTAGACGTTTCTGAAATGCTGCATCAAGGTTAGTATCAACTTCTCGTTTGACATTAGCGTCGGGATGATCAATGATTTGATCCTCAAGCTGGTCAATCAGAATCGGTTCCTCTTGCATGGCCAATGCTTATGATCAGAGTATCGGGAATGGTGGGTGGAATTAGAATTGACAGTAAGACAATGGAAAAACTCGTGATAATTAACTGTTACTACTATGCTGCACAAAGTTCCCGATTTAGCTGCGAATCAGTACAAAATCGGATATGACATAAATTTGGATGTAGACGAGTTATTGGCCAGATAGAGACGGGGTATAAAAGCAGTGGACAGAGGTACGAATGATCATGATCCATTACGTGAATTGAGTCTATATAATTCGGGTTGGGTAGCTATTTTGGCTATGGTGTTGATAGTTAAGTTAGTACAATCTATGAACCATCGGCGCAGAAGAAGACGACTATGGCAGACTCTTGCCTAATTAAGGCGTAGATTTGTTATGAGTATGTTGTGTTGGATCTTGCTTTTGATTGGTCGGGATTTGGTTGTTTCGGACTTTTTGTAATGCCTGGACCATCTGTTCTCGGTGCTAAGTTCCTGTTTATTCCTTGGCCCATATTACATCGATGGAATCAAAGGCTTTACTTCCCTTAAACCTAAACCCCTTAAAGCCATCAAGATCATTCCAGTGAAGACGGCAGTGTCCGTAAGTAGCACCAAATGATTCCATAGTTAAATTAATCCAACTATATCCGCAAACTCCATGTAGTGATAGTCTTAAATCAGACAGAACCCTAACTTGTGGAAATATTCTTATATAACCTTCTTCTCTGTCAATGTAAAAATCACAGTTAAGCCCAGTGTACTTGAACAAAGTTTCAATTTCCACTCCATCATTACTTTTAAGTGGACTATAATGATCAATGGTCAATGCCAATTGACCAGCATAATTCCACGTTAGCTTCAATGGATCGTTTATTTGAATACAAGTGATTATGAAACTGATATCAGGTGACACTTTCAATTCAGGAAATAGAAGATGTTGCTGCCAGTACTTCAAATACTTCTGTTGGGATAAAATACTTATACCCAATCCAGTAAATGGTTTCATTCTTTTTCTAGTATATATTTCATTGGCTTTAGTTGCAGTCAATACTTTACTATTCAAATAATAAGTATAAATAATGTAGGCACAGCATAAAGTACCTGATCTTCCCTTTCCGGCTTTACAATGAAGTAATACAACATTTCTGGGGTCTGTTTGAAGAAATTGATGAATTTCTGCCACCACTATATCCATCATGAAAAGTGGTGGGACTTGATGATCAGGAAATTTATAATAAGATACTTTTCCATTAACATCTTTCTTGTTATAACTACTTCCTTCACCTTGAAAATTGAAAACATGCCAATTATTCCCGTGATTACGATTTAAGACTCTCAAAACACTATCGAGTGGATACAAATACCAAGATTTCAATTTCAGAGTTGTTGGAGCCGATGAAACAATCACTCTTGGAGTCACATAGCACAAATCAAGTTGAAGGCCCAAAGAAGAATCCAAATATGATTTTTTAGGTGAATTATACAACGATCTTGAAATTGATTTCATTTTGTGGAGTTGGCTGCAAATTATTCGCAGAATTAATAAAAATACATAATTTCTACATTAAGAAGGCAATTTACCAGATACTCTTTAAGTAGAAAATATGTTAGGCACCGGACAATGATCTTGCAAAGACTTTTCCAATACTCCAAGTTTTCATCCTTTTCTACAAAACATAAATTTAATTGTACGTAAATACTTAAATTTTTATGTTTATAAACTACTTAAAAAGTTTAATTGTTGCAAATTGAATAAAATAGGTAAAACATAAGAATACTTAGTTACATAACTAATTTTTGTAATTTTAAAAAAATAAGGAAATATGTACAAATTAAATCATCGACAAGAGTCGAATAAATATTATGAAGTATTGATTATGATAATGATTGTTTCATGAGCTCTTCAATTTTTTTACTTAAAATAGGATCATTTCTAATTCTTTTTTGCATTTTAGTTGCTTCAGCAAATGAAGTTGCTTGAACTTTTTCATCAAAAGTTCTTGCTAAATTTGAACTTTCTTCAAATAATTCAATTGCATCATCAACTTCTTCTTTTTGTAATTTAATTTGAGCTAATGAAATTCTTGCTAATTCAGATCTTGGATCTAATTCACAAGCTTTAACTAATAATTCTTCTGCTTCATCCATTCTTTCAAAATTTTGTCTTGATATAAAACTTGCTTTATTAATTAATGGTAAAGCACCAACTGAAAATACTGGTAAAGCACTTTGTAATCTTGCTGCAGTATCAAATTGTTTACAAGCACCTTCAATATCTCCACGATCAGCTAAAATTTCACCATAATAATTTGGAACTTCAGGAGATGTTGGGAATCTTAATCTTGCTTGTTTGAATTTTTCTTCAGCTTCATCAACTTTATCTAATTTATAAGCAATACAAGCTAATTGAATATGAGCATAAACATTATCTGGATTATATTCTTTTGCTTTTTCGAAATTTTCTGATGCTTTTGCTAAATCATTTGATAAATAATAAAGTTGAGCAGTATGATAATAAGCATCACCACATTTTGGATCCATTTTAACAGCTTGAGCAAAATCAGCAATTGCATCAGTAAATGATGATCTATCAGCATTAATTAATGCTCTATAAACAAAAGTTCTTGGTCTTGGTTTTAAAGCAATAGCTGAATCAAATTCAATTGCAGCACCCATTGGATCATTTTTCAAAAATTTAAATGCACCAGCATATTCTAAAGCAATAACTGCTTTTGAAGCATCTTCAGATGATTCATTTAATTCGGAAACATTATAGTTTTTAACCGCTTGGTTAAAAAGTGAATTAGCATTATCATAACCTTCTTGAGTATTTAAATTTAAATTAGTAATTGCATCAAATAAAAATTTATCAGCACCAGTTGAATCTTCATTAACTCCTTCAGGATTAACATCTTGAACAAAAGCACCAAAAAATGAACTAATAGTTGAAGCAGAAGGTAAATCAAAAGATCTTGTTTTCATATTTTCTTCAACAATTTTAACTGAATGCTTTTTCAAAACTCTTTCTAAAATTTGTTCAACTGATTTATTACTAAATCCACCATAAATAGTTAAAGCAGTTAAGTCAAACATAGCATCAGTATATTTTTGTAAATGTTCATAAGAAGAAGCACGACGTAAAACACATTTAGTATAATCTGGTTTAATTTTAATGGCTTCAGTTGTATCTTTAATAACTTCTTCATGTTTATCTAAAGCAGCATAACAAGCTGATCTATTTGAATAAAAAACTGGATCAATTTTCAATTGTAAAGCAGCAGAATAAAATTCAATTGCATCTTCAAATTTTTGACTCTTAAAAAGTTGATTCCCATCTTCCTTTAAAGCAGCTGCCCATTCATCTTTTTGTTCAGAATTAAGTGATTCAATTACTTCATTAGTTAAATTTGGTAATCCATTTTCTCCAACAGGATAAATTTTTGGTTGTGAAACTTCAGATTTGGTTGATTCATCTTCTGACTTCTTTTTACTCTTCTTTTTATTCTTCTTTTTCTTTAAAGATTCGTCGGTTAAATCCTTTGATTCAATTTCTTGTTGATTATAATAATACCAAGCTCCAACTGCAGTTACTCCAGCAACAGCCGTGATTGCCAAAGCAGTTTTGTTTCTTGCAATGAATGATGATTTATCAATTCCTGACATCTTCAAAGTTTCTAAATAGTCTACAAAAACACTTTGCTTTTCACAATTGAAGGTTTTGGAAAATTGAGAAAAAATCTCACTGGCAAATCAGGTCGTGTCCCGGGTGTTTGATTTGGGCTCATTCCGAAAACGGATACGAGTGGCGATTGCTGCAAATTCAAAGGGGTGGGAGAGAGGGAGAGAATAAGAGGCAAAGGAGGAAAAGGAGGGAACACAAAGTGAATACAGTATAGAAGTCCGATGAGAGAAATTCGGGAAGAAATTTGGCACGAAATTTGGCCCGAATTCTGGCACGAACGCTGACGAAGTACGAGAGGGAACGATCCGAGAAGAAGGAGTAGAAGACGACGGAAAAGAATGTGTTTGGTCACAGAACTAGATGTTGCAAATGTCAAAACAAATTCACAGGAGTAAATCCTCCTGAGTAGATTATTCTGAGTAAATCGGGAAAGGATCATTCCATGTACCTGCCTTCCTACTTTTGGCAAACCCTACTCTCTATTGCTCAAGCAATTTCTGCTGACTTCCTCAGAACCCTGACTCATTGTACTTGACAATGTCTCCTCCTAAACCCAGACTTTAAACTATAGCAAGTCCCTCACTAATCGCTCGCAAGCTGCAAAGACTCTCTCCCATCTTGGGTTGCAAATTCGCAGCTGTCAAATGTCTCACTAGCAGACCACATTACTAAGCTTAAATTAAAGACTATATCAAAGTATATCAACTACATGATATTTTATATTAAAAGTATTCTCCTGGTCATACCGAGTAACTTTTATTAGTACACCATAATGAAAAATTGTCTGGTGCATAAGTTATATTAAATAATGTATCGCATTGTTACCCTTGAATATTATCATAGTAATTAATAATTTAATGCATATATAAAGTAGTATTTTTCTACTGTTGGTACCGTGTTCTTGCACGGTAATGTTCACTATTATCCTGATAAGTGCTTTCTCTTACAACATCATCATAAGTAGGTAAATCCGACGGACCTTCATCCATAGTTTCTTGAACTGGCCTTTCAGGTAATGTCGGAGGCGGAGGATCAGATGAAGTTTGATAATCTGATTTTCCAGGATTCGATGGTGTTGTAGATTGGGCTGATGTGTAACTTGAATTAGTCTTGGAATTTAAATGAAGATTACTTGTTAAATTAAGACCACTTAATACTTTGATATCAGGGCAAATAATTTCAACGAATTTCAATTTATTTGATAATTCTTGTTGAACCATTTGATCATTATTATAATTAATTTTTTCACTTGAAAGTCCAGCAACAATGGATAAATTATATTTCCGTTCAAGATTACATGTTTTAAAACTTGGTGATAAATTATCTGGTAAGATACAATTTTCATAAAAATTATTAGGAATTTGTAATTCATATGCTTCAGTATTTGTATTAATAGATTTTTGACTTTGTTTAGTATCCATTAAATCAAATTTAACATTTTTATATGAATTTGTTAATAATTTTACAGTATTTTCATGTTTTGCTTCATGAATCTCTTTATTTGAACCATCATTTTCTAATACTGAAATAGTTGTAATTGCAGTTAATGTAAAAGCCAATTTTTGTAAATAGATTATACCCAACCCATTTGATTCATTAGGTTTACCATATCTAGCTAAAGTATAACGAGATGGATTAACATTCGATACTAAATATAATTTAAATGTAGGTTGTTTTGATGGAATTAAAAATGCAGGATATCTAAATCTTACTTCAAATGAAAAAGGTACCAGAGAAGTATTTATTCCATGAATTCCTGAAGATGAATTTGATGATTGATTTGAAGTTATTGGACTGAAAAATCCCAGTAAAAATCCTTTTCGAGAAGGTAAATTTGGTAATTCTTTAATTGGAGGAGCATCAGATGCTTTAATTCCCACAATTTCAGGTACTCGATCTCTAAACATAATTTCTTTACGGAAAAATACTTCACGATATTCTTCATAATCACCAGATTGATATAAAGGTTGATTATTTCTATCTAAATCAAGAGGAAGGAAAGTGAAAGGATCCATTGATCTTAAATTAAATTTAAGAAATGATGACCTTTTACAAGTTACTTTAACAAAATATTTTATACTAGCAAAATCTCCAAGTCCACTAAGAGAAGGAGGTAATTGACTAGTTATATGATATTGATGTTGTTGAGGTAGTTGATGATGATTATTTGATTGTGAAGATGAATTGACATGTTGAGTAAATTTTTGAGCTTGATTTATTAATGAATTAACATTAAAATTCCCATTATTAATAACTACATCAAAAGTTTTAGGATTGAACAGAATTTTATTGGAAACCCCACTCAATTTAACACATGAATTATTTAATGGTAATTTAAATTCAAATGGATACGTATAATTACCAGGAGTTAATGTAAATTCTTTAGCATGAGAAACTTGTCGAATATTATCAGGAGGAAATACAATTAAAGTATCATAAAGAACTTTATGAACATCTTCTAAAATTCTATCACGATCTCTTTCTTTTCTTGAACCTCTTCTTTCTCTTCTATTTCTTCTAGATTGTAAATCATTATCATATCTTCCAGTTTGTGGAGGTATATTTAATTGAGTTTTGCTTATACCTTCAAGTTTAACCAGAATATAATTTAATGAAATTGATGTTCTTACAGTAAGAGTTACAATTCCTTTAAGTACATCATGATTAGTAAAAGTTCCACCAGTATTTGACCTTTCAATTTCTACTTTAACATCACAACCAGCCATTATATATTGATAATATTTAAAGTCGTGCTAAGGGAGTTTTTTATCACTTTTTTCAGCAATGCTGATTGCTTATACTTCTTTTTCAAGAGCTTATAGAAATTCATTTTTAAAATCAATTTCAAATTATAGCCCAATTAATCCATATAGAACTTTTTCAATGTCTGCTCTAACTAACGCTCCATCAACTACCAAAATTGAAATCTTACAAGAAGGTGATGGTAAAACTTTCCCTCAACCTGGTGATTTAGTTACAATTCATTACGTTGGTAATTTAGAAAATGGTAAAAAATTCGATTCTTCTCTTGATAGAGGTAAACCTTTCCAATGTACTATTGGTGTTGGACAAGTTATTAAAGGTTGGGATATTTCAATTCCAAAATTATCTGTTGGTGCTAAATCTCGTTTAACAATTCCTTATCAAGAAGCTTATGGATCAAGAGGATTCCCAGGTTTAATTCCTGCTTACTCAACTTTAATCTTTGAAGTTGAATTATTAGGTGTCAATTAAATGTATTGTATTGTCGATGTATTAAATATGATTCAATGTAAAACATCATCGAAAAACATCGTAAGAACATCATAGAACATTGTAAGAACATTGTAAAAACATTTGTAGAAGCTTCAATGTAGAACATCAAAACGTTCACCAGTCTTACACCAAAAGTATGAGTACAATTGGTTTGAGTTATCCTTTATGACGTTCCGTCATTGACTCTACAACTTCTTTACTTCTATTTATTACCTATCTATCCAGTAAATTTACACCATGCTCACGAATACAACCGGGTCGACTCTTCCTTCATCTTTTACCTCATTCTTTATGACTTTGCTCTCTTTTTCATCTTCTCTCTATCTTCTCTCTATCGCTTCTACACATATCTACTTAACATTCATTGTCTTATTTTACCCAGTAAAGAACATTATTATCTATAGTCACATTATCTGAAACAGTCAATGTAGGAAGTGAAATTTTATACTGAACGTCATAAACTTGAAATGGAGGAAGTGGAATCTTATTCCCACCACCACTAAGTGTGACATACATCCCATAAAATTCCATTTCATGTCTTGTAAATGGAAGAACTGAAAATACTGGTTGTCTTAATGGAATTAAATTTCTATCATCATCAAAATTCCAACTAACAACAATATCTTCTGATGTTTCTTCTTTTTCTTCCAGCATACTTGTAGTGAATGTAAAAATTCGAGGTGTAGGATTCTCCAATATAAATCTAAATCTAGCTTTATTAGATTCATTTTCATCATTTTCAAATACTAATAATACTCGTGGATCACTTAATGGTAAAACAATTTCCCATTCATTACTTTGATATTCATTAACATAGTTTGAATCTCCTGGCCTTTTCCATTTAATTGAAATTGATGCCCAAATACTTACATTTCTACGAGAAACTCCTTGCTTGCTCTTTGTAGTGAATAACTGAGTGATTTCACGTCTTGAATCATCTGGTTGGATCATTTGCAGTTCTTCTATCATTTCCACAATCGATCCTTCATTCTTAGTAATAATACTATAATTATAAAGTAATATTTCAAGTGTTTCACTATGTGAAAATACAGAATAATTATCGATTAATTTCAATTTACCGGCCCAAACTCTTGTACAAACAGGCATTGAATGTGTTTGCTCTTCTTCACTTCCAAGAACAAATGGATTTGGCATATCATTACTATCAAATTCTCTGAATTTAGGGCTTATGACGAATCGACAATTAAATGGATGATTTATAACTGGGAAGGTATATGATGCAATTTCATATACATTAACACCAGTCTCGGATTCATCTTGTTCATGGACTATAGTACTCAACTCAATAATTACTGAAAAACTTTCGAGTGTTTTGGAATCTCGTGCTTGTGGTGATGTATTAAGACTTAAATGGAATTCATGTGATTCAGTTCCAGATCCTCCATCTACTAAACTTTTAACTGATAATGATTCATCATCCTTCATAGAGTCCCAATTTGATCGTGTTAAAAGTGTAGCTGGTTCGCCATCATTATTATTGGAAGTAAGAGTGATCTTCAGTGAAAGATATATTTCCTTGCAATCAAGTTTATGTTGTTTAGGATTATTGTAACTGATATTGAATGGAATAGATATTTTTTCTCCAATTATTATAGAATTAACATTAGTTCCTGACATTGTAACTGACAAGTCAGGTTTGAGTGCAGAAACTCTAACACTATGTGAAAAGTCATTGAGTCTAATCATTTGGCAATGAAGGTCTTTGATTGTCAGAATATCACGGGTTGTTTTTGCTTTGTTGTAGATTTTATGGTATCTCTGATTTGAATCAAATTTCCGTTCTTTGAAAGAGGTTTCTTCAATCTTACTCATTGTAATTTCTTGATCTTTAGACTTGAACTTGATTTCAAACTTCAAGACAATTTTCTCAACCAGGTATGTTCCTGCCTTTTCAGCAATTTGTGAAAATTGAAGTACTGAAGGTTGTCGAAGTTTCAAATACGCTACACCTTCATTATCTGAAACTTCAACCTTCTGCAACACATTTCCACTTTTATCGTCGTTGTCTTGGTGATTTATGGTGATTTCACGTGAGTTTGAATGAGTAACAGTGATCGACTTTATTACCATGTTTACATCAACTTCATCTTCAAAATAGGACGCCAATATGTCCAAGTTAACTTTAGGATTTATGCAAATTTGTGTTAAGAACGGATCGTATATGAAAGTTTCGTTTTCATTGTAGAATAACACATCAAGATCGAAGAGTTTACTTTTGGTATTCAATTCCAATTCTGTTTTGTCCATTTGAGGGAAAGGAATGCTTATATTACTCAATGGTTTTCTTGAAAGTGTCATGTTAATAAGAACAGGTAGAATCTTATAGTAGGACTTGGTATCGTTATAACACCCTATCAATTTCTGAGAAACAAGTTGTAAGATTGAAAGCCACGATGCATCCAGACTTCCTTCGATACTGAGAACACTCTCGTAATACTCAATAGCACCTCTTAAACCTTCAGTAGTATTCAAATTATAGTACTCCTCTGCAATTAACCAATTCACATATTGTTTGAAGCTAGTACAATCAGATTCTGAAGAAGAAATGAATGCATTCTTAGCTTCTTTAAGAAGTTTTATTCTATCGGTATTTGAATCATCAATTGAATGTAAGTAAGTAATTTTGGTAGGTTTCATTGACTTGATAGATAAGATTTCAGCTGATTTCAAGAATAGAAGACCAGGATGAGTCAAAATACTAGAATCAAGAGAATCGTGGAAATGAATGCCACCGAAGAATTGAGTAAACCTAAGTGATTTAGATTTTTTCTTGGAGTATAAATCTACGAGTATAGAGTCTGGGACAATATTGATGAATTCACCCAACCATCTGTATTGAATGGCTAACCATACTTTGACATCGGCAAAATCACCAATTGCATCGACCACGTTGGAAATGTGACTATAAAATTTTCTTAAAGCCACGATTGGTTGTTCAATAGATAAGTATGCTCTAACAATATGAAATGCAAGCATATCTATAAGCTGACGAATTTGACGATATAATTTTTCATCATGAGTAGAAATTGACAGGGAAGTTGAAAAAATCGCTACTACTTCACGTAAAATTTGAATCACCAGCTCGTGACTAAGTTCAAGAAATCTACAACTTGATTCAAGATTATGAGGATGAGCAAATTGATTAATTAATGCTTGCTTAATTAAGTTTCTGGTTTCTAAGAAATGTGGCGTTAAGGGTACTGCCGTATCGATATTAGCTGATGGCGAAACAGTATAATATTTCTTATGACGTTGTCTAATTCTTGATTCTATACTTAAGTAGAAATCAGTGACTGAAGTATTGAGATTTGAAAGAAGTGAGTTAATAAGAATATCACAACTTTTAACCACACTTTCTTGAGTAAATGGTAGATGCAATAACGTCAGTTTAGACATGCTAGTGAGTTGTCTTAATTTTTCTAATCTTTCATCATGTTTATGAGGAGAATCAATTTCTGAAACAATTACAGCAATTAATTTAATATTATGAGCTAAAAGCTTAGGTTTAATCTTATTAAGGAAAGCAGCTAATTTAACATCTTCTAATTCTTCACTAGGTAACATCAACAATGGGATATACACAAACGGTATGGATTCCAAGTATTTTTTCATCCACGTAGTCAGAAGAATACCATTAGGGAAGATATCAGACTCAGAATTGAATGGAGATAACGGAGAATGAGTTCCTTCTATAGATTTCACCGGGAAATTCGACACTACAGAAACATCTAGAGTATCCAAATTTTCCATAAATTTGAAAATATACTTAGACGTCAGGATTCTATTCTTAATAATGCAATTATCCCAAACAGTATGGGAAATATCATACTTTCGAAGGGTATCAATAATGCAATTTATACCTTGATTTTGGTACCGACTATCGATCCACACCAACGGCGCCAATTGCTGAGTATACACAGGATCGTAGAATTCCATCGAAGGTTTGGGAGGATGGTAGGATTTTTCGTTGGGGTAAGCCAGTTGGTTGAAATGGTGAAAATTATGAGAATCTGACAAACTCATTTTTCCTTATACTTCTTATTCATCTTAGCAACTTTTTACTTACGACTATTTATTAACATATATCAAATGTCTGATCCTATCAACGCCAACCCCAACGTCATAGATGTGAGTGCATTACCCACTCGTGATGTAGACCAAAAAACCGGATCAAAATATGATGATTTAGTGGAAAATATACTATCATTATCATTACTAAAGAAATCATTTAATCCAGGACCTGAACAAGTTCCAGATCTTGAAAAAGACGATATGGAAGTGTCGTCACTAGAAGAACTTGAAAGTGAAGATGACGAAGAAGAAGAAACTATTGATGAACAAGAAATCTTTGATTTAATAGCTTCAATTTCTGATCCTGAACATCCATTAACATTAGCACAACTTGCAGTAGTAAATTTACCTGATATAAGTATAAAACATGGAGAAAATAAAGAAACTGATATATCGGAAATCCTTATTAGAATAACACCTACAATTACTCATTGTTCTTTGGCTACATTAATTGGATTAGGTATAAGAGTAAGATTAGAAAGATGTTTACCACCAAGATTTAGAATTAAAATTTTAATCAAAGAAGGAACTCATCAAAGTGAAAATCAAGTTAATAAACAACTTAATGATAAAGAAAGAGTGGCAGCTGCTTGTGAAAATGAGCAATTACTTACAGTTATTCTGCAAATGCTTAGTACTTGTAAGTAATTCATTAAAAACTTCATAAAATATTATCATTTCTTATTTAATGTCACAAACTAATGTACATAATATACATATTAAATCTATTTTCTGTAAGATTCAAAGGCTTTTAAATGTCCATAATCTATAATCATTTGAGAAACATCAATGATAATAAATTTAAAAACAAAATTTTTAATAAATTCTAAAAGTCTTATTAAACTATTAGCTTTTGAAGATTCATTTATAACTGTTAATAATGAACTTGTTAATTTTGATAATTTTTTTAATTCAAGATAATATTCAAGTTTAAGTCTTTGATTTTCTTGTTTTTGAACAATTGTTAATGTTGGAAATGAAACCAGTGGGATAATTTTAACAGGTTGTGATAAATTATGTTCAGGAGTTGTTAAATTTGAACTTGCTCTTCTTCTTGAATAATTTGAACTAGCAGTTGTTGTTGTACTAATACTATTTCTATTACTATAAGTAAAACTTGAACCTGAATTATTGGAATTAATTGAACCTGACAGTTCTCTATGCTTTTTAATTCTATGATATATTTTTGATTTTGCTAATAAATTATTAAGAGCTTGTTGTTTTTTATTATCATCATCAAGAATTTCTTCATTTGAATTATTAAATGATTGTTGTTGTGGTGATAATTGCAGTTGAGGATTATTTGAAGATTGTATTGAAATTTGTTGAGATGTTGGTGAATTAGTTTGTTGTGAAGGTTGTTGATTATGACCTAAAAGTGTCAGAAATCTTTTACGAGATGACATTAATTCTCTTGATAATGTTGATATACGTTTTGGTTGATTTAATTGTCCAATTGAATGATTTTGTTCATCAATATTTTCAATTATTTCATCACCTTCTTCTTCCTCTTCTTTTAATGAAGAATCAATACTACTATTTCTTAAATTCAGATTTCTTAAATCACGTTGTGGTATATCCAAAAATTTATAAGCAGTTAATAATTTTTCATAATAAGTAAGTGCAGTTAAATCTAATTCTTGTGGTTGATTAAAATTTTCAACTGATGTCATTTGACTATCTAACATTCCATTAATTTCATGTAACATTGAATTTTTAATTTTAACATCTTTAATAACAATATCATCTTTTAACCAAAGATCACTTGGAACTGCAATTCCTGGTAAAATTTCAATTGGTCTTCGTTTTTTTGATGGTGTAATTGATGATGTTGATTCATTAAGTGAACCAAGTCTTTCTTTTAATGTTCCAATATTAACAATTTTTGTCTCATCTTTTAAATTTAACATTCTAGTAATAAATAATGATATAAAAGTATATTTTGTAGTTTCAACTGGTAATGAAAGTGAAAGTGATTGGAAAGTATCAGCAGTTGCATTTGCTGCTTGTTCAATAGTTTCTCCAACCGACATTTTTTGAACAAAATAAAATTTTAATTTAACAAGATGTTTTAAACTAATCTAATTATCTATAATTTTTCAATATATTTTTAAACTTAATCAAGGATTTGATGTAAAAATTTTAAACGCTTTATAGCCGCTCGTTATCGCGTCAACCGTCAAAATTTAAACAATACAAAATTTAATGGTTAAATTTGAGTTGATTTTTAAAACAGTCACAATCTGTTGTATAGAAGAATTTCTTGATAATAAACTATTATTTAATTTAAATTAAGTTGTAGTTGTGAAAATTTAAGTAAACAATAATTAGCCGAGGGGTTATATAACGGGGAATATCTTCGCTAAAAATCCGTACCTTTATCGAGAAAAAATGTCGCGTGCTATTACCGATATTTCACTATAACGCAAAGTTAGCCTGGCGTACTACCTTCAGTATTTCATTCTAATATGAAAAGTAATCCGAAACTGAACTGTAGATGGGAAAGATACTGAATTTGGTATAAATATTATTTAAGCCATACGATCTATTTGCGTCAAATATTCAGTGGTCGTGTACCATCCCAAACTACCCACATCTAAACCCGTGCACCACATGTATAACCAGCAATAATCAATATATATATCAATACTATCTATTACCATGTTTTCACAGAAGAAACCAAAGTTTAGTCTTAATCTAACTATAAATGAACTATCAAATATCCCTCAGATAAGTGGTTATTGTTACATTGAGCTTCATATCAAAGATAGTAAACGAATAAAATCAGGCTTATCGTCATTTAAACATCCTCTGTCAACTGAAACAATTGAAGGAGGAATTGATTCAAAAATTAATCTTTTCAGTAATACTGAAGTTTCAGATTCAACGTCTTCAACAACTGCAAGTTCTGATCATATTTCAGTTCGTTCTTCCAAGAAAAAAATTCATAATTTTAAATGTACTTTTAATTATAGTCTTTCATGTAATCTTAAATTCCCATTTAAAAGACGTGAAAATTTAATTGGTGATAAATATTTATCAATTAGAGTATTTTTCATTAATGATGATGTTAATAATAATCAAATTTCTGAACTTGGAAGAATTTATATAAATTTATCTGAATATCTTAATTTTAATGAACCAACTACATCAAAATATTTACTTCAAGATTCAAAGATTAATTCAATCTTAAGTGTTACTATTGATCTTAAACAACTTCCTTCAGATTATGATTTTCATACTCAATTACAAATTAATGATACTGTTCCTCATGATTCAGGTGATGGTTCAAAATCTACAACCAAAAATCTTAAAAATCTTACAGTTAAAGCTTCAAGTACATTTAATATCCCACATTTTGAAAGAAAAAAAATCTTTGGTGGATTAAATGATGTTATTCATTCTCCAACTTCTGATTCAACCAATCATTCAAGTACAAATTCTCATCAGCAAATTCTGCCAACTGCTTCATCATTTTCAAGTGATGATTCTAAACATAATAAACATTCACAAAATCAAGGATTAGAAAAACCATCTAAATCAATTTCAAGAAAATCATCCCAACAACTTGGAAGACTGCATTCAAATAAATCAGATTCAAGTATTTCAAATAATTCTAATCAAACTAATAATAATTTAACTAATCATGGAATCCTGCTGAATGTTATAATGGATCCTATAATAAGTAATTTATATAGGAAAATCTTAGAATCAACTTGGGATCCTGAATTACATTCTTTATTAGATTATACTCCCGAAAAATGTATTGACGATATTTTCAATAATGAAACTAATATTGATATTTTAAGGAAATTTGGAGGTAAAAAAGATGAACATCGGTCATCTAATGATTTAAATGGGTTAATAAGTGAAAATACTTATCGAGATGATCTTAAAAGCTGGTCTTTAAGCAATTAATTGAGTTCAAAGTGTTCAATTTAGAATGTTTAATTTAAAGTTGGTGTTTTAACTAACTATGTATTATTATGAATTATGACTTACCTTTTATATACTAAACCGAATCCCACTGAATTTTTGACTGAATTTTTTAACAATCCAATGATTTGTTTGTTTTAAATTATCTTGAGTTTTTATTAGATTCTTACTGTCAATTTTAACATCTTCAACATTATCATGAACAATTTTTGAATTATAAACAGGTTTATTTTCGGTTTGAAAATTTGGAAAATCAAAAGATTCTACATCTCTAATTTCCTTTATCAATTCATCCAATTCCACAAGCCAGGGTTTTGTATTATATAATTGTTGGTCTTTTAATTTAGACAGTATATATGGAATATTACTGCAATTTTTACAACTAATTTTAGTAGGGGTATGAAGCCATTTCGTAGGACATCTTGCAAACCTCAAGTCATGAAGGCCTTTATACTTGCCTCTAGTTATAGAAGCTGGTTCGAACATAGCTATTGAAATTAAGCAAGGATTATTAATTAAGTAGTTGAGATTGCAACCACAAATGAGGATATATGTATTTTCAAGTGAGCAGGACAAAAAGCCAAAGCCAAAGCCAAGGCCAAGACCAAGACCAAGACCAAGACCAAGTAGCCAAGTTTGGAGATTCTTGACAGCAACGTTAAGTAGTATGGAGTTTATGAGAGTCTTATGAGAGGCGTAAAGTTCAAAAGACCAATCTTGAGAATCCTAAGATCAGACTAGTACAGTTTGAGCCCACAGTTTGAGACCACAGTTTGTCAGACTATCTACAGTTGTCTACAGTTCACTTTTGATAAAAAAATGCATTATTGCAGCTATCATACAAACCTAGATGGCGTCAATCATTAATACAGCATATCAATCATAATGATAAGTAATAAATTATTCATGAGATTGTGAAGTATGATCAGAATGATCGTTATGACGATTATGTGAATGATTATTAAAATTACGACGATTATTGAAATTATTGCCATTTCTATCATTTCTGTCATTTCTATCATTCCTGTTAAAATTTCTTCTATTATTATTTCCTGGTCCACCACCTCTTCTTCTGTTATTATTTCTATTTCTTTGTTCCATATTTAAAGCATTTTGTTCTTTAGCACGATCCATGATACTATCTGGCATTGTAAGGTATTTGATATGAATCCCTTTAATATAAATTTCTGTTAATTTATTGAAATCTTGTCCGTTATTATAAGTTTGAATTACTTCACTTAAGGTTAAATTCATCCATGAATCACAATTTACAAGTTTTCCATTTATACTTTCTCCATTTTTTAATTCAACTAAAATTTGTTGATTCTTAGCACTTGTCAAGAGATACAATGGTAACTGATTGTTAGTAATTTATATAAATTAATGGGGGAATTTTAACATACCATTTTATGTGTAAGGGTTTTCAAATGTTCAATTGAGTTTTATGTTCAGTTTTTTCTAGACATGGAAAGCGCACGACCAGACAAATAAGCATAAAGAAATAAGTTGAAAATTACTCTGAAACTACAAATGGAGGACTCATTAAAAGAATTGAGTAATTAAGTGTTGGTTTGATTGGATTGGGTTTAGATTCTACGGTTTACGATTTAATTTGTTCTTTTTTTGTCGTTTTGTTCTTTTGTTCTGTTATTATTCATTAAAATACAACTACTCATATGCGATATCATTCAACTTGCTTCCACATCATCTGGTGGTGCAGAATTACCTCTTAAAGTAAGTGGATAAGGAGCCGATTCTTCTGTATCTTCTTCATCACCACCTAAACTAAACCCAACATAATCATCAGTATTCAAAGCTTGTTGAGCTTCTTGTAATGAACCTAAATCTCCAGGAGTCATTAAACCAATTTTACCTCTTGGTGATCCAGGCACTGATAATGGTCTTGTTAATTTTAAATTTGATGAATTATTAAATGGATTTGCTCCATTCTTAAATTTATCAGGATAAGCTCTTTTTAATGATAATTGTCTTGCTTTAATATATTCAAGTCCCATACGTTTCCAATCTAAAAGATCTGATAATCTTTCAGTTCTATTTCTTTGATTAATTCTTTGTCTTCTTGTTTTTTGAACAAAGTCAAACATATAATTTGTTAATTGATCAATTGATTCATCAACTGATTTCATTCTTCTATCAACAATATAAATTCCATAATCACTAGCATTTTCAATTAAATCTTCCATATAACATCCAAATCCTGATAAATTGGTTGTAATTGATGGTACTCCCATAACTGTACATTCTGCTGGTGTATAACCCCATGGTTCATAATATGATGGGAAAACTCCTAAATGACATCCTCTTACAAATTCATCATAATCTAATGATAAAATTGGATTATTGGCATTTAAAAATTCTGGATGAAAGATTATTTTAACTCGATCTTCAGGTTTATTAAATAATTCAACTCTACGAATTTGATTTAAAACTGGATCATTTGCATCATCGGCCATATTATGAGTTACAATTGGTGGTAATCCATCTCTTTTTAAAGCGAAAATTCTTCTTTTTAATAAAACTCGATCTGCTGGTTTAATTAATTCATCAATTGATGGAACTTCATTTCCACTTGAAGTACTTGTATGATGATTTGGAAATCTTGCACAATGTTCAAAAAGTCGTTGACTTACTTTTTTTTGAACTTCTTCAATTGTATTCTCTAATTGTTTAATAACTGCTTGTCCTTTTAAAGTTTCAACGGTATAAGAATTAATTTTACCTGGCATAATAATAAATGCAACAACTGTCATTTTCGAACCTGATTCTTTTAATTTATGATTAAGTCTTGCAAGTGATTCAATGAAAAAATCACATCCTTTATTTCTAAATTCATATCTTCCAGCAATGAAAAAATAAAGAGTATTTTCTAATTCAAAATCATAATTACCATAAAAATGACCTTTAACAAATTCATGAATTTTTTCCTTTTTAGTGGCATGAAGATTTTGAAATTCGTGAACTGCTTGAAATTTAATAACATTTAAACCATTTGGTAATACACCATCAGGTTTACGTTTTAAAAGATGTTCAGATTCATAAGCAGTAATATGACTAACTGTAGTGAAAACATCTGCTGAATGAGTTGCAGATCTTTCAATACAATACCTATGATAAATACCTCTTTTACCTGCTTCAGCATCAACATCAAAATTACTTAAATTATTATAAAAATCAGTAGAACCAGCACAAAGATAACGACCTAATAAAGTTGCATGAGTTGTAAAAATTGTTGTAACATCAATTTTTCTTTTTCTACATAATGGAAGAGCAACACCAGCTAACCATTCATGACAATGACAAATAACTGCTCTTTCTCTATCATGATAAACTAATTCACCTAAAAACCAAGCAACTAAATAACCTAATAAAATTGCATCATTTGATTCTTGATCATGATTTGGAATTGGAATTCCTGCAATATTCCATAAATCTGCTTTCCATTCATCTAAATGTTGATTTGCTGAATAAATATCGAAAAGAAGAACTCTTGGAGCTCCTTCAATTAACCAACGTCCATATAACCAACGAATACCTCTATTACTCATTGATTCAAGAGTTTTCTTAATATGAGGATCTTTAACAGGAATTTCTTCAACTTCAATTTGTGCTGAATTATAATTAAGTGGTCCAAGTAATGTATAACGTTCTCTATATTCAGCTACGGTAATTGGAGCTTTAGATTTAAGTACGGAATAAATTCCTCCAACTTTATTTGCAACTTCTGTCGCCACTTCAAAAAGAAGATGATTCTGAATATCACGAGTCATCTTAATGCAATATTTAACTAGATAATCTATTTAAATCGTAATTTAATTTCGTCGGGGATCTTCTCCCTTTTATAGTCGCACCCCTGCCCCAGATTGCTAAGAAAAAGTGGGTTATGCGACTGGGGTCAATTTTAGGTGGTATGATTATGCAGGAACGTCATGAATGACTTTTAAAACCACCAGTTTAAAAGTTAGTTAATATTTTAAAAAACTTGTGGAAACTGATGCTGATTACTAAGGCAATTGCATGTCACGTTACTTCCATTGGTTTTGGTGGTTTTGATGATTTATCGAGGACTTACCGAACGTCGCATGAAATTCAATGTCGATCACCCTGAAAATCCAGTCAGCAAAAAACTTAAAAAATAATACGGCTTTAATTAACGCAATTAAACCAATCAATGATACTCACCGGGGAGATTTTGCCGCATTGTTACTCGAGGTAAATCACTAAGTTTAATTGACAATTTTCATTTCTTCCCCTCAATGGCCCCCACTTAATGCAGTAGATCTGGGGCATGTTTCAATTTTGGGCCCTTCCTAATGCGAACAATAGCTGGTGCACAGATCATTTCCGGCACCAGATGTGAGTGGGAAAGGGAGAGATGATTGGCAGATAGTTGGCAGATAGTTGGCAGATGGTTGTCAAAGTTAACTGTGACTATGAAAGGCCATTGTAATGCTTGTTTAACTTTGAAGTTCGAATCGAGTTTGGCTTACTTACACCATTTACATCCATCCAACAAAGTTGCGCAACCATTGTATGATATAAAGAGACAGGAATATGGCGGCATACAAAAGCCTCGTAGACAGTCTGGCTTAACATATTTGTCCACTCTCAACACTTTTATCACAATCAGCTGAGTTTGGCTGGATGGTTTATCGTTTGCCTTTATACATGGTTCATCGAATATTGTAGGAGAATGTCACTATTAGTCAATGGGAGGGTAAAGGCGACGCTCGCAGAACGTCAATGACAATGTTTGCTCCAAGTAGGGCTCGTTCACTGTGAATATTCGAACTAAATACTTACTTCATTTAAGGATTTGGCTGGCAAGTTGAATTCACTTAGCCAAATATACCATTCCTCATATAACTAGTGCCATACTTACTTGAAAAATCGTGTTATAGCTTCAGGGTACCGAAATCCTTTGTCTGGCTCTAAATCGTTGCATAATGACAAGTGACTTGTTCAATTCCTAGATAATATTAGGAATTCTTTTTAGGGATTGTATTCACTCCTTATACCTGTATCATACCCCATCAGCAACAAATCTTGGCTCGATTTGTGCCCTCTGATCCTTGATGTTATGAGAATGTATACCCATACACTCTTACTATCTAAATGATTCAATGGCCTCTTGGCCGAGATCAGTATACTTTCGACTTGAATTCTCCCCTAAACCTTCTTCGCCCTAAAATATTTTCGTGCAACGAGAGGTCTTCAAAAAATAAACTCGTGCTTTGAAAATTAGTAATGAACCTCATATCGAATGTCATCCAGCATTAATTTACACCCTTCAATCTCTGTTTAGAATTCAATTTCTTACCCCATGAGATCACAACAATTTTTAGTATGCTAACAGAGGTTACGAAAAATCTAAAGTTCCTGCTTTTCAGTGCCTGGTCAGCTGTTACCGAGGAAGTATTCTCACCTCAAGTATATGTGCCTTCAGAGGATAAGTGTATGTTACGGTTGCTCCCCAGCATTCGCACAATTTTGCTGCTGGTGCCAAAAGAGGATATATAGAGTTACCTTAATGAGAATTATGTCGCAAATTCAAATTGGTCCGCATCTCCATTTGACACCAACTCGAGATAATGTGTCCTCTCAACGCTACACGCCACTAACCATTATACCGAGCCCAGTCCCAACAAAGAGCACACTTCCTATAAAACATTATTCAATATGTTACCTATATGCAATCACTTTACAGCACATCGCCTATCTCTTGCGTCACTTTACATGAAAAATATTTTTAAGACTATATTTTCTGCCAACCTTAATGAATCTCTCCTGCTTGAGATTGTTCTATATCATGCTGTACAAATAAGCTTGATCTCTCTAGTCTTCTACATGAGGTCAAAACTTACTTGGGAAATTGCTTCAACATAACTGGGGCTCTGATTTTTCTCCGCGTCACCGTTATCACAAGTTCGGGTTTCAATAACCTTTTCCGAGCGATTTCGGACTTTGACATAAATGACTCCAACTTTGGACATTTTTAACCTTTTTGCATCGAAAGTATTGTCCTGACACGCCAAGTATTTCCAACTTGGACCATAATGCCCCGCATTTGTCAACATAAAATCAGTCTCGGTATTGAATTCAACCCATCTAGCATTGCATTGTCTCATCCCCGCAAACCTTACAGTATGGGGTACCTCTGTGAACTCTGGTATAAAGTAGACCCCAAAGTACCATGAACATTCAAAAACCCTAATTGATCATGATCCAACTCAAAAGTTTGCTTTTATTGGCGAGTCTCCCATTCTCTTTGATTTTCCTCATAATCAAAAGATATACGGTTGGGATTGGCAGTAGGAAATACAAGAATCGACTTATTCACCAAATCAAAAATCTTCTCTTTAGGCAGCTTCTTAAACTCGGTCCCAAAGATATTTCAATACTTCATCTAATGCTGACAGCAACTGCAATGAAGACTTGTAAATGGTTAATGCCATCTACCGTGGCTAGACTTCCAGGTTTTGGTGAACATTTTACAGACCGCTCATTCTGGATAGTAAAACAACCAAAAATAGATAAGGATGATGCAATTATCCTTTACCTTCATGGTGGCGCGTTTTTGATTGAAACTCTGCCATTTCAAGTTCTGCAAATGGTTGTGTTACATCAGTTGATTGACAAAAAAGTAAGTAGTCATACCCTGATAATGATTCTTGACTACTCTCTTGCTCATGATAAACCTCTTCCAAATCATATATATCAACTTCAGGAAACTTATGATAAGTTGGTTGCGGATGGTTTCACTAACATTACATTTGTGGGTGATTCAGCAGGTGGGAACTTGTCTGTATCTTTTTTACAAACTTTAAAGAAGAACAAGGCTTCTGTATTTCCTAGAAATCTTGTTTTGATCTCGCCTTGGTTGAAAATAAGACCTACCTCTGACCAATTTGTCCCCGGAAAGTCGTACTACGATAATCATACCTATGATCTCGTTCAACAACCTACGCTTGGTTATTATGAATGGGAGGATGGCCTCGTAGATGGCCTTAAAGTGACAGACTTACAAATCTCCCCAAATAATGGTGCTGTTGATAAGAAGGATTGGGAAGGTATTCCCACATTGGCTGATCATGATTGTGGTATTTGTATTATTGCCGGTGAAGATGAAGGCCTTAGAGACGATATTTTGGAATGGGCTAAAATTGTTCTTGACGTTCCATTATATGATGTCAAATACCCAAGTAATCCAGATAAAAGAGACGATTATGAGTTCCACAGTCATGATGCCGATAAACCATATATTTCTGCCCACGTAGAACCTTTAGGTATCCACGATGATTGGTTTTTAGCTGAGCACTACGTTCGACATCAAGTTGAAAGCAACCTTGAGTTGACTTTCAATGACATAAACTCGGAAGAATTCTTTGCTACAGCCACTGCCGCCAAATTCCTTAATGATAGACTTATGTAGAAATAATATATCATTGAAACTCATAGTCGAAAATGACAGATGATTTCAAGTCAATTCACTCTTCTACTATTCATCTGCTATTCGAAGGGGTACTTATTTTATGTTCTACATCTACTGATCTTATTGTATATTTATATGCTGTTTACTCTTCCATGTCGGAATCTGATGCAAAAGCATCTTTACTTTGTTTAGGCGTAAACCATCCTTCTTCGCCACCCTCTTCTTCTTCATCATCGTCTTCATCATCATCCTCCTCTTCCTCTTCGATCACCAAATTCTCATCAACATCCATGAATTCCTCTTCCTCTTCTTCTCCACTCACAGAAGAATCTTTGAGGTAACTATGCAAGTACCCATTCTTTCTCGATACCAAGACCACATCTTTAGCTATTCTGGCCAAGAATCTTTGTACCAGCTTCATACAACTTGCAAATTCGAATTTATGTCCGTTAATGTACTTTCCGTGACTTGTGAGTAAGTTTTTGATCCATATAAGATTGAATTCAAAATGTTGTGAAGTCATTGATATTTTACCAATAAAAGTTAATAAACGGTCAAGATAAACTACCGGTAAGTCATTGGTGACAAGTTTTATATCTTTGATTGGAATGCTTTCATAAACTTTTTGAATTAAATATTCTTCATTCAATCTGAATGCCATAACCAATGCTGCCAAGTATTCTTTTTCTGTAAGCATTTCTAAGGTGGATTCAGGTGTGATATCAACATCCAAATCGAATGGATCGAAAATTAAAGTATCGTCAACAGAATAAATAAGTAATCCTTCTGTAGATGCAGCTGCAAAAGCTGATGAAGTTGGTGAAAATGCTAATGATGTAACTCTTATTTCTGGACGAACATTTCTTAAACTTGGATCTCCTCTATGAGATCCAGGTAAGGATTTATCCAATCTGTCTTCAACATCACTATTCTCTCCAGCACGATCGATTAAATCAATAGACATACCAGCATCAGTGATTTTACTACTATTTAACATGTTTAAAGTACCATTGATTTGCATGTTAAGAGAAACGGTAAATCTTTTCAATAAAACTTCATTAGTCAAGTCATAAAGACATATACTATTATTATTACCACCAGCAACTAAACTTGATCCATCAAATGAATAATTAACGGTAGTGAAATGTTTTGATCTTGCCGAGTTCTTAGCAGTAAAACGATCCTCTAAGAATCTTCCTGAAGCGATATCCCTTTTCCCATCGATTAAATGAATTTGCTTAGCATCTTCAATATCGTACACTGCAATATGACCATCTAAAGTACTAACAGCAAATTCTTTTGAATCTGGTCTCATTGCTAAACTCAACACATCACTTCCAATTTCAATTGGTTCAACTTGTTGAGATCTTGCAAATATACTCCATATTCTGACTGTTCTATCCCAAGATGCTGATGCTAATACTGAATTTTCAGTACCAAATGAAAGACAAGAAATTGGACCTTCATGACCTGCTAAAGAATCGAGAAGTTGACCAGTTTGAACAGACCAAACAAAGATTTCAAAATGCTCTTGTGATCCTGCAACCACAACTTCTCCACTTGGATCGACTGCTAAACAATTAAATTGAACTCTTTCAGTAGCCGTGAAAGTTCTAAAATTTCTAAATCTTATTAAATCCCATGCTCTAACAGTACCATCTAATGAACTTGAAAATAAAACTTGACCTCTTTTAGCAAATTGAATACCAGTTACAGCTGAAGTATGTTCGGTAAATGTCATAAGACAAAATCCTGAATTAACATCCCATACTTTGATTTTACCATCGTCAGCTGCTGTCACTACTCTAGAGCCATCAGGTGAATAACACAATGCATTTGTTGAATCGAAATGACCTTGTTGTTTCAATATATATGATTCAGATTGCCATTCATAAACAAGAAGTTGACCTGCTTTAGATGATCCAAATGCAAGCCATTCACCTGTACTATTTATATTTACAGTATTAACGGCATTCTGACCCATACTTAATTGTTGTACAAGATTGAATTCAGGAAGTTCATATAATCTGAATTCACCATTACTGAATCCAACAACTAAAAGATTAGATTTGGAATGGAATGTAACACATTTAACATCAGCATCACTGTGGAAAAAGTTTCTATTGGTGATTCTCCATCCAGTTGGAGTCTTTTTTGTTTCGTCATCATTATCTTTTTCTCTAACATCTTCTTCAATTTCACTTTCATTTTCTTGTTCGTTGTCTTCTTCATCTTCGATATATTCATATTGAAATAATGCACCATCTTTACTAACGGTATAAATAATATCTTGTGCTTGATTGAAAAAAGCCTTAACAACATTACCTTTATGACCAGCTAAAGTCATACCAACATCACGTTCTTCTTTCAGTAACGCAAATATTTTTGAAGTCATATCTTTTGAAGTTGAGATGAAAAATCTTGAATCATCAGACCAAGTAATTGAGGTTACATCATCGTAATGACCAGCATGAACTCTATAACGGACAAAAGGAGCAAATTGTCTATCTTCGGTTACATCTGGAGTTTTCCATATTTGAATATATCTTGTACATGCTAAAGCAAAATAATGACCATCTGGACTAAATTGTAAATCATTAACATGATCTTTAAAATTAAAATGATGTAAAACAGTTCGAGATTTATAATTTGTAAGGATAGCTCTTCCATCTTCATCTACTGATAATAATAAAGTTCCTTGTTTATTAAGAGCAATACAGGCAATATTCTTTCTATGCTCAAAACTGAAAGTAAATGATTTATTAGTTATTAAATCAAATTGTGACACCCTATTCCCCACAGGACTAAGAAGTTTAGTACCATCTTCTGTAAACACAAGATTTCCTTCACGGTAAACGGTACCTAACAAGTTAGAAAACTTGAAATCTGACTTCATAATGCAAAATTAATTATATACTATATAATTCTTTAGTTAAGTAATGAGATGAGGTTTTGAAAAATTGCAGCCGGTTACCCGGCGCCATCTCACCAAATATGCGGTCTATTGAAATACTTAATGGTATTATATACAAATCTCTATAAATCAACCAATACAATATGAGTGGACTTTCAAGTAGGGTGATGAACATGAAGTTCATGCAAGCACCCAATCAAAAACCACAGGAGGAAAAATCTTCTAAAAAAGTTACTGACTCATCAGAATGGGGTCTACCTAATGCATCTAAATTAAAGGCTAAAGCTAAAGTTCATAATACACTGTATGTGGGGTTTGCCACAATAAATTCATTTGACGATGAACCATCTGATGACGAAGACGAACAAATACCCGTGCCATCAAATGTAGGAAGAAAAACATGGGGAGCTCCTGTAAAAGAAAATAAAGTAGATCATTTTCAACTAAAGTCTTTGAGACAATCCAACGAATCAAATTCAAAGAAAAAAGAAGAAAAAGAAAGAACTCTCGAGTCTAAAATAGGCAGGAAACCTAATAAGGATGAGTTTGGGTCTATAGACTTTTTGCATAAATTAACTGGAAAGAAACTTGAATCCAATCAAGATAAAAAACGAAGTCTAGAACCAGAACTAGATATCAAACAGAAGAAGAGAAGATTCAATTCTAAAAAACGATAAATAAGATCAAATCATTCATCTTTTATCAAGTTCGTTTCACATTCATCATAGCTCATTTCTTAAATCCTCCATTCATAACAGCTTCACGAGCTACGGAATTGATATGTTTGAATCTATCGGGTCCGAGGTGTACTCCTCCAAACCACCGACTCACCACAACAACCACACCCCACACATCCATCATCTATTGGTTAGTACTCAAATCAATTTCAATCTGTATAAAATACGTACTTGTAGTAAATGCAACATTCTGCTACCGGCAGCAGCTTCTCCATCATCGTCGAAATCTTGGTACTGTACACCGTTTCCACCTCTAATTCTCCATGCCGTCATGCTATGTGCAGCTTTAGATATCTTCTTGTCGGTTAATAGTCTATCAATATACATTTCTGCTTCTTCTACCGATTGAGCACCTCTTGCAAAACCTATGAATGTAGAACCTCGATCTATTGCTGGCAGTGAAGCGAACCACCCTTCAAGAGGATCGTATTGCGGCTTCTGCGGCTCTTCCACTTTGGGTATTGACTTTACGGGTTTGGGTGAGGCTACTACTTGTGGCTTTACTATAGGTTTGTGATTTGCATCATACTCATCAAGCGCCGCTTCTAGCTCGGTCAAAAATTCGAATAAAACCACTTCGCCATCGACGAATACCTTGACAAGGATCGATCTCATGATCCCTTCTAAGTACCGGGTGTCGGGATACTTCAAGTTATCTGTAGATATCACCTGTATGATATCTGGACATACGTTGGGATACTTATCAGTAAATTGAATATGCACACTAAGGCAAGGTCTATTTGGAACGGAAAATTTAATGATATGATCCCTTATTGGTTCCACTGATCCGGGATAGATAGCACCAATGGCTTCAAGCTCATCTACTAGTTCCTGTGACGACATCAGTCCTGGTGTAAATTCGGAACAAGTTAGTTCAGTAGTGAAATTTCGCGGCTACTCATCTTCAACCCAGATTTAAATCAGTACTCCTCTTCCTACTTGTGACTTTTCCAATTCCAATATTTGTACAGTATAATCTTGACTTCTAACCATGCCTACTGCCGAGGAACTCAAGGCTCTTGGAAATCAAGCGTTTACGGCTAAACAGTATAAGAAAGCTGCTAAAATTTATCGCGATGCCATATCGATCTCTCCAACCGCCGTTCTCTATTCTAATAGAGCTCAGTGCTTTATAAACATCGAGGATTGGAACAGGGCGTTGTTTGATACAAATGAAGGTCTACTACTTGCAAAAGATGACTCAATAAAGTGTAAATTATGGTATCGTCAGGCAATCACTCTCCAGGCACTTGGACGTCTCAAACATTCTCAAGAAGCCGTAAACCACGCATTGGACATTGACCCCAAAAACGGGCCTGTATTGCAATTGAAAGCTGAACTTGAGAAGTCAGATTTACAAAAATCAAAGAAATTGAAGTCCTCAAACTCAGTAGATATTGAGATAGTAGACGAAATTCCTCCTGAATTGAAAGCAATGCTACAGTCTGAAAAATCAACTCCAGTTCAAGGTGGTCCACTAGAATCAAGCGAAAATGGCTTTAAACCAAACTCAACACTTCAAAGCGAACAGAATGCAATCTCCGATGCTGCTGCTAAAGAAATTGATGATCTTTTTAGTAAACAAAGTACCAAAGTGACAAACCCTTCGGTGGCATCTGTGCCCGAAGAAACTTCATTTAACCACAGATCTATGTACCAGCTCGAAGCCCTTCTGAAATTACCTCTGGATCAAAAACATAATGCATACCTATATATTCTTCAAATACCTGCCGAAGATTATAGTGATCTTTTCCAGATTTCAGGTATTGATGCAAATTTCTTTGCTTTTTTCATCGAAGCTGCTGCATATGTGGCTACAAATAATCTATTACAAAATTGGGTAGAAACTATACATTCCTATCTTATTTTATTTTCTAAGTTCAGAAGATTTAGTTTGGCACTTCTGTTTTGCTCTAGTCAAGATATAAATACCTTAACAAATGCAATCAATGCAGAATCTCCTCAATTATCTCCCGACTTCCAAAGAATCTTGAAATAGTATAGCAAGATTATCTCAAAGATCAAAATCAACCACTGACGCTCTCCTTTGAGTTATCGGTTTATTGGACTGAACTAATTGTTGGGCAATATCTGGAAGATATGAATGGAAATCTATATGAAATACGTTAACTGCAATCACAGGCGCTGCAAAAATTCCAATAAACCCAACCAACGAAAGTATCATGACTATAGCATACAAGTTAACGATAGCCTGATTTCTTTTTCTTCCCTTCTTGGACACTAATCGTGGCCGAATTTGATTACCTGGTTTCAACCAAAATAACATCATTGAATGAAACCTATTTGCATAAGGAATCATCAATAGAGGAAGCTGAACAAAAATTATAAAATGACCGATGAATACATCTCTAGCAAAGTAACTTAATTCAGTTATCTTGCAAAGATACTCTCTCAATGGCTGTGTGAATATATGCCATCCTAAACCAGTCCCGATCCACTTACCCGACCACCATGCTCTATTGCATTTCCCATGTTTGTACTCTCTAGATACGAATAAAATAATTAATATTTCGAATATCCAGTTTTGAATTAAACACCCCGTAGTAAAACCCAAAATTGTTTTACCAAATTCCCAATTTTGACACAACCATAAAAACTCAAATGCTGCAATATGACCTAAAATACTCACTAGACGAACTATTGCAGCTATTAAGGCAGGATATTTCTTGAATATTAGTGACATGATTGGACCGGAAATACATGAAACAATAAAGAACAAAAGTAATACGACCATATCGAGGACAATGGGAAATAATGCCACAACTAACACTCTTAATAGGCTATTTGCAGGGCTAAGACCTCTTCGCCTTGAATCACCCTGTGAGTTACTGTAAAGATATGCACAACCGATTGCCAAAATCTCCGACGATTTCAAAAATAAAGTAGAAGAAATCAAGTTAAGCCGGGATGGTTTAATATCGTTGACTAACTTGATCTCCTGATCATTTCCTGCAACCTTCTTGTTTTTGACTCCCGTTATACGTGATCGTATTAATCTAATATACCCAATCCAAGTTACTTCTCGCTTCTTACTGTTACCCTGCAACAACCAATGAATATAAGTTTTGTAGTCAATGAAGAATTCGATGCATGAAAATTGGTTAGGATTGAAAAGGAACGGACAAATAAGAAGTCCAACTATTGTTACCCAAAGGTAAAGAAGTATAATTTTCCACATGGTCATAGAGCATACAAGTATAAGCAATCCACAATTGATTGCAAAGTAAAGACTTTCATATGCAAACCTAGAATACAACGTTGACAACGCTACTCTTGAAGTTGCAAATCCTCTCCCTGTAGCAATATATCTGGCACCTCCGACAGATATATCACTTACTAGAGATTGGCTATAAATTCTGCATAGAAACACTTCAAATAATGGAGAAAACGAAATCAAATGTTTTCCAAGACGGGTCAATGCATTGTACAATCCTCTTTCTGTCAATTCCTGAACCCATAATGGAATGAAAGAAATTGAAAATACAACAAATATAGAGTAGATACTCCGCTCGAGCCATTTGACAACAGGAACCAAATTATAACATCCCGTTGGTCTCCTGGGATCGGTAATTGGTCTGTGTCTGTTATATTCACAAATAGTTGCATCTTTTGTTAAAACTGCAAGATTAATACCAACAATCAAGAACAATTTGATAGAGACTATGATGAAAACATTATTCAAGTGAAAGCCAGGATGTGCATAATAAAACGAAAGAAATCTATCCAATGGAAGCTGTGTTCCTAAATAGAAGTACTCCCTACTTAACATTTGTTCTCCCATACCAGCACCTATTTTAGTTGTGAAGTTTAAAATCGAGCCAAAACCTAAATCACGACCTTTTCCACATTGCATATACTCACAGTGTTTGATTCTACCTCCTCTCATGACTGCATTCATACCAGCATAGATATCTTCATTCAAATGTAATCCTTTTTGAGCTTTGGAAACACCTCCTCTCGTAGTCATGAAGATAGAGTTCAAAAAATCTGGGTGGCCATAATGTAACTTACCACCGATATGAGCTAAGGTTCTTGCAAAAAGTGTTCCAAATGTTTGTTCTTTTCCTGCAGCAACATCACCAAGAATTCCTATATTCTCCGAAAATATATACTCTCTTGTACCAATTATAGCTACCGGATTCGAACAGTCGTCTTGTTCCAATTCTGGGGAATATGGATCCAATGGCATTGTCATTTCCTCAAACTCACCCAAGACACTTCTTATTTTCAAACACTCTTCCAAATAATTATCTTGATTAGCATCTACAAGCTGAATGTATTCACCACGGCAAAATATCAAAGAGTGATTTTGATTATCACTCTTACCATCACCCAAAATCGGGTTTCCTGACAACCTTATTCTGTATTTCGGTTCTCTGTCTCCATTTTCTAACAAAGCACAGCTTCCATCAATAAGACAAGAGAAATATATAGTTTCACCAGTTCTCGTATCAACTTCTTCATCAAGATAAGCAATTTGTAGTTCTGGGTATGCCCTGAGTAAGAACTCTTTGTTTTCTTTCTCTTCCTGTGTAAAGAATTTAAGTCTTTGCATGGACGTTATCATTCTGAATTTTCTTAATGCCATAAACGAAGCAGCATCAAACTTGTCGTACTCATCCTCAAACTTGTTTTGATCAGGATTTTCTACGTCGAATAATAGCTTTATTGCACGAGAATAGTTCATAAAACCGGAAACTGTTCTGTATAAGGTTTGTGATCTAAGAGATGCCCAAACTCTAGTTCTCAACATATACTCTGGCGTCGCTACTTTGAATCCAACAGTATTAAAGGGAAGATCATTAAGTTTATTTTTTTCAACTTCTGCCAGTGATGAGCCTGTATCAAACTCTTCAGAGAGCATCTTGGTATCTTTTACAAAGTTTGACCATTCGACGGGATGAAGCTGCTTTAAGTACTCTAACATGGTTACATGAGCATATTGGTCTTCCTCTCTGATAATTTCTCTCAAAGAAAGAGTAATTTTCTCACTGTAATGAGGAACTAATACAGTGAATGAAGGCATTGAATTGATATGTGTGACTTCTGGCATAGGGGTCGATAACGACTGAGCAAAAAATGTGATTCTTCGTTGAGCTTCTGACAGTCTGTACAATAGGGTGGATTTCATGGACTGATCCTCTTGTGATACGAAAAATGTTGGCTCTTTCAAACTTGTTCCCCCTTCAGCGCCAGGAATATCAACATTTTTATAAATAAGTTTATGAACGTGTTCTAAGGAGAGGAGGTGTTCTCGATACATTGTAATTACAATGGAATTCCACACTAGAGACACTAATAGTTTTCCACCTACATCCTTCTCAGATGACGTATGAAGAATCTTTGAAAAAATTCTTTTTGGAAGCTGAGAAAATATATTTCTCCAAGGGGTCCAGATAGACACACCAAGATAAAATGACAGGCAAACTGAAAAGGTAGTATTCCAAATGATGTACCACAAATAGGTATCTAGGAAAAACAATACTAAATCTGTCACTAATATAGCTCCTAATAAAATTTTAGGCTGGTGAGAACAAAGCCATCTTCCTATCCACACTTCCCCTACACATCTAGTCATGGACATGATACTCAACTCTCTGATAGGGTCTTTGAGAGAGAGGATAAGGAAGACATAAGACTCAAGAAATTTGGAAGTGAATACAGCAAACCATAACCCATAAGATGCAATTTTGTCACTTCCTTTTAAGCTAAAAAACGCGGTTGCAAATTTCCTATTCGGAAGAAATTTATGATCTTGCACGTCGGCATGATTTTCAAATAACCTACCTAGCGGAACAATTGATAGATACAATACTGTGAAGATCGAGACAACGAATTGGAGAATTGACGCGGCCAATCCTAGCTTATTAGATCTGCTCAAAGGGTACGCCCAAAGCAAATATATAGAAGGTGATGTATTGAGAAACCACAACATAATTAATAGCACAGCCCTTCTGAATACGGGATTTGCTCCTGGCCATCTCCGAGGGACTAATGCTAGCTCCATAAACAAGGATACAATACATACTAATGTAGCAATCGAGCCCGCTAACGACATCACTGTCAATCGGGCCTGAGGTGTAGGCCGATTATCTAAACTGATCTGGTAGTTCGAGGTATAGAGGGTTGAAGAGTTGAAAGATACATAGTACCAAAACATACTGAAATGAATAACCCAGATTCGGTTGAAATCCATAAATATATGAAGCCAATATCTCTTTTCTTTGAAGGTTTTGTAAAAGACTTTTTTCCAGTTTATTTGATCAAAAAACTTATACCTTTCACCTGCTGGGATATCCATTAACTTGGTTTTATCATTTAATACAATTCTTTTGAGGCCTTTATAGTACCAAAATAATTGATTCATATCATCATATCCAATTATGTCTTTATGATCTTTATCATTATGAACATAGACTCCCTCGACGCTCATATAAGATTGATCTCTTAAGAATTCATAAAGAGGAGTAATTGTATGATCTAAAAAATTCCCATTAATTTCAGTAGACCTTTCATCAGAAAGTTTAGAGTAATAGTAATCATTACAGCACTTAAAAATGAAACATAAGCACTCCGGTATGAATCTAACATTGTTAGCTTCTCCCCAGCATAACAAATACAATGCTACTTGAATTACACAGTCAATGGGCAACAAACTATTCATATTCATACACCATTGCAGGGCGGCATCTTTTGTTGAGTATTCATGATCTGAAATAGATATATCAGCATTTGAAACGTCATCAGCATATAAACTAGCTGCAAAATACCATTTTCTAAAATTGGCATTTGCACCTCCAATATAATCAGCGTGAATAGATCTTAATGCTTGAGCTGGGCCCATTCTTGATGCTCTAGAATCGAGTAATTTCAAGAAATAATCAAACATATTCTTGGTATTATCTAATTGAAATCCAAACATATTCATTAACTTCATAAATGCGGCTTCGATTTCTACTCTACTAATTGGAATATCATCACCATTCCATGACGGATAAGGATCATATCGCTTAGAAAAATTATCGTAAAGAGCAGTGTCGCTGAAAAGTTCTCCAGGAACTTTCAGATCGATTTCTGGACAATATACAGCGCTACATCTTCCGGTATCAGCCCATCTACCAGAGGTTACAAAAGGAGTTCTAAATCCTGTGGTAGGTGCTGAGCCATTAGGAGAATCTTTGGTTAGTATGACTAATCTTTCACTAAATTCGACTGTTTACTTACTAAAGCTAAAAGAATCGGGTTTATCCATAGTAATTCTTTGCACTAAAGTACTCTTCATGGGTAGTTGATATTTTTTACAACCACAAAAAAGATGCGGATAAGTTGCAGCCAATTTTTGACTGTACTTTCGCAAGCAAAAAAGTATACCTATTTAATTCATTATGCAACATAAAGCATGATTCAATTTGAAGTTAACTTCTTCGTTTATACTTGAAACTGAGATATTTCTTTGTGAAGGAATGACCATTGACATGGTAGAAGAATTTCTTTTTTTTGCACGGCACCGTCGTTCTTTTAACGTAACTATAATGTTGGAGGTCTCCTTTCCTGAAATTATCGGGCCTTGAAATTATCTGGGTGCCGGATGTAATATCAACACATTTCGATAGCATTGATGTTTAGGGACCCATGGGCTAACATACTCCAGTGACCACAAACCTCAACAGTAACAGTCTGGATACATTTCCCAATTCAAGTATACATTGTTATACCACGAGCATATGCGGCATCACACCCAAACTAAAATAGATCTACTGTTGTCAAATTGAGAGCTTCTACCCCTGTGATGAGTTACTAAGCGAAAAAATAAATGTATGGCTTAAAAATATAAATTATGTAATTGGGGAATATGTTTCTAAATTTAGAATTGATTGAGATTGACTGCATCTAAAGAAATTTTTCTCACCAAATGGGGTAAATGCTCCGATTAAAAGCCTCGTGTATTCTTCTGTTGCAGCCATAGTAGTCCGTAGTTGACGTGATTTGTGTAAACCAAATATGCTAATGACGTCGGAGTAAATAAGTTCTAAATTTAAACTTGACATGAATAATCTGGGGTATAAAAGACTGTATGAATTCGGACCAAATCAGTTTATTCTATATCAAATCAATCATTACTCTTTAACTCATAATGAAATTCGCTTCTACTTTTTCCTTCGCTGCCCTTGTTGCCATTGCTTCTGCTGGTCGTTTCTTGAACGTTGTCACCATTCACTCTGGTTCTGATTACCAATACAGTAACCTTACTCTTAGTGGTGATCAAGTTGTTGTTGGCTCAGGTGAAGGTCTTAATTTGATCGCTAATGACGACGGTTCTCTTGTTGATTATGATACTAAAAAATATTTATCTGTCAATTCTGACGGTAACATTGTTGAAGGTTCTAAATCAGATACTCGTTTCACCCTTTATGAGGAAGATGAACTTACTTATAGCGGTCATGAAGTTTTCAGTGTTGATTCAACTAACGACAAATTAACTATCAATTCCGGTGATAATGATGTTGGTCTTGTTTTGCAAGCTGTGAATGTAGCTAATGCTGCTAATTTATACCCATCTGTTTCTTCTACTAGTAGTTCGGCTTCAGCTACTAGCACTTCTACCTCATCTACAAGTAGTTCTACTACATCAGCCACCGCTTCAGCCGTGCCAACTTCTTTCGGATTAATTTCAATTGCTTCTGGAAGTGAAGTTCAAAATGCTGCCATCAAAAAAGTTGATTCTCACACCTTTGTATTCTCCGTTGGTGGATCTGAAGGTAGTGACGTTACTTTAACTTTACAAGATGACACTTCATTGGTAGACCAAGATGGTCAAGGTATTTACGTTAACCCATCTACTGGTGAATTTGGTGAAGTTCCTCCTACTGGACGTCAAGCCGCATCAACTGGTTTCTCTATCGAGGATGGCAATCTCATTTACAATGGTGAAAACTCTTGGAAAGCATGCCCAAGTGGTGACGATAAGTACTCGTTAGCTAACATTGACTGTACTGGTGGTACTGGTATTTCATTACAAATCGTCGCTTAGATTGATTCTAAGTATATTTAGCATTCTGAAAAAAAAAAATACCTCATCATACCTCAGTCATTTTATCATTTCCATTCGATCTTCTTCTATTGTTCTTTGACATTACTTTATATGTTTTCTATTCAAATATAAAAAATTTACAATAAAAGTGTAGCCTTAAATATATTTTTCGCAGCCATTATTCATCATCTGATACATATGGTGCATCTATACCATTGTATGCAATTCTGTTATGAGTTCCTCTTCTTATCAATACTGATATTCTTGGAATCTTTCCTCTGGCCGACTTCTCAGCTATATGGTCTTTGACATCTGCAGCAGCAATACCTCCACTCAAAAAATTACACGCTAAACCTGTAATAATTGGTGCTGACATGGAAGTTCCTGAAAGAGTATGTGGATTATTATAGTCATGGGCATTCAAGCTTGAAACACTTTCACCACTTGCAAATACATCAACACATTTTCCCCAGTTCGAAAATAATGCAATATTATCATTTCTATCATCTATGGAACCAACAGTTATAGCTGAACCAGCACTTGCAGGACTCGTATAACAAGCATCCATTTTTTGATTTCCTGCAGCAACAACAATAGTAAGACCGGTTTGTACAGCAGCATCTATTGCTTGGTTAATTAATTTATTTCTTGTTGAACCTAATGATAAATTTGCTACACCCGGTACGCCGCTCGCTTCTCTATGATTGGCAGCGTACTCCAAGGCAGATAACACGGTTATCAATGATCCCACACCTCTTCGATCCAAAGCTTTAATATCAAATATATTTACCTTTTTTGATGTACCGAAGGTTTTCGAACCAATTACACCAGCAACATGAGTTCCATGACCATTGTAATCGCCTCGACCTTCATCAGTGAAATCGGTTGCAAATTTAGCTCTTCCTTCAAAGTCGGGATGATCAATTTCTATTCCAGAATCAATCACATAAGCATTCACTCCTTTCCCAGACTCTTCTGTGTCATAAACATATTTGTAAGAAGTATCATCTTCAAGTTTGTAGTATGAAGAAAGTCTTGCTAAATGTCGTGGTGAATGATGTTGAACTTGAATTTCAAATGCATTAAATACTATATCAGGTGTAATTTCATTAACAAAAGGACAGTTCTTTAGTTTATCAAGTGCAGAAGAAGTAAAATTTCCAATCATTACTGTGAAATTTCCAATTTTAAAGGATTTTTTTATAAATTGTTTTACTCTTCTTGATGGAGGATAAGTAGTATCATAATTAAGGAAATTTTCTAAATCATTATTCAAATTCAAAGAAACAACATGATCAGCAATTGTAATCGATGCAATAAGTGAAATAAATAGCCAATGAATTATCAACATTGTCAAGTATCTTTAAAATATTTGGTTGCAAAAATATACTGGTACAAATACACAAATAAAAATTAATACAAATAATTCATATATTTACAAAAATTTACTTAAAATATTTAAACTAAAGTGATTGTAAGAATTTAGCTTTTTCTTCACTAGAAAGAGTAGAAATAAAATCTTTAATAGTAGAAGCAGCAACTTGTTTATCTTCATTGAAAATACTGTTAACTTTCTTACGGTTATTATCTTGTTTAAGTTCATCAAATTTCTTTGTTAATTTAGAGTGATTGTTTTCAATATAATTACTAACGGCTTCATCGTCATCGTAATCAACTGTTGGCATCCAACTCTTTAATCTAGCGATTTTTTCTAATTTATCATTTGATTTAATTTCTTCACCAATCAATTTTAATAAGTATTCTTCATTCAAACGACGACGTAAACGCCAGAAGAATACACGTCTAGCATCAACCCATTCAATTTCTCCCTTAATTACACCTTTTGCCAACATACGACCAGCTCTATCATGTAAATCAACGAATTGAACAGAAATTTGAGAATAAATTGGTAATAAGACTTTTTCACGAGCAGTTAATTTTGCAGAAATTTGTGAATGTTCATCTGATGATAATGATTTATTAGCTAATTGTTGTTTTAAATCACGATAAGTTGGATCTAATCTTTCCATTGTAGCTAAAAGTTTATCACGTCTATATTTAATACCAACTAATCCAGCAGCTTCTAAAACACCACCTCTTGAATTACTATCAGCATACATTTCCATCATATCAGAATTGATAGTTGGATCAACAACAACCCATGAACCACCTCTTAATTCACCATTTGGTGGAATATAAGTGAAAATTGGTTGTTTAAAATCAACTAATGCATCAACAATAAATGCACCATACTTTAAAATTTCATTATACATATCACGTTGACCACCAGAGAAACCTCTCCAATTTGCTAAAATCATCAAAGGTAATTGTTCACCATTATTAAAATCTTTAATAGCTTGAGCAGTTTTAAAAGCAGAATTTGGATGCCAAACTTGACCTGGTTCTTGAATTAAAACTTCAGTTGAATCAGGATTTGCAGGATCGGCAGGAATTAAATTATCAACAGTTCTATTTTCAACTCCAATAACACCCATTGGAATACCGCCAATACGAGCTCTACCAACAACAACACCTTTTGCCCAACCAGATAAAGTTTCTTGGAATGAACCTTTATCAAATAAACCAGATTCAAATTCTCCACTATCTAAAGTACGACCTTCAATCATCCAACGAACATCATAAGGTTCATCACTTGGTGGATAATATTCAATATCTCTATCCCAATTATCTTCAGATTCTAAAATTGGAACTGGCATTCCACGAACTGCTGGAACATAAGCTAACCATTCCATAATTTTTTGAACCCCTGCTAAATCATCACTAGCAGTTAAATGAGAAACACCATTACGGTACATAATTTGAGTACCACCTAATTGTAAGTTTGAAGAATAAACTTCTCTACCTAAAATTTTATTAATAGCAGGAGCACCTGTTAAAATAATTGGTTGACCTTCAATTTGAATTGCTCTTTGACCTAATCTTACCAAATAAGCACCAATACCAACGGATCTACAAGTAACTAAAGTAATGGTGAAAATATCTTTATAAGCTCTTGAAGTAGCACCGGCAATTAAACCAGACCCTTTAAGACATTCGACACCTAAACCATCTTCTTCACCAATAATTGATTTAATTACATGACGTTCATTACCTTCTTCCACGATTTTTTCAGTAATAACAGTATCTGATTTCCCACTTTCGTCAATGATTTTCTTATCTTCTGCTGATAAATATAAGTATCTGAAACCTTTTTCTGGTTTACCATCTTCATTCCAAGCAACTTTAAATAAATGAACAAATTCTTCAGCAATACCAATTCTAGCACCAGAATTAGCAGAGAGATAAATTCTTGGAATACCTAATTCTCTTGCTAATTCAGTACATTTATTGAAAAATTCATCTTCACTTGGACCAAAAGATCCAATTTTATGAGTAATATCATTTGCAACAATGATAAAATCACGACCACGAGAATATTCAGGAGTTTTAGCAGTAACTTTAAACCCAACCATACCAGTTTTATTGGCACCAGGTTCACGTTCAACAGCTGCTAAATCACCATTTTCATCAGGAATTAATTCTAATGAAGTGAAAACATCTTTTGGTACTTTTGCTGAATCTTTATAATTTTTCCATTGGGATATAATTGCTTGACGGAAAAGTTCAGGGAAATCATAAACGTAAGTTGTACCCATAATATGAGCTTTATAACGTTTTGGTTGTAATGATTCTTTTGCTGGATATGGAGTTAAAATTGGTCTTAAATGCATTGGTCCTGGAGTACCAATTGATTTAAATACCCATTCATTCTTAGAGTTTTTTATCTCCATATATAAATCTGATTTAACAACATAACCTGAAACATTATTGATAATTGCTCTTAATGGGAATGAATTACCAGTAGTTGGATCAGTACAATGAATTCTAATTTCTGCACCGGTAACTCTAAGTCTCCATAATCTTCTACCGAATCTTTCTAAGAATGAACCAAATGCTGCTTCAACTTCTTCAGGTAAAACATTAAATACAGCAGAAAAGTTAATGAAGATATGATTTAAATCTGAATTAGAAGTATCGATAACTTCTAATCCATCTAAAATATCAGACATCAAACGATTAGATTCTGCAATCAAGTATTCACTAATACTAATATTATCACTGATAATACCGGTTCTAATAATACCTCTAGTGAAAAGTCTTTTATCTGAAGGTGAATTTTTACCAACCGCTTCATAAACATGAATATTTCTGTTATCGGTGAAAATTGGTTTAATATCGAAATTATTCAATCTTCCTAATTCTAATTGGAATGCTAAAGCAGGTTCAATATGACGAATTACTTTATTTTCAGTATACTCAGGTCCAGTATAAGTATAATATTTTGGATAAGAACCAATTTGATTTGCAAGAACAAAAGTAATACGACGAACAGAAGCAATCTTAAGATCTTCTTTCATTTCATCTAAAACTTCATTAACTTTAGCTAAAACTTCATCTTCTGAAACATACCCATCACTATTTGTAATAACAATATTAACCACATTCATAAGTTCAGGAGTTTTATCACCAGCAGTAAAATTAATTGCATCTCTTGGTTCAATTAAATCAAGAGCAGCAGGAAGTAATTCATCAACATCATCAAGATGTTTAACAGGAACCAAAATACCAGTTCTTGTATTTTGTTCTGATTTTGAATCAACAACAAATGATAAATCAGAAACTGAAGCAGCACGATTCATCGACAGAGGTTTATCACTTTCAGATTTTAAATCTTCTGAAGAAAATGGAGTTACTGAGGTATTTGGTAATTGAAATTTCCATTGAATAATAGGAATTTTATCATGGAAATGATATGTAACTGGACCTAATGAATAAGCACGATAAGAACGACGTACATAAACTTCTGCAGCAGCAATTGCAACCCATTCATCAGAATTAACCATAAATTGTGGTAAAACATCGAAAACAATATGTTTTGAATCAACAACTTCTTTTATAGTTTCTAATTTTGGACTACGATGAACAGCATAAATTTCACCATAAGAAGTCTGTAAAACAGAAGATCTTAAAATATGTTCTAATTGATCAGATCTTTCTTTGATTGAAGGTAAAGAACATTGAATTAAAATTTCTTTTGCTTTAAGAGCAACTTTTGAAGTACCTCTTGATTCCAAAAGAACTAATTTTTTTAAACTTTCTCTTAATTTTATAGCAACACTTGATGATGAAAGTAAAATTGGTTGATATTGATCTAAAATTGCTAAAATTAAATTATTCTTTGAACTAACACGAGAATGTGATAATGCAACACTAATAACATTATTAAGAGCATTTTTATTTTCATCACGAAGTCTTAAAATAACTTCATCTTCACGAATATTATAACCAGAAAATAATTGTTCAACATTATAATATTCATCAAGTAAACTTGCAAATAAATCATATTCATGATCACTTAAACCACGAGAATATTTAGTAGCAATTTGAACCAATGGTGCAACAATATCATTAAATGTATAATCAGCATCATGAGAAGCTTTTTGAATATGTTTTAAAATTTGTTTTGCAGGGAAATCAGCATTTCTTGATTGAGTTCTTGAAATTAAAGTTGATAAAGTTTCATCTAGTTTAATTGGTAATCTTGAATGTAAAGCAGAAACTGATAAATTCCATTCAGAATATGGTAAATCACGATCTTGTAAAACTTCAGTTAAAGTTTTCAAAGTACTATTCATAATAACTTGATTATCAAAACCTGCTAAAATACTTCTTAAAATAGCTTCACAATTTTGAAATTTGTGAATAGGTTTTGTACCTTGAACAATTGGATCACCAATAGTTGGTAAAGTACCTTCAAAAGGTAAAGCATGTTTTACTTTTGATGGATCATCTAAAGATAAAATTGCTAAAATATCACCAGCATTAACAGTTGATCCAGGTTGTTTAATTAATTGAGCAACCCCATTTTCTTGAGCAATTAATGGCATACACATTTTCATTACTTCAACTTCAGCATAAGCTTGACCTGCAATAATATGTTCACCACTTTCAACTAAATATTTAACTAATTTACCAGGTGATGGAGTTCTTAATTGAGTTGGATCATTTTCTGATTCTAATAAACAAGTTTTACTATCAACTGATAATCTTGTTGCTGATGCTTCTTCTTTCCAATAAACTGAATGTGATCTACCTCCAATTGCACAAAGTAATCCACCATCTGATAATGGTCTAACTCCAACAACTGCTCTTGTACCATTTAAAAATAATGTATAACTATCATTTGAAGATTTTGTTGCAGTAAATTTATATCTATGACCTTCATAAATAAAATCAACTGGGAAAATTGTTCTTAATAAATTTTTATGAGGAACTTGACCTTTTTCAAGTGATTGAATATATTCTTTTTTATCTTCTTCTGATTGTATATGAGCTTTTGTAACTGCCCCACAAACAACTGCAATAATTGGATCTGGTCTTTCAGCAGTTAATTTTTTAGAAATTAATTCATCTAACCAACCAGTTGTTATAGTATTACCTTCAAAATCAGGAGTTTCTAATAATTTAATTAAATATTCAACTGTTGTTCTAAAATCTCCTCTAATACTTAATTCTTTTAATGCAACGACCATATGTTTTCTTGAAGCTTGACGATTTTCACCAAATGCAAAAATATGACCAAATTGTGAATCAGAGAATGAATGTATAGATGATTGATTACCAACTGAGAAATACCCCCAAACATTTGAAGAAGATCTAAAATTCAATTCATGTAATGAACCACCTGATGGTTTAAAACCCTCACCAGGATCTTCTGATGTAATACGACATGCAGTTGTATGACCTTTAGGAACAGGACGACGTTGACTTACTAAAGAATTTTCTGTTTTAAATTCAAAATCAATTTTAGTTGAAGTATGAGGATCAACACCATATAAACTTCTTATATCTCGTATTCTATGCATTGGAATACCCATTGCGATTTGTAATTGAGCAGCTGGTAAGTTGACTCCAGTAACCATTTCAGTTGTTGGATGTTCAACTTGTAATCTTGGATTTAATTCTAAGAAATAAAATTTATCTTCTGAATGAGAATATAAATATTCAACAGTACCAGCAGAAACATAACCAACTAATTGACCAAGTCTTACAGCAGCATTTTCCATAGCGTGGAAAGATTCTTTATTTGCAATTGTAACTGGAGCTTCTTCAATAATTTTTTGATGTCTTCTTTGAACTGAACAATCTCTTCCAAATAATGAAATATTTGTACCATATTGATCAGCTAATAATTGAACTTCTAAATGTCTTGCATCACCAGCTAATTTCATTATAAAAATTGGTGAACCAGGAATTTCATTTGCTGCTTGTTGATATAAAGTTACAAAATCTGATTCATTATCAACTTTTCTAATACCTTTACCACCACCACCTTCAGAAGCTTTAATCATTACAGGAAATCCAATTTCTCGAGCTTTTATAAGTCCATCATCTGGACCTGTACAACAACCTTGTTGATAAACAGAATCTTTAACAGAAACTAAATTTGTTTCACTATCAATTTCAACTTCATCAACACCAGTACCAGACCAAGGAATACAAGGAACTTTTGCATGTTGAGCAACAATTGTTGAACTAATTTTATCACCTAAAGATCTCATAGCAGAACCTGGAGGTCCAATAAATACAATTTTTTTTGGAGAAGCTGCTAACATTTCAGGTAATAAAGGATTTTCTGAAGCATGACCCCAACCTGCCCAAACAGCATGAACATCAGTTCTTTCAGCAATTTCTAGAATTAAATCAACATTTGCATAATTATTATTATTTGTTCCACCAGGAACTTCAACGAATTGATCAGCCATTCTAATATATTCAGCATTTGCTTCTAAATCTTCTGGTGTTGCCATTACAGTAAATTGTATAGCTCTTTCATCACCAAAAGTTTCATAAGCCCATTTTCTTACAGATCTTATTTCTTTAACAGCAGCAATACCATTATTTGCAATTAAAATTTTTGATATAACTGTATGACCTTGATGTTCTTTAACAAAATCAGTTACTTTACCAGGTTCTGATTTTTCAATTGTATTTAAACCTATAAAATGATCAGCTAATGATTTATGAAGATTTGAATAATCATCTTGTTGAGAAAATTCTGATGTTGAATAATCTTGTTGAATTGAGTTATTATCAGACATAATTTTAAATTTATTAAATATTGTTTGATAAGGACGACAAATATGGAAAAGTCTTATATGATGAGGATGATGAGGACCAATACCAAATTTGTACGCTCTTGAAAGTCTGTTAGTAAAAGTGCTTCTAGCACGCATTCAAAAGTCTTAATAAATTCAAATTTCAAAACGATTCAATCGCTTTAAACTCGAATCAAAAACTTAATAATTTTAGTCTGGGGAAAAAGGATCATATACCCAATACTATATACATATTTTAAACAAAGTATATGGTTAATGAACTACCGCGACACTAATTACCTTTATTAAGTTATATAATGACTTTAAATTTAATTATTATTTGTTAATACATACACCTAAGTAAGTTATTTTAATATTAAAATTTTCTTTAGTGGAAAAAAATTTTTGTAACCTTTTATCTTTTCTTATATGAGGTTATATAAATCTTCATAATAAAACCAACAGCGCAGAAAATATCCATAACCTCAACACAACATTGACGTACAAACACAAAATCAACTTTTTTCAGCACAACATTTCCCTAATAACTTGTTTGACATGTCGTGTTATCACCACTTTAAACTAGGCTTACTCCCAACATAGCTGTGTTGGGCCAAAATCTGCGAATGAGCTGACGTAGTGATTTCAACACGACCGGACCTAATTACCGGTGTTCTTGGTAGGAAATTTGCCAGTGTGACGGGCTGAGTAGTAGTGAAGATGTTTTAGTTTGGGGGATTAAGTTGCCGTAGTTAATGGTGTTGGTGCGGTGAAAATTTGCACCCTTGCGATCGCCAGTGAGAGGGTACAGTGCCGAGAAATATACACATTGAAGTAGGAGAGAATTATGAGTGAATAGAATTAGGGTCTGTGATTCAATTCAGCCATTTCTACAATTTCTAAAAGTTATTTTATTTTTCAATTTTTTCAAATTTTTCAGATTTTTGGTGTTTTTCGTGTTTTTCACATTTAGTAGCATTTACGCATTTGCAATTGCAACAATTTCCTCAGACTATTCATTCCAATTTGGGAAGGGTCGCATTTTTTTGCAGTCAAACATACTGGGTTAATTAGCTCTACACTCTATGTAAAATTAATCTCAATCTCATTATACATTGTCTAACATTTTAAACTATTTAAATTTTCTCTTATTTCACTTTCGTTATACATTTTATAGATTTTCGCTGGTTAACTTCGTTGGTAAATTGTAGTTAATTCTTAACCACTTCAACGTGTTCGCTATATTCTTTGATCTTAGCCTCAACATCCTCAACAGCTCCAGCGTGAATATATGGAAGTTCTCGGGCAATTCTAACGGCTTCCCATGGTTTACTAACTGGTGTTTGTTGGAAAATAATATCCATTTCTTCCAAACTTCTTCCTTTAGTCTCAGGATAAAGATAATAAAATACAGGAATCATTAAAAGATTGATAACAGCAAAAATAATATAAGTATATGATTCAATTCTTTCAAATAATGGTGGACATGCCATTACAACTGCAAAATTAGATACCCAATTACATGCAGTACTGATGGCTGCAGTTCCTGTTCTGGCCTCTAATGAACTAACTTCTGGTGGATATAACCAAGTCAATGATAATAATGAAAATGCAAAGAATGTATTGAAAGCAAATAAAAGAAATGCTGCTCCAATACCTGCACCGGTATTATCATCTCGTTTTGCAATATAGGTTGTTACGAAAAGAAAAAACATACTGAAAAATTGTCCTGTTGTTCCCCAAATAAATAATGGACGTCTACCAACTCTTTCAATTAAAAAAATTGTTACAATTGAGGCTAAAAAGTATTCAGTACCATTACAAGCAGCTAAAACTCTAGCAATAAATGGTGACATTCCAATTCTTTGTTCAAAAATAGTACCAGCATAATAAGTAATCAAATTAATACCACAAATTTGTTGTAAAATTTGTGACCATCCACCTAAACATAATCTATGAAAATTTTTCTTTTCACCTTGAGTAAACAAAACTCCAAATTTAAAATTCTCAGCACCACTTGCCCTTTCCATTAATAAAGCTTGATCAATCTCTTCAATTTGTTGATTAATCAACTCATGATCTCTTGGTAAATCATATAATGCAGAGAAAACCTTTCTAGCTTCTTCATTTCTTCCTTTTCTCATTAACCATCTTGGAGATTCAGGTAAACCTAAGATGAGTGGGACCATTATAATTGGGAAAATACATTGGAATGCAATTGGGAATCTCCACGAAATTGTTCCCGATGTAAAATAAAATGCAAAATCAATCCAATATGAAATACAAATACCTAAAGTAATAAGACAACCTTGAATACACATTAATTTACCTCTATTATTAGATTTTGCAGTTTCTGATTGATATACAGGTACAGTAGATGTATTAAAACCATTCCCAAGACCAGTTATAACACGAGCAGCAATTAAGAATCCAACATTAGTTGAAGCTGCTTGAAGCGCACCTCCAATACACATGATAACAGCTCCTAATAACATAGTTCTTAATCTTCCAAGTCGATCACCAAGATAAATCGTACTAAGAGCACTAGCTAAACAACCTAATTCATAAACAGCAACAACAAAACCTTGAAGGGTTGATCTTGAAGGATCAGCTACAGTATCGATAGATGGGAAAGATTCTCTAAAAGCAGGTAATAATAATAAACTCAGAGCTACACCTTGATCATAACCAAAGAGAAGGAAACCAGTCCCACACATTGAAGCAATAGCAAGATTAAGCGATTTACCTTTTAAACCAAGGTAAGTCGGGATCTTAATTACAGAGATTGAAGAATTTTTTTCCAGTATCGAACTAGATGACATATTTAAATTTATGTAGAGTGTATAAAATTTGGGAACAAAACATTCTGGGGGAAGTTTATGCTTCATTTATACGTGACAACTTTCGTCCATGTAAAACAAACCTATATACATTCTGCAGATATCCACTGACACAAAGTCTAGTGGTATTACAAGAAATTATTTATAAGCCGAATCCGGATATCTCAGTCATTTCTCTCAATTGTTATGCCAAAAAGAATGCGGGGTGATAAGTATGGGGTGCATATCTGGTAAAATTTCAACAGATCCTCCACCAATAGTTTCGTCTATCTTATACCTATCTCATGCATGGAACAGTTGAAGAAATTCCGAACCCCTCGAGTCAAAGGTACATTGATTTAAAATTGTCGAAATCCTGGAGTACGCTCAGATTCGCCGAACGTTTTCGGAAAAATATTCCCCCGGTAAATCCTTCAAACTCGTCAAACAATAACCCAGAATTCGCATGGTTATGAATGATCATCATCAAACTGAAATCTTGCGCTTACTATATTTGTTCCCGCTGCCAAGCAAGTCTCGATCACCATGGTCATAAGCCTAGAAAATGTTATCCTCATTCATTTATGGTTACAAATCAATATTGAAATTGACTCGGGCCCCAGTTTTCTCATCATTCGACGACTTTATACCCACTACGTTTTGACGTGGCCGCATGCATGGACCCTGTCTAAATTTCCCACCCGAGCATCAACTTCCCCTCCGCAAATCTTTCCTAATTGCGACCCGTACATCTTTATCTGGTTTTGTGACCCGTACACCAGATGGGAATCGCGATAAAAGTAAACATCTTGTTTGATATTTGCATCATGTCTGATTCAGAAAATCTAGGCCACCAATCTGGTCTAACACAAATGTCACCGCTGGCTATGAACTCGCTCGACAAGAAAGCGCCGATCAAGTTGATTCCAGCGAAAAGGCCAAAATCTTCATCATATTCTCATTCGGAAATACATAATCTTCATCGCGATATTGATAATTTAATCAAACAGAAAACTTCATATATAACAGAATTATCAACTTTGAAAACACAAAAGGCAACAACGGACTTTGCCATTTGTAAATTGGAAGATAAGCAAAGTGATCTTAGAGCAGATTTGGCTATAGCAAAAGATCAATTAAAAGAGCTTGAATCACAAGAACTTGAATCATTAAAATCAATTCAAGATAAGTTTCAATTATCATCAAAAAAAATGACGCTAGAGTATAATCAGACTGTCCTGCGTCTTACTGAATCAAACTCTGCGGCCATAGAAAAAGTTATCAGTGATAGTCATAAAAAATTAGAGTCTGAAAAATCAGATTTAACAAATGAATGTTCTGATTTAAAATCTCAAATTCAAAGTCAAAAAGCCGAGATAAATCGTGCTCTTATTCGACTCAAAGAAGATTTCAATAAGAAGAAACTTAAATTGTATGATCAGATCACTGAAAATATTGTAAATATTCAAAATGATACTTCAAACCTTGAAAGACGAAAAATATCTAAACAGGAAATTCTATCATCATTACATGCAAAAAGTCAAAATTTACTGAATGAAATTTCCTCACTTTCTTCGAAAATCAAGCAAACAAACCTGTCTTTTAAAGAGCAAGAAGAGCAACTTGACCATCTAAAGCAAGAAATCGAATCCCGACAAAGTCTTGCGACTTCTTTTGAATCATCATCAAAAGAAACATTAAAGAAGATCGAAAACCTAAAGCAAGAAACCTTGGAAGTTAATCTCCATTTATCCAATAAAGAAATTCAACGTAGAATACTTCACAATCAACTACAAGAATTAAAAGGTAATATAAGGGTATTTTGTAGGTTAAGACCTGTAAATTCTGATAAATTGACGGTACTAGATTACCCAGATAATGAATTGAATGATGAAGCTAGCCAGGATTTAATTGTGTCAAGAGATATAAGTGACAACACTAACACGATTTATAAATTTCTGTTCGATAAGGTTTTCGGAATGGAACTGACCAATCGTGAAATATTTGATGAATTATCTCAACTTATTCAATCTTCTCTTGATGGTTATAACGTATGCGTTTTCGCTTATGGACAAACTGGTTCTGGTAAGACTTGGACCATGTCACATCCAGAAAATGGGATGATTCCGCTTGCTTTAGATAAAATTTTTAACGACATTGACGAACTCAAAAATAAAGGTTGGACTTATACTTTAGATGGAGAATTTATTGAACTTTATAATGAAAACATAAATGATCTTCTATCTGATTCAACCGGGAAAAAACATGAAATAAAGCACGATAATGATAAAACTTATATTACTAATTTGACGTCAGTGTCAATTGGGACAAAAGAAGAAGCTAAATGTTTAATCAATAAAGCTATAAAAAAACGCTCAACTGCATCTACTATGGCTAATGAAAGATCTTCTCGTTCACACTCGATCTTCATATTGAAAATAACTGGAATTAAAAATGATGGTACCAAAGTTCAAGGAGTTTTAAATTTAATTGATCTTGCAGGATCTGAAAGATTATCTAATTCTCTTGCAAAAGGAGATCGTTTGAAAGAGACACAGGCTATTAATAAGTCGTTGTCTTGTTTAGGAGATGTAATACATGCCCTCGGTCAAAAGCAAGCAAATCAACATATCCCATATAGAAATTCCAAATTAACCTACCTTCTTAAAAATAGTTTAGGAGGTAATTCGAAAACACTAATGTTTGTTAACGTATCACCGCTTCTTAAAGACTTCAATGAATCATTGAACTCGTTGAGGTTTGCTACAAAAGTCAATAGTACTCAATTAAAATAGGCATAAGTACTTTTAATGAACTGTATAGTATAAATTTTTATTATAATTATGTACAAGTAATGCATTATAAATAGTAAGTGGAGCTAGATGTTTGAACAATCTTCAATTTGCAATGAGATTCTCTGATGGAACATAGTCAGTAGCACCTTTTAGTAGTCCCGATTTAACAACTTCATCCCATTCATCTTTGTAGTTGTCAGTAGCCCATTGGCCTATCTCTTTTTGCTTCTCGATCTCTAAGCAATAATTATGCATAGCTAATAATGTATCGGTTTTAACTTCATATCCGAAATCTTTCATTTCTTCGGTTACACCAATTGCTCCTTCTACAGAGCCATGATAAACGTGGGCAATCAAGTATTGTTTAAAAATTGAGTAGTCAGGCACTATACCATAAGTTGAAATATTATTCCAGAATTCCTTAACATACATTAGGTCACTGTATGTGTAAGTTTTGATCATAATTTGAAGAGTATCTTCATTGACATGATCGGGAGTGGAAGACATTGTAAGAAATAAATCCCTGGCTTTTGGAACATCCTGTAAATTCGAAAAAGCATTTAATATACAATTTTGTAGTTGTATGTCCTGCTGCTGAAGGTTTACATCCATTTTGATATACTCATGAATCTCTTCAACTCCTTCTTCGTATAATTTATCACCAAATGAGTTAAATAATTGAATGTATATCTCTCTCAGTGGCGGTAAGAATTTATGATCTCCGTGAAGTTCATTCAATCTTTTCATTTGTCTGAATATCACAAGTGCTGCATGTAATCTATCCTTTTCACAGAAAAACTTCAATGTTGGAAGATATGACTCAAATGGCATATGGAAATACTTGTGAATCTCTCCGTATAAGCTCCAATTTGTTTCAAACGTACTTTCATTGGTATACGAAATAACAAATGATTGCAATGAGTCAAATAAGTTCTTATAATGAATAAATTCTGGAGTATCAAGTGGGAGTTTGATGATTGAATCTTTCTTAATGGTAGGTAATTCTCTTTTTAACATTTCAATCAAGTCTCCTACATACTCTGCCTCTAGCATTCTCAAAGCTAATGCCCGGATAGTTATAGGATTGCATTGAGTAGTCATTTGCTGTTTTATTTTAGTGAATATTGGAAATATATCGTTGATACTAGACATTTTTTCACATAAAAGTACTATTAGATCATTAAGAGTACGCTGGATTCGAGGATCATTTGATTCACTCCATTGAACAACATCCTGAAGACTATCTTCGAATATGCTAACTGCCTCTGTGTGATCTCCTGTCGCGATACTGTGGTCAAGTCTATATTTATAAGCATAGAGGGTATTTTCCATTGGGAACTGTTCTGAATAGAATGTGTAAAGTCTCAGTATGAAATCACCATTAGAAGAAATTTTACCGGAGGATAGGACCGATTGAAGTATGCGAGCGTAGAGTTCAGAGTAGTTCAAGTCTGTTTCTTCCAGTGAGGTAATGATTTGTTCTGTAATTTCTTGCTTCAAATTCTCCAATAACTCTGATTCAGACTCTGTGGATGTTGAGAGTAAGTTGTAGACTTTGTTTTGAAGTTTCAAGGGTAAAGAAAAGTTTTGAGTTGAATCGATGAATTCAAAGAGACTTTGAGCGAGCTCAGAGCAATCATACTTAGGTTTGTGAGTTATTTCGAGTAAAAACTCGGCGAGAAACTCTTGATTTGACTCTTGTTCTAATATTTCATTTTCTATACTTTGGATGTATCTTACTCTGGATTCTGGATCGTGGTTATTTATATGCTTGATAATTCTCATGGTGAGGTCTTTACAGTCATTATTGTGTATCACCGAGTCGAGATCGTGTGCTAACCTTGCAATTTGAATGAGGGTAGATCCTGAAAGTTTATTGAGATCTAATGTTTCACCTATTACCAGTGAAAGTAAGTACTGTACCTTAAAAATACTTGTATTCAAGTTCTTAAACTCATGAACTTCTGGATGAGAGCTTGTATACAAGCTTTCTATGTGAGAGATAAACTTCCTGTAAAATCTATCGTCAAGAATATCAGTACGTTTAGCACGAATCAATGCATGGCAAATACCTTCGAATTTTGTAAGATCTAGCTCATTCCGCTTTTCATAGTATTCAAGTAAAGCAGGGAAAAATGAAGGCTGAATACGGTTTGCGTTTGTCAATAAGTCTACGGCATGAGGAAACTGTACTGACCTTATGGTTTGGGCTAGTTCAACAAGGTGAATCAAGCTCGAATCGGAAAGTGTGAATGAATGCTGTTTGAGTAATGCCTGTGCTAGTTGTGATAAGTACGATGGAGTAGGAAGTTTCTGAGATATCACCGACGTCGAAGACTTTTCAAATAGTTGAATGAGAGTACTGTATGTCAAAAATGTAGTGGAATCTCCTTTGAAAAATGCATTTCCATGTAGTTTATACAACTCCATAATTGATTTATCGAGAACAGACAATGCTTCTTCGTTGAAAGGCGTAGAGCTTTCTCTGACATAATTGGTGGCTTTCTCAATTAAGATCCCTTTCCGTATGCTTTGCGGTATATCTGTTGTTCTGACATAATGTTTCAAAGCCAATAGTTCAGAAGAGGCATCATCGGAGTCTTCTATTACTACAGTACTTGTAGAAGGTTTGGAAGTCCATTTCTGTAAATGCTGTGCCGACCATGACCGATTTCTTAGTCCAAAAGGCGACGAGACTCGTAGTCTGGTCCATAACTTGGCCCTTGTGACAGGCCAAATATATCTATACAACATGGGAACTGGTCTGAAAAAGTCGATGCGGTGAAAAATAAATCGCACATACTAAAAATCTACTACTGTCATTAAGCTAGATCAGGCTGGGGTTTACGTCCTTCAATCCCAAAATTCTTACACAAGATCAACAAAATGCAAACTCACCTCCTTTAAGCATGGATAGGTAAGATTTCCATGTTTTTTTTTTCTTTTTTTGGCTCTTCTACTCACTTATATACCTATGGCCTGCTATGCTTCACAGCAGCATAAATTTTAAGAAACTAGCTTTGAGGAATTGTATGTAAAAAGGTTGGGAATCCTCTTTATGTCGCATAGTAAATCTGAATTTAATGACAAGTTGTCTATTTGTCCAGTTTCTTGTCCTGTAATTATCGGAACCGTTGTGACCGTTGCAGCCGTTTTATCAACCGATTTCGTAAATTGCCCCTCTTGCAGATCTACCACTGTATACGAGACCAAGGTATTCAAGGCAATAGGCATGTCGCTATTGTAAATCCTCACTTAATTGGTCATAACCGTTTCATCAATTCAACTTTATCTTATGTCGGCATTTCTTAAGATTTTCCCGATCAGAATAGTCTCGATTTGGAACCCGAGCGGAACTTCCGATATCATGAAACTAAACCTAAATCGTCTTTCACATATGCTACTAGAAATATCATTTCTTTACTATGACGACTTGGACTGAAGTAAGAGATGCCAAACTTGCAACTCAAAAGAAATTACTTCTGCTGTATCTTGTTGCTGAACTGGAAATCCCTACTCCAAAACAGCTTAATGATGTGAGTAAATTCATCGATGAATCCGAGATTCTTTCAGATCAAGTGAAACACATTACTAGTATGGATATCTCCAGACTTCTCGAGTCCTATTCGTCTGGTGAATTGACTGTAAAAGAGGTTGCGGAAGCTTACTTCAAACGTGCAACTTTAGCTCACCAACTAACAAATTGTCTTACTGAAGTAAGATTCGAACAAGCATCGAAAGAAGCAGAAACTTTAGATGAATACTTTAAGGAAAACAGGAGGTTGTACGGGCCTCTTCATGGAGTAATTGTTTCCTTGAAAGACAATCTTGATGTTGAAGGTTTGGCTTCATCAATGGGATTTGTTGGCTTGGCTAACGATATAAAAACTGAAGATTCTGCTTTTGCCAAGTTATTGAAAAGCTTAGGGTGTATTATTATTTGTAAAACAAACACCTCTGCTGGAATGATCTATGCTGAGACTACCAATGTTCTTTGGGGACGGACATTGAATCCTTATAGTAGACAGCACTTGAATGTAGGTGGATCTTCTGGTGGAGAAGGTGCTCTTGGAACTTTGAAAGGTTCTTGCTTTGGTATAGGCAGTGATATTGGTGGTTCTGTAAGACACCCTGCCGCTTTAAATCAACTTTACTCCATAAAGCCCAGTGCTGGTAGATTCCCCAAATATGGTACTGTATCAGGACAGGCAGGACAAGAATCAATAGTTTCAATTTATGGAGTCTTAACAAGAAGTATAGAAAATCTTGAATATGTCGTCAAATCAATCATAGAATCAAAACCTTATATTAATGTTGACGCTAGTTGTATACCTTTAGATTTCAGGCCAGTGAAACTACCCCAAAAATTAAATATAGGATTTATGAAATCTGATGGTCTCACTACAGTAACTCCACCTATGCTCCGTGGTATAGAAATAGTAAAGGCAGAGCTAAAGAAAGCTGGTCACAATGTAATTGAATGGGATGATACTTATTTCAGAGAGATAAGACTGGCAATTTACCCATTTTACGGTGCAGATGGTATGAAACATGTAAAGTCAATTCTTGCAATCTATGATGAACCCCCAGATTACCATATAGCGGATTCATTGACTGGTGCTAAAGATATGCTGGTTTCCAATCTTTGGAAGAAGCAATCCGAAAGAACTTCTCTTGCTCAGAAATATCTACAAATGTGGAATAATGGAGCTGGGCCTGGTGGAAGGCTCGATGCTGTAATATCTGCTTGTTCACCATTTCCTGCATGTCTATGGAATAAGGTTACACCACAACCACTTAACTCCATTTGGAATGCCTTGGATTATACTGCTGGAACTTTTCCAGTGACTTTGTGTGATACTTCAATTGACACTCCACTTACAAAAACAGATTTCATTTCAGATACTGATAAAGAAGTTCATCAGCTCTATTCTGATAACCTTGAAAAATTCCAAGGTGGACCAGTTTCATTGCAAGTTGTTTGTGCCAAGTTAGAAGAAGAGAAATGTACTGCTCTAATCAAGCTTATTGCTGACTTAATAAAATACTGATATAGTCTTGATTAAATTTATTAGACACTAATTACTAAAATTTCACAACATGTTAAGTATTTGTAATATCTATAAGACATAACGGAATCTTTTATTTTCTTTATCGGTGAGATCCTTCATACCGTTTAAGATACCCTCCATACGTTCATCTTCACTTTCTTCTGTTTCAACCTTACCATATTTCTTATCTCTTCTTTTATTTTCCCATATTAAGTAGAATCTTAATAAAACACCAAGCACTAAAGCAGCACAGAAACAACCTAAATTAGTTGCAAGCGCTTTTGAGTATCTTGGAGCATCATTGCTGACGAAACAGAATGGACCAATGATATTTCCAACAGCGAAGAAGATTAATAACAACATACTCATTGAGGCACGCTTAGTATGACCAGCAAAGTTAGTACCTAAAACAGAAAGAATAAATGGCCAAGTAACGGCATAAGAGTTGATCATCCAGTAAGCGAAAACTCTACCCCATTTTGCGCCATGATATTCTGTTGCATAAACAGCAGATAAACCAGCAATAGCGAGTAAAAGTGGGAAAGTCATACCAATGGTTCTGAAGTTATTGTACTTCATGGCAAATATCGAAAAGATCAACATTTGACCAGAAGAGAAGAATGAACTACCAATACCAACAACAATACTTTCAAGATGATTATGAACAATATCAGCAAGAACAAGACTTCCGAAATTAGTCAATCCACCATTTGGAATCATGGAGAAGAGAATAAAACAAAGCATGAACCAAGTTTTAATATCGGTAAGACATTCAAGAGTTTGACTCCATTTCCATTCATGAGTTACAGTACCCATCATATTCTTTGACACTCTTTTAATGGCAATAATTTTTTCTTCTTCAGTTAAGAACTTGGCTTTACTTGGAGAATCAGGAACAAAAAGTAACCAAACTCCACCAATTATAAATGAACATAAACCAAGTACAAGGTAAATCAATTGCCATTCTTTAAGAGAAGCATGAGTAGCATGACCTAAACCATAAGCAACAAAACCGAAAATAACGTAGAAAATACCTTGCATAGAACCCCACATCATAGTTCTACCAACTTGTTCTCTTCTTGTATAAAATAAAGAACAGAACAAGATGAATCCACCAGAAATTGGAGCTTCGAAAACACCTAAAAGGAAACGACAAACAAGAATACCTGCATAATTCGTGCAACCCATATGTCCTAACATAATTGCACCCCAACATATAGTAGTGATTGCTATAACTTTACCAGCTGGGTAACGTTGAAGAAGGTATGAAGCAGGATATTGAGCACCAAGATAACCAAAGTAAAAAATAGAAGAAACCCATGAGTAATCGTCACCAACTAAACCTAAGTCAGTTTCAAAAGTGAATAATACAGCCCAAGCCAATGCAGCTTTATCAACATAATTGATACCATATAAAACACAAAGAATAGGAAGCATATATAAATCAAATTTTCTGGCAATACGGCTGGACTCTTCTGGAGAAACATCATCGTTTAACCCACCTTTCTTGAAGTATTCAAATTCTTCATCATGAATTTCTTCTGCAATGTCTTCTAATCCATGAGATCTTTGTGAATCAAGATCGAATGTTGCATCTTGAGCGGTATCTTTCGAAAACTCTGTATCACTGGGCATTGTAACACTCATTGATGAACTAAATCGAATAAAAATATTTGCACGGTTATTCCACTTACCATTTATCTTAAATTGACATGCTGCAACGTACATTTACGATGCGGAGATTCCGATATCTCGATCGGAATAAAATTCCGAATACTTCTTATCAACAAACAAATTACTCTGACTTTCGAACGGTTGATAATATTTTTTTACGAAGATCACCATATGAGCGGCTTTGACCTTAATGCCTCAAGCAATTATTTAGAACTGAATTACGGTGACTCCTTCTGCCTATCTTTTGTGTAAAAAAACATATCTAGATATTCGGCAAAATCATCACATCATTCCGTACTCGTAATGCGGCTGTAGTTCTCCGTAAGGTAACTTCCTATTTGGGCGAGATCGCGACCTGAACCTTAAAGCGGAATCTTTGTCTTATAAGATGATTATGGCTCCTTCAAAATAATTATACTTACCAACATGAGGTTACCAGAAATCAAAGAACAAGAGAGCTTGGAGTTCTTATCGAAATTCATTCAAATTCCATCGCATTCAAGACATCCAGCTGAAATTGATGCCGTTAAGTATATGACTTCTGCGCTTGAAAAAATCGGATTAGATGCAGAAACTGTACCTTTCGACGATAAGACCGATGGTATGCACAGAGCAAATTCTGTAGGTATATGGAGAGGTACGGGAAAGATTGATACCAGTAAGTCGCTTCTTTTCAATGGGCATGTGGATGTCAATCCCGTAACTGAAGGCTGGACTGTTGATCCATATGCCGGTAAGTTTGATAAGGAAAGTGAGTATCATATAAATGACGACAAATTCATATATGGAATTGGTGTTTCCAATATGAAATCAGGCTGTTGTGCTTATTATATGGCAGTTAAAACCTTGAAAGAAGCTGGTTGGAAAGTTTCTAAAGACGTTACTTTAACTTACGTCGTTGGTGAACTACAAGGAGGTGCTGGTACTGTTGCACTTCTAGAACAGAAAAAAATTGTTAAGGAAACGGCTGATGTTTTCATTAATTGTGAACCCACTGATGTTTTCGGTCTTGTAATGCATGCTGGGTCGGCAGTATTTGAAATCAATATCATTGGAGATACCAGACATATGTCAAAGAGAGAAGAAGCAACTGATGCTATATTATGTTCTATGGAAGCCATAAAAAGACTAACGTATATGACATTTTCTGATCCAAGAAGTGATATGCATAAAAGCGTTAACAGATGTCACGTAGGTACTATTCATGGTGGATTAGGAAGGGGCTACGAAATGTGGAGACCTCCACAAGTTTCAGACTTTGTCACCATTACAGGTGCTGCAAGGTATGCACCAGGACAATCTGAGGATATTGTCTTGGAAGATTTACGTAAGGAACTCGAATCAGTAAAAGAAAAATTTCCAAAAATGAAATATGAGTTGAACCTTGTCAAGCGTGACTTCATGCCTCCATTTGAAGTTGATCCCAAAGCCGAAATTGTTCAGTTATTGAATTCAAGTTATAAAGATGTTCGTGGAGTTGATCAACCAACAGGTGCTTTAAAACCACCTTGTTTCTACGGTAGTGATGCCGGTCATCTCTATGAAAAGCTAGGAATGCAAGGGATTGTTTGTGGTCCTGGTGGTAAATATAACACCATGCCTGATGAGAGGGTTGACATAATAGATTATTTAGATTGCATCCGTATATTCATGAAAGTTATTGTTGAATGTTGTGGTGGTTATAAAGAATAGCTACATTACAGGTAAAGTTCTAGATATATTAATACATACAGGAATACATTCATATAGAATATGGTTATTTACAATAAAATGAATACTTGAAGCTTATTCTGTACTGTATTCAGGAAGGTGTTTTTGTAGTCTCTTTATAGCCCAGTTCTTCCCTATGAACTTCACTTCTGGATCGCTCATTCCCTCTGTTAATGTGTATTCTCTCCAGAATTTAGGGTCTTTGAATCTAGAGTCTTCTGGTTGAAAAACTCCTAGACTAGATCTGATATTTAAAACGGCCTGTCTCAAATCAGCTGCTAGTTCAGATCTTAAGTATGTTGCAGCTTTCCCTACTTTAAGCTCTTCACTTAAATCTGTTGGATTCTTTGGGTCAATATACTTCTTACATAAATCCCTCCATTTCTGACGATAATATTCAATTTTTTCATCTGAGATTGCATCACCTATAGATATGTGGATTTCAGCACCGATGTTTGCAGGAAGGAACCTGTTGATTCCTTTGTCTGCAGCATCTTCGGGTGCAATTTTTTCAAAGCCAAATGTGAATATAGGTACAACCACAGGAGCTCTTGTACTTTCCATAATTAAACGAGAAACACCCCATTTGAAGTAACGCATTGAATTATTATGAGGTTCTTGAAGTTGAAGTACGAAACCTTCTGGGAAAACATGGAACCATGAAGTTTTAGTTCTTATGAAAGGAGATTGGGACATGAGTACATTAGTAGATTCTGGTTTTGGCTTGACAAAATTCGCCAAAGCTGAAGACTGAGGAATGCTGGCTTCTTGAAGTAAAATTGGTTTTTCTTTATCTTTTACACCTGGAGTAAATTCCAAATCAAGAGTATCATCGGGACTTAATATTCTGATTGCTGCATCTAATGAGCCTTGGAATGGACCAGCACCAAATCTTTTGGTACCAAGAATCTTACCCAAATTGAAGAACCATGATAATGTTTTATTAGAGAAACAAATATTATGGGCCCCAAATCCCCATCTGATGGTGTCAATATCCCAATGGAATCTCATAGGTAGAGCAGCATAAAAAGTTGGATCATCTACTACAGACATATGATTCATAACTGTTAGTAATGATCTATTTTCACTACGGGCTTTTTCAAGAGCTGTGTCAAGCTTTTCAATATTATGAAGATGAGGTTTATAAAGCACATTAAGAAGTAATTTAGATTGAAGAATCATTCCCAAGCATGTGGCATGTGAAGCATAATTCCACCAAGCTGAGGTTCGTGGATATTCCGAAAGGAATTCATCTCCTCTTTTCAATACATCTTGAAAGGACATTATAAGTAATAACCTTGAAAAATGCAGACAAGTTGAGCTTCTTGAATAGTCAAAATTATTATGGCAAATACCGATGTAGAGATGGTTAAATGAGAAAAATTTAGTGCATTTGCCAGAGAAAAAAATTGCAACCCATGCCCACGGAGGTTGTTGGGTATTCGTACATTTTGGTATAAATTTTATAAATAAATGGCTTAAGGTTGAAGAATCATTTTATAGTCAAGTCTTGTATCGAAAAGTTTATTTTCATTAAGCTGAGGGATAAATTTTTCATTCATATACTTAAGAAATCTTTCTTTATAATGTTCTTTATAGTTATATATGTGGGGGAGTTCAATGTCAATTGAATCGTGATTCCAATGCCCATACCAACATGCCTTTTGTAAAGAAGCCAGCTTATAATCGTGGAAGTCAAATTCACTCATTGTAATATTTTGCAAATCAATACTAGCCTCGGCTCTATTGGCTGCTAAATCTTTCAAATCAGATAAATCTAATGCACCAGATCTGTATCGATCATAGCTTATCCTTCTATTTTGAAGGAGCTGTTTAAGTTCAATTAAATAAGCCATGACTTCATTGTTATAGTTAGCAATGTCTTTAAGAGTTTGTAAGCTAACTTTTTGTAACCCAAATCGACTTTGACTGTCGAAAGTCATTTCGAACACTCTAAGAGAAGCTAACAGTTCGTTTTGTTTTGAAGTCACCAAGTTAACTGGGGGCATTCGATAGGATTGTTCAAAGTCTTTTATATCCATGTTGCTTTGTTTAACACAATCGCAAAAACACAAATTCATATTTATTTGCAATTCAATTTAAAGTTGTTCACAAAAAAATTCTTGAAAGCTACAAGGAGAATTCTGGACAGAAAGCATTAAGGCAATGGATGAATCAGAAGAACAACTCACCCCTTTGCCTCCTTTTAAAAGATATGACCCTTTTATGTATAAGGTACTTCAGAGTAAAAGAAACTTTAACAGACAAGTGGATCAGTATCAAAGCATTATTTCTAAGGACAGAGACAGCGTACCACCACAGGATACATGCTTAATTGACTTACTATTTCAAACGAAAATCATTTTGAATGATCAACAAACAGCTAGAGTACTTTCACTTGATTTGTGTCGTCCATCACATCAAGACGTATATGATGCTTTGAAACTCAATGTTTATATCATAGCACAAGAAATGGTTTTAGCTTTTGGTCAAGCTCCAATCACTGAGTTCCCATTGACAAGAATACTTAATGTGTGTCGAATTATAGGATCAGCTACTTGCCCAGGACTCATATTTTGTCCTATTGGAAGTGGTAGTAGCTTTAAATGGGCAAACAAATTCAATAACACATGGGTCATCGCGATGATGCTTCATCGTGAATACTTAGAAGCTCAATCTAATATAGACCTTCAAACTGTCGTATATACTTGACTTTTCTATATATCTAATGTATTTTGCAATCATCTCGGTAGGACACGACAAAAAAATTCAGACCTCATCGCCTGAAAAATCCATCAAAAAATTAAATTATAGTGATTCAATTCTATAGTTCCTACAAAAATGGCATTAATAAAAAAGAAGGGTAAAGAAGGACTTGCAAAGGATTTCATTAACAGAACTCAAGCTGTTAGAAAATTACAAGTTTCACTCGCTGATTTCCGTCGTCTTTGTATTTTTAAAGGTATCTACCCTCGTGAACCATCTAATAAAAGAAAGGCTAATAATGGTGGTAATACCAATGTAACTTTTTACTATACTAAAGACATTCAATACTTATTGCATGAACCTATCTTACAGAAATTTAGAGATCATAAAACTTTCTCCAAAAAGTTGCAACGTGCTTTAGGTAGAGGTGACATTGCAGATGCCTATAGTTTAGAAAGTCGTCGTCCAAAATATACTTTGGATCACGTCATTAAAGAAAGATATCCTACCTTTTTAGATGCATTGAGAGACCTTGATGATCCTCTTAATATGTTATTCTTATTTGCCAATATGCCTGCTACTGATCTTGTCAGTCATAGAGTTACTAAAGAAGCTGAAAGATTAACAAACCAATGGTTAGCATATGTTTCTAAGGAAAGATTGTTGAAGAAGGTATTCGTTTCTATCAAGGGTGTTTATTATCAAGCTAATGTTAAAGGGCAAGAGGTTAGATGGTTAATTCCATTTAAATTCCCATCACTTATTCCAAATGATGTTGATTTTAGAATTATGTTGACTTTCTTAGAATTTTATTCTACCCTTTTGAACTTTATCTTATTTAGATTGTATCATGATTCTAACTTGATTTATCCACCAACCATTGATATTGCTAAATTGAAAGGTGTCGGTGGTTTATCCGCATATGTTTTGAAAGATCAAAACCAATCTAATGCATTATTACCAATGGAACATGAAGAAACTAGTAACGATATTAAAGGAACTAAATTATCAGATTCTGAAATTTCAAAAGCTTTAGAAGCTGATAAAGAAGAAGATGCTCAAAATAATAATGAAGCAGAAGAAGATGTCGAAACCGTCGAATTAGATGAATTTACAGCTAAGAATAAAACAACTGGTGATTTGTTATCACAACCTTCCAAATTTGCATCTCCAACTTCTACTTTATTTTCTAAGTTTATCTTCTATGTTGGACGTGAAGTGCCATTAGATATTTTGGAATTCTGTATATTATCAGGAGGTGGATCCATTATTTCTGAACTTGCTCTTGATGAAATTAAGATAAATAATCCTGAATCATTTGCAAAATTAAACTTATCAAATATCACTCATCAAATTGTTGATAGACCTAAACTCACATCTAGAGTTGATGGAAGAACTTATATTCAACCTCAATGGGTTTTCGATAGTTTAAACAGATCAGAATTATTACCAGTAAGTCAATATGCACCAGGTGAAACTTTACCACCTCATTTATCTCCATGGGGAGATGCTGGTGGCTACAATCCGGAAGCTGAAGTTAGTGGTGATGAAGAATCTGACGAAGAAGAAGTGGAAGTTGCTGAAGATGACGTTCAAGAAGATGAAGATCTTTTAGCTCAAAAAGAATTAGAAAAAGAAGCTTCTGGTATCAAATACTCTGAGACTGAAAGCAAATCTAAAAAGCCTAAGACTAAAAAGAGATCTGCTGAAGAAGAAGAAAGAGAATTAAAGAAAACTATGTTATCTGCTAAACATCGTAAATTATATGATAGTATGCAAAATATTACTACTAAAGAAGAAAATAGACAAGTTAACTTAGCTAAGAAGAGAAAACAAATTCAAAAGACTAAAGCAGAATTGAAGAATTTAGAAAATAAATAAATATGTATATATAGATTTGTCACAATAAAACAGTTTAGTTCATTTTGTTAAGTAAAAAAGTAGATTTATCGCAAATATATGAAAAAACTATGAAATTTAATGGTGTACCGTAAGTAATTCGTTAATTGGTCAAAAAGTTGACAAATCCTGAATTGAATCGATTCCGAAGACAACATGACTTATTTGTTGTTTATCACCTTCAAGGCTTTCCTTTCCTTTTGGAACATCACCCTGTAGATTCAAATGCCTTTATGTAAGACTGCAATAATTTTTCAGTGAGCGTCCTAATTAAAGCCTAAACTCATATGCTTCCCCGTCTATCACGCATACATTGTATGCCTGTCAAGAGGTACTTCAGCTCGAATATACGTACATTACAAAAAGCTCGAGATTCTGAGTCGAACCAGACAGACGTTGACTATCTATTTGAAAATCCAGAATGGTCTGTCAAGGAATTGTTAACATCAAATGAAGATTTTGATATAAGCAAAGACACAATACACAAGATCCTCAGGCTATCGGGACTCAAGCAAAACATTAGTGGCGAACAAGAAGAGACGATAAGAAAAGCATTAATACATCAAATGATGTTCATAAAACATCTATATGAGGGTAGTAAGAGTGAAGAAGTCACCAAAGAGTCCAGTAACGATGGAATGTTCAGATTGATACGAAGCGATCACATTCCTGAAAAAGCCATTACACTCGAGAAGTTGATGCATGATATCGAAAATCTTCCTCAAGAGGTTGATGCAAAGAAAGGTGAAACTGGTTTTAAAGAAGGATATTTTTCAATAAAGGCCAAGGGCAATTGATTAATAATATACATTTATATACGTCTCGATACTCTGGAGTCCATAAACATACGATCTGGGATCTCCAACTTGAATAAGTTTTTGAAGAAATCTTGTAGCTTTAGTAAATCTTTTATGCATTGATTCACCATATCCACATCGGTAGCTTTTGGACAATTGGTATATACTTTTATCTGGAAGGTATTTGATTCATCTAGAAGTTTCAATTTAAGTTTGTTCTTGGAAGCGGGACTTGCATCTTCTTGGGATGCAGTTGAATCGTCTCTAACGAATATCTTAAATATTTCAATTATAACATCACCATGGAAAAATCTTACACCTTTAATCCAATATTGATTAATAACATCATAACCTAAATCCAGAAGGAAAGTAAGAAACGAGTCATCTTGTTTGGTATGATGATGAACTAATGTACTTTCATAGATATTTTGAGCAGAACATGCTTGAGTTTTACCTGCATTAGGGATATCGGCAACTTGTAATGTCCATTGTTTGGTTGCATCATCTACAAAAAGTCTTTCAGCCCATAACTCGGATTCAGAATCACCCTTGATAATTGGCTTCAGTAGGTCAAAGCTATCGCTAGTTCCGTCGTCCCAGGTGGTGGTGCACCTCATATTATACTGTTCAATTTGATTAACCTTACCAGGTTCTACCTTTGGTCTGAAGGTATTGTGGGGGCAAGCTAAGAGGGTATAAGTAGCGATTACTTGAGGAGACGACAAGCCAGTAAGTGCTTGAAGGGTCGATATCGTTTGTACATAGCTGCTATGGGGGATGCTAGACACCAATGACAATTGGTGGACCATTGTATAAGTATAAAGAACGATGTGAGAAAAAAACTGGAGTGTGAAATATATAGAACCGTAAAAGAAGTAGTTCAGTCACAATGATGAGTGAAAAATAATTTCAAACAAGCTACAATCATAAATAAAACCCTTTTCATTGAAATCTATGTATTAGATATTAGAATATTAACAAGATATGAATATAAATTGAGATGGCAATTAAAAATCAAGCGCTTATCTCGATTTCTTAGATTCACTAAGTTCTTCTTTATCATATTGCAGAGTGTCTTCGGTGAAGGCTGCAATGATGTACCCGATAAGTACAACGTTAGCCATCAAAGCAGCAACACCTCCACTGATTAAACTATTGTCAAAGAGACCTTGACATATGAAGAATGCTAATACTGGTAAAATTACCATAGCGCCGGTGAAAAACACCAATTTCTGAATCACAGCTCTGGAAAGTTAGTTTTTGTTTTTTTAATTGAAAATTGAGTATCTTCTTTTACCAAGAAGAATTCAAACATTGTATTACATACTTTGGAATATCTACAGCCATAATGTCGTGGTTTAGAAATCGCACCCGAGTGTGTTGAAAATTGTGCGTGGGAGTTCTCGCTCAATTCCTTTCAATAGATATATATCAATTCCAGAATTTTTCTATCAACTTCTCTGTTCATTTAATTCTTTTATATAATTTTTTATTATCATCATGAGGTTATTAACTGCTATGACCTGTTTCCTGGCCTTGGTGTATGGATTTGCTGATACTTCTTCGTTTTATTCATCTCATGAATTAGAGTCGTCATTTCCTTATATTACCAAACATTCTGACTTAAATTCTTCTATACAATCTGTCACTGCCGATGTTTGTTCATCAAATGAAAAGTTGATGATTTACAGAGTTAGTCATTTATCTGACAAATCTGTTCCTGAATCTGGAACTTTTATCAAGCATGTGTTTTATCCTTCTCCTGAAGAATTAAATTTCAGTATCAGTAAGTCATGCAAAGTCGAATACGTTTCTGATGTGAACAATTCTTCTGACGATGCTAATATTATTATAATTGATGTTGAAGATGAAGTTTCGCATGATATTGGTGAATTTATTGATCATAAATTCGTTATCGTTCAAGGCAAACCTGCTTTTATTAAATCTGATAAAAGAGATTCAGAAGATGACTACGAAGAAGTAATTAGTGAATTCGAAGAAGAAATGGAAGCCGCTAAATCAATGATTGAAGCTGAAGGTGATTCATTTGTTACAGCTTTTGCTTCTGAATCTAAATCTACTAATTCAAACCTTTTCACTGAATATCAATTTTTCACTCCTGGTATTTGGATGACTTTCATTGTATCTGCTTTCTTGTTTTTAGTCTTATATACTGCTTTAGGCTGGATGTCTTCTTTGGAAGTTTCTTACTTGGCTTTTGAAAAGCAAGTTGACTATGAAAAAAAGACTGAATAAAAAATCTGGATTATATTAATAAATATACAAGAATAACGTTTCTAAAATTTTAGTATATATAAGGAATAATCTTGTAAGGTACTTGTGTTTCATATTCTTCCCATGCTACACCGTATTTGTCACGACACTTAGCTTCATCTCTTGTTTGTCTATGAACTAACAAAGTACCAAAGTAGATTACGTAAAAGTAAGTTATAGGAGTTTGGAATCCTGTTGGTAAACACCAAGACCAACCAATTAACCAATCACCAAAATAATTTACATGTTGTGACAATCCCCACCATCCATCACATAATAATTTAGAACCTGTCTTGGTAGGAATACACTTTAATTTTAAGTGATCTAACTTACCCATTTTGAAATCTGATTTTTGATTATTGGAGGACTTGAAAATGTAGAATCCAATTAAACTAAGAGTAGTTATGGCGATTGTTTTAGTCCATCCTAACTCATAATAGTTTTCAGCAAGTGCTAAGTAACGTGCTTGGATGGAGTAAGTCCAAGGAAGCCAAGATAAATCACCAAAACATAACATGAAACCAAATCCATCAGTTGTAATATCCATCATTGATAATACACCTTCTTCATTCAAAACAGCATCGAAAACATAAAAAGCTTGTAAGACATTGACAAGAACCAACGAGTCCAGGACTTTCCCTAATTTATAGTACTGATTATGAATACAAGAGAGATTAATTAAAAACCAAAGAAGAAGACCAGGTTTTAATTCACAGTAAAGTTTGATATCCCAAGCGCCAATTCTTGGATTCAATTCACGTCCGATAAACCAATTATAAAACCCATTTGAGTCGTTACCATTGATAGACAAGATTCTTTCTTTTGTACCTGCTCCATTAACCCCAGTTAATGGAATATAAGAGCAAACATAAACAAAAGTAGCAAGAATAAATGAAAAAATAGCAGTAACTATAGTAAGTTTTAATTGATTATCGTAAATGAATTGAAGTTCAGGTAAATAATAATTATCTGATTGGTAGAGTCTGGCTGATAAGATAGACACCAATAAACCAGCAATATATACACCATTAATTTTATAATCTAATTGAGTACCATCTCTTAAAGTAATACCATTTAAATGCTTGCCAGGAATTATAAGATCCAAGATTGCTAAGCCAAAAAACCAGAGTAAGTAGACGAACCAACATTTTGAGTCAAAACAAAGAGAGATCAAATCTTGCGTTGTGGAAGGTAATTGTTCAGATATTCTATCTAATTGTAAATTAATACCTTGAATAGAGTACGATCCATTGATAATTAAACCAAAAAAAATCGTCAACAATGGGAGGAAAACCGTTATAGATATAACTCCAGGAATACCAAAGAATTCCTTATGTTCAGTTACAGGATTCAATGGAGACTTTTTATCTTCAACAGGGGCCATTGTTAAATAAGAAATTATTGTAAGATCAATATTGGTAGATTGCTGCTAAATATTTCGTACGCATCGTTTAAAATTGAAGAAGTACACGACATGGAAAGATGTCAAAACTACGAGAATAATAATTGCAATTCTACCTCATCGAATTTAAAGTCACTGCCGAAGTACGAAATAAGCAATTGATTGCGTTGACAAAAATGCAAATGGATTTATATGATTACGATGATCAAATTAGTATATGCAAAATTTATGAAATTAGGTTAAATTAGGCATTTAATTTAGGCGATTCTCAGATGAAATCTTACCAATGCATTATTGAATGAATTGATAAAGTTTATTAATAACACAATCATTAAATATTGAAGAAATTCTGCAGTATCAATTACATAAGAAACCCCCTTGAAAAGTTTTTCTGTGAAGGAATTATTGTAGTGCGAACAAATCTAACAAGATAGATTGTGATTTTACGGTATTAAGGGGTAAAATGTTACTGATACGACCCGGTATCGAGGCCGAAGGATTATAACTGGTGGTTCTCTACATTTGAACTATGAAGTGTAATACCGTTGAGAATTCATCAACCGCTTAAACTTACTAACCTAAGAACAAAGATATGAAACTACTATTGTTAACAAAGATGGTCTTGTGGTTTATTTTTCAATTAATGATTTACACAAATCGAAGCCCGGTTCAATTCTCCTTGAATCTATTATTGTTCAAATTGTAATCTATATCAACCAATAGACACACTAAAATATTAATTAGTTGAATGCAAGTTTTGGAGTTAAGTAAAAATTAGCGCACCTGAAAATTGTAACGGCTCAAGAGAAGGTGGCCGAATTAAGTTATTATATCCCGCTTAACAAGGGCGATGATTAAAAACAATAGAGAGGAGAAAATAGCACATAAACTCGATAAAAAAAAAAATTAATAAACTTGAAACCAGACCCTATGATGCATAAAGAATCTCTAACCAAGGCAATGAAGTGAAGGTTAGAGATATGTGTCAAAAAATAATCCCATCACCATGTACATACCATAGCATTACTTTACAACGATACGCAAATCTAACGCAAAAGAAAATTTTTGGTTGAGAGTTTCATACACCATTACCATTAGGGTTGGATTGTTACAAAAAATAGAAATCAGTTTGGTAAAAGATTGAAATAATGATGTGGTAGCGAGTGCAACCTATATGAAAAATTCATTGTTAAAATGTGTTTAGCAAGTTATCAATAATTTAAACAATTGAAAACTAGCAGCAATTAAATGGGACTAAAAGTTTATCGGTATTTTGTACAACTATTTTAACATCACTTACGTATACAATAGCGAGCGCAAAACCACAGGGGACCCGATAATTAAAATCTTCAATCAAATTTACCCAATTGGGTTAAATTGCCTGCATTACGCGTCATATTTTCGATGCCGATTACCTTCCCTAATGATAAAGGGACCAGCATTTGATGCCGCAAACGGGATTGATTTAGTCATTTTAGCACTACAATGTAAGGGCTTAAAGCTAGGACGTGCCCTTGATTGCATTCAATGTTTAATGCATGCAGCTTTTCAACTTCGTAACGTAGATTCGACATTTTTTTTTTCAGTAGTGTAGCGCAAAACAGTGGCCGGGTTCAGTGATTTTAATTTCCGTTTGATCACCCCTTGACATCAATACTTGACGCATATATATCGACGTTACGCCTCTAAAACCGTTATATTTGTCAATTAAAACTGCAAACTTTGTTATTCAGTTTTATTTTCAAATTTTTCATTCGTCTCAAGTCGTTGCTATTCGCAATTATTCTTTGTGACTTCACTTTAATTTATTTTAATAATTTTCAATTTGAAAACTTTTAAATCGAGTCAATTATTCTTTGAATTATTTTACACTGACTAAGTTTATTATCAAAGCTCAAACTACAAACTGTGTGATTTTTTAAACTGATTAAAAAAAATTTATATACACACTGGTCGCCTCACTAAATCAACCCCCTTTCTGCTCGCCTCATATAACGGATTTTTTTCCCATTTTTTCATTAAAAGTCTAAAAGCTACTTCAATATTTTTTTTGGTTGAATAAATTGATGATTTCAAATATTTTGGTCCCAGACCCAATTATTCTCTCTAAATCACAGCCATCTGGCATTCCTTTTTTCCCTATAACACCTGGTAAATCTTCTAAAAAATCAAAATCTATGGCTGAATATTCTCCTCCTTCTTCGGAAACTACTCCAATGAAGAGGAAAAGAGGTAGACCTCCTAAGGCTGATTCTCTTACTAATAGAATCACCACCACCATGAATATCAATGTCAATACATCTCCGTTAAGTAGCAGCCCTTCTGCTGAATCAAATTCAAATTTAATTTCTAAGAGAAACAATCCTGAATATTATACTTCAATTCTTAAAGTTTCACCTTCGTCGAAAACTAGAAAAAAGAGTAGAAGAAATAATAGTCATGATTTATCAAGTATTTCTTCACCTTCAGATATGGCATCTCCTCCAAAAAAATTGAAGCCAAATCCTTCTGTTGTCAATGATAATTTAATGATTACTCCTTTACAGGCAAATATCCATAAAGGACCTTCATTAACTCCTTATCATCATATAAATTCTAAAACATTAGATAATATCTCTTTAATCACTCAATCTGATAATGGTGATACTAATTATAGTGTTTATAATACTCCACCTTCATCAACAATTAAATCCCATTTTTCTTTACAAAATTCTGGTGGATTTCTTGGTGGTCATTCAAAGTCAAATAGTTTGAATTCATTTTCAACTCCTACTCAAAATGATAGAAGTATTGCAATGCATTCACCACTTAATAGTTTAGTTAATTCTAATATGCTTGAAGGAAATCAACTTCAACATTATGAATTAAATAATAAAAATCTATTACCTCCAGTGGCTATTGATAAACCTCATTTAGAAGGTGAAATGAAAAAGCCAAAAAAACAAGTTAAACTTCAAGATCGTTCAAACAATGAACAAATTGAGTCTCAAAAAGATTCAAATTCTGGATTTCTGTTAAAATTAACAATCGATGACTCTGGTAAAGCTGTGTTATCTAATGATTTCTTTCAATCTCTTTCAAATAAGAATTCCAACGAATTTTCTAGAGATGGAGATAATGGAAAACCAAAATCAACTCACTCGATTGGAATTGAATCTCATAAGTACCCAAATCCGTCAATCAAGATCGAGGATAATGACGAATATTCTAGAGATGGTAATTCACAAAATGATTATAATGGAAAACCAAAACTAACTCATTCCAATTCAATAATTGGAATTGAATCTCAAAAGTACCCTGATCCGTTAATCAAAAACGAGGAAAATGGATTACAGGATGATCAACAATCACATCCAAATTTATTAAGAAGACATAATTCTGATTTCACTGGTGTAAATGCTTCAAATGTATTAAATACTGGAACAAATGATAATTTAGGTGATATGATTAATGAGAAATCAACCTCACAACAACCTCAATTACCACAAACTCCTAAAGTAAAAGAAAATTATTTATATTCATCTACAGGTTTAACGCCATCACTGGTATTTGCAAGTAATAGTCTTACCTTTAATTTAACACCACAATTTAATTCAATGATGTATTCTATGATGAATATTAATTCTCCTCAACTGAAGAGAGGAACAAATAATTCACAATTTTTACTTAATCAAGAATTTTTCATGAATCAGAATAATCTTCAGGCTAATGGTAATTTATCATCAAATAATCAACAAAATACAGTTAACATGACTGATTTGATGAATTTACCAAATTCTATAAATACTACAATGGTTAATAAACCAAACATGCCTGAACCTCTTACGATGCAAAACGACCAGTCATTAAATGGATCATCATCTTCATCATCATCGTCTTCAGGTCACGGAGAAGACTCTGGTGATGCTCGATTAGCATTAAAAAAAATTATTCATGTTAAGAGAAGATAACTTCTTCCTTAAGATATAGAAATACTGCATCACTAGAATCATTCAAAGGCAAAGCCTTTTTTTCCATTTACTACACCTTTCTTCTTATTTTTTTTTTTCAATTCTCACGTTCAATTTATCTTCGAAATATCATGTTGCAATTATTTTCATTTACTTCTAAATACATTCATTATTATAAATTGTAGTATTCTAAGTATTCTAACCAATATTTTTCCGCTTTAGGTACGTGCATTTTTTGCCCGGTCTTCAAACTTCTAAAAATTGCCTCGCGTTGTCAAGAAACAAGTCGTGTACTTACAGATCATTCCCCCGAACCAAACTCGCCCATTCGCACGACCAATAATTTTTTTTGAAAAAATTTGTCAAATTTTTCATACCCGCACACGACGTTGGAGATTGAGTTCTCATCATAAAAAATTTTTCATTTGAAAAACTTTTCTCTTCTTTCTTTAGTTGTTAATAACAAGACTTCAGTAAAATGTCTCACAGAAAATACGAAGCCCCACGTCATGGGTCCTTAGGATTCTTACCAAGAAAGAGAGCCTCCAAGCAAAGAGGTAGAGTGAAATCTTTCCCAAAAGATGTCAAATCTAAACCAGTTGCTTTAACTGCTTTCTTAGGTTACAAAGCTGGTATGACCACCATCGTTAGAGATTTAGACCGTCCAGGTTCTAAAATGCACAAACGTGAAATTGTTGAAGGTGCTACCGTTGTTGACACTCCACCATTAGTTATTGTTGGTGTCGTTGGTTACATTGAAACTCCAAGAGGTTTAAGATCTTTAACCACCGTTTGGGCTGAACACTTATCTGAAGAAGTTAAGAGAAGATTCTACAAGAATTGGTTCAAATCTAAGAAGAAGGCTTTCACCAAATACTCTGGTAAATACGCTCAAAATGCTTCTGAAATTGAAAGTGAATTAGCTAGAATTAAGAAATACGCTACCGTCGTTAGAGTTTTAGCTCATACTCAAGTTAAGAAAACTCCATTAGCTCAAAAGAAAGCTCACTTAGCTGAAATTCAAGTCAATGGTGGTTCTATTTCTGACAAGGTTGATTGGGCCAAAGAACACTTTGAAAAGACCGTTTCTGTTGATTCTGTTTTCGAACAAAATGAAATGATCGATGTTATTGCTGTTACTAAAGGTCACGGTTTCGAAGGTGTTACCCACAGATGGGGTACCAAGAAATTACCAAGAAAGACTCACAGAGGTTTAAGAAAGGTTGCTTGTATTGGTGCTTGGCATCCAGCTAATGTTAACTGGACCGTCGCTAGAGCTGGTCAAAACGGTTACCATCACAGAACTTCTATTAACCACAAGGTTTACAGAGTTGGTTCCGGTTCTGATGAATCTAACGGTGCTACCGATTTCGACAGAACTAAAAAATCCATTAACCCAATGGGTGGTTTCGTTAGATACGGTATGGTTAACAACGATTTCGTCTTATTGAAAGGTTCTATCCCAGGTGTTAAGAAGAGAATTGTTACTTTAAGAAAATCCTTATACGTTGACACTTCTAGAAGAGCTACTGAAGAAGTTAACTTGAAATGGATTGATACTGCTTCTAGATTCGGTAAGGGTAGATTCCAAACCCCAGCTGAAAAGCACTCTTTCATGGGTACTTTAAAGAAAGACATCGAAAACTAAATTTAATTACTTTGGTGGTTTAATCTAATTTTCTAATCTAAATAGATCTATATTGTTCCTGAATTATAATATAAATCTTGAATTTATCAAACTCGTAGTATTGTAAGCTATATAGCTATATCGTTATAATCGTGTAACAAACCCGTACATCGCGGAGTACACCAAAAGGTGTATGATCGCGAATAGTGTTTTTTATTTACCTAAACATTAGTGTTTGAAAATATGGCTTCAATTATCCAGCATTCTTCTTCGATACAGAATACCTTCATATCAACTATAGATCATCTACCGTGTGATATAGTCCGTTCTTTGTGGTTAATACAAGCTTGTAACATCTCAATAAATAATTATAAAGCGCAATTACTGGATTTGTATATTAAGCTACAACAAGATCCTAACGTTGATATCACGCAAATTAAACATGAAGTACTACGCTTAAGACATCACGTCCTTATAATGGAAAGCGAGGCGGTTGCAGAATCGAAAGCTCTTCATAATCAGTTGGTAACTCATAAATTTACTCTTGACAATGAAGTAGAGCAACTACGAGCAATATCTGTCCGATCTAGTAATCCTGAACAAACATATGAACGTAATAAAGAGCTTCGAAATCGTTTAATAGAGCATTATAGAGAAAATCCTTTGGTATCTCAAAAAGAAGCATTGAAAGAACAAGAGATCACCAAGCAAATTAAGTCAAGTAATGGTAATGTGATATCTAAGAAAAAAGCCGGAAGTTTTAAATTATTGCTTAAATTAAACAATCATAGAAACGACAAAGTGATTAAAAAGCCTACTGTGAAACCAGCTAGGGTAAAGAAGATTTCCAAGTTACCAAAAGTAAATCAACCAATACCTGTATTTCAACCAAAAGATAATGAAATACTTGCATCTAATATTAATGAGGAAGATAATACACCCTATTGCTTTTGTAGACAGCCATCTTTGGGTGATATGATTGCATGCGATAATGAAGCTTCATGTCCCAATGGAGAATGGTTTCATTATAAATGTGTGGGTCTATTGAACAGATTCGAAGCTTTGAAGTTTACTACAGGAAAACAAAAGTGGTTTTGTTCAGAACATTGCCGAAAAATAGTTGAAGACAAAGATACAAGAAAGAAGAAAAGAAAGAGAAGATCTGGACGGTATTAGTACAACTGATTTTTATACAAAGTATTACATAAGTAAATTGATATATTACACTATAGCGTCAATAATTCTAACATTCCACCAATTTCATTGGCTTCTTTACATTTTCTTATTTCAACATTGACTCTTTTAAGAAGACTTTGAAAGGCTTCTTCTAATACTATGCTTTGATCGATTAAAGAGCCATACATCTCAAGAATGACACCAATGTAGTCACAGATAAGATTGAAATATCTAACGTCATCGAGATTTTTGATAAACCATTGTAAGATTGGTAATAATGAAATTTCATCTCTTCCATATAAAGAAACTCTGATCTTACCTCTCTTTTTCAACTCATTTAAAACAGTTATAGTTTGTTCTTTTTGATTTCCAGGTTGAAAAGCACTTTCAAGAGCATCTGCCCATCTGAATGCATTTAAATGTTTTTCAAACTGTCTAAGTTTTTTATTTTGAGTAGATGCTGAATGTACAATTCTATGCTCTTCTTCTCCAAGATAATCGGAACCTCTCATAATTCTGGCATAAGCTTTTGATTTTATCTCTTTAACACCTTGGGGTACTTTTGGTTGAGTTTTTCTAGTTCTTACCGATAATAAACCTGAAGTAAGACCAGTAACAAAATGTTCATGATTTGGTGATACAGCACATGATAAAACACCTCCACTTCCGAATTTCCAACCGAATTTAACATCCCAATTGGCAGTGGTATAATCGAAAATTTTAACATGACCATCTAAAGAACCAACTAATAGACCTCTTTCACCAGTATCATGCAAAGTAGTAGCGGTTTTTGTGAAATTATTTAATTCATGTATTTTTGAACCTCTTGATAAGTCCCAAACTTTAACTTGTGGACCACCAGCACTTACTAAAGTAGTTGGTGATAATGCTAAAACATCTTCAACAGGATTTCCTTGATTAAATTTAGCGACAATTTGTTGCAGTCTAGTATCAAAGATTCTTACTTTACTATCATAACAACCAGTTGTAATTAAATTTGGATTTCCAGGAATAAAACTTGCACTCCTTATATAATCACCATGGAAAGAATCATTGAATTCAACAATTGGACCACTTGAAGTTTGTGAAATATCGTATAATCTTACAACTCTATCATCGGATCCAGTTATTAATTGATTTCCGATGGTCAGATGAAATTTAGCAACATGAGTTGGATGTGATGATGGATGTAAACTTACTAACACATTTCTTTGTATGCTATCAAAAATTGATACTAAACCAGTAGCATCTGCTGCTACTAATAATTTCCCATCATAACGATATTCTCCAGAATAAACTGTATCTTTAAACCTGGAAAAAGTTCTTACTACTTGACGGGTTTTAGATGAAAAAACTTGAATTCTAGTTGATGAAGTTACGGCATAATCATGAGGTGATGCTGGATTAAAATGAATATGAGTTATAGGATGATTTTCTTTAATTAACTGGGGATTAACAAATCCTTTCCAAAACCTTTGCTCTGGCGTAGAGTTTCCCGGTAATGTGGGATTCCTAGCATGAACCACTCTTTCTCTGTTAGCGGACATACTTTTATGACTTACTTGACTTGATCGCAGTGAAGAATTGAAACTTCTGAGATGAGGTTGGGTCGTGTCCCATTTTTACAATTTTTTTTCGGCGTGAGCTAACCGCATTTTGCAGCCATTGCAAGTGACTAAATACAATACTAGATTTAAAATCAAACACACATTTATTAAATAATTTATATAACTGAAATTATTGAAGTAAATTGTTAGATGCGTTACTTGAAGCATCTATTTCTTTATCTGAATAAAACTCTTTGTGTTCAGTTTCTGCTTGAACTTTCTTCTCAATATCCTCATTATCATTGGCACCAGCATGCATATAAGGCAAATCTCTAGCAATTTGAACTACTCTCCATGGTTTATTAATAGGACATTGACCGAAAATAATATCCATTTCTTCAAGAGATCTTCCTGAAGTTTCTGGGTAGAAGAAATAGAATGTAGGAATCATTAACAAGTTAATAACAGCGAAAATAGTGTAGGTATAAGATCCAATATTTGCAAAACCTGGACCGGTAATCATAACAACAAGGAAATTAAAAAGCCAGTTGGATGATGTTGATAAACTACACCCAGGACCTCTAATTGACAAAGGAAGAAGTTCTGGTGGAAGTAACCAAGTTAATCCAAGAAGTGAAATACCAAAGAATGAATTGAAAACGAATAAGAATACAGCAGCTACAATAGCAGCTCCAGTATCACCATTTTTAGCAGCCGCCCAATTTGTACCAGTTAAAATAGCCATCGAAGCAGACATACCTGCACAACCAAACATGAATAACTTTCTTCTTCCAAATCGTTCGATTGTAAGGAATCCAAGAAGTGAAAATAAGAAATATTCAGTACCATTACAAGCTGCTAAAATTCTTGAGAGGAAAGGTGTTAAGCCAATTCTACTTTCAAAAATAGTACCGGCATAATAAGTGATAAGATTAATACCTGATATTTGTTGCATCATTTGAGAACAAACAGCAAGACAAACACGATGGAAATTTCTAGACTCACCTTGAATGAATAAATCTTTTAAACGGAAATTTTCAGCACCCGCAGCTTTTTCCTTTACAATAGCTTGTTTAATTTCTTCAAGTTGAGCATTAATCAAGTAATCATCTTCTGGTTTGTCGTAAAGAGCGGCAAATACAAATCTGGCATCATCTTCACGCTTTTGACGCATGAGCCATCTAGGACTTTCTGGAAGGAATGGTAATGCAGACAAGATCACAAGTGGGAAGAAACATTGGAAAGCAATAGGGAATCTGAAACTTGCACTTGACTTCCCGTCTAAAAAGTAGAAGGCAAAATCAATCCAATATGAAATACAAATACCTAAAGCAATCAAAGAACCTTCAATCATAATCAACTTACCTCTATCATGAGCCTTAGCACACTCTGCAGCCCAAACAGGAACGGTAGAAGTATTAAAACCATTACCAAAACCTGTTACAACTCTAGCAACAGCTAAATGAGTAGTAGAATAAGCACATGCTTGTAAAGCACCACCCAATAAAAAGATACCACATCCTAACATCATAGTACGACGACGACCAAGTTTATCACCAAGGTAAATATTAAGGAGAGAAGACATGAAACAACCAATCTCATAAATGGCAACCACGGCAGATTGAACTGTTGATTTTGTATCATCTTCTGTAGCATTAATTCTTTGGAAAGCTTTACCAAAGTCACCTAAGGTAAGTAAACTACCCATAACACCTTGATCATAACCGAATAAAAGGAAACCTAAACCGGCAATACAAGATATGGCAAGATTTAATGTCCGCCCTCTCATACCCAAAAAATTCGAACGTCTGGACCCGTCACCATACTTTCTTTTTGGTATCAGCTTCAATGAACCAGAAGAATGATGAGAAATCATGGCTTTCTCATCATCAGAAATTGGTGAAACTTCTTGGGGGCCGTCAGTTGTATTCTTAGTATCAGAAATTGCAGCATTTTCCGCATTGGGAATCAAAGTAGGATCCTCTTGTTTTGGTGAGGACATTTCAATTGAAATCTTCTATATCAAAGCCAGAGTAAACAGTTAGCGTTGTTTAACAACTTAATTTTTTTTTACTACAATTTTAAGTCTATTTATATGTAACTGAGTTAAGGTTACACTGGTATATACCAAGAAATTATTGTGAACGCGGGGTGCATATGGGGCACGTATTTTCTCAAATAGTCCAGACTATGCATTAAAGAATAGTTGCTATGAGCCTGTTTTTGGAATTTACCCCGAAATTTTTCCATTTGGCTAATGTCAAAACTTTCTAGACGTAAATTCGACGCTGTAATAGGTATAAAAGAGGAGATTGTAGATGCAGTACTAAGAAAAAGAGCACATCATACAGTAGATCCTACTCTATAACTTTCCGAAATCTGATCCGTCAAAGATCCAGATGCAATGCCTTTGTCGCCTGCGGCACGTCATACCGAAAGAAATACCGACCATAACAAATAATCATTATCCAACAATTGCCTAAGACTTTATTAACTTCCGACATTGGATAAGTATCATAAACTTGTTATGTTTTGTGACGTCACTAATCGATGTTTTTCATTGGTTGCAAGTTAATCCATAAAAGATATTGAAAAAGGAAACCTGGTAGCAAGATCTTTGGTCAACTGCAAGCCGTTTTTTGGGTATCTGCAACATGTAGGCTTCGTAAACGTTGAGATAATTGTGGGGAAGATCTACTATTGGCACACTTCGGGGTACCCTTGAATGAAGACGAAAAAATAATAAGTAAGCAGGTGCATGAGAGATTCAAACTACGATACTTAATTTCAATGCCTGCCTTTTTGGCTCTACGTTAATCGTCCCGAAAATAGGACCTATTGTCAAGTTAATCGCTTTTCAAGATGCATATACATGTGATTGCTTGCAACTGTGCATGCTTCTGTGCAACCGAAGTACATCGTTTGTCACTCAAGATCTCTGGCTAGACTGTATCGTAAACGTCTTACGCACAGAAAAGATTATCGGTTTATAGTGCCATATGTAAAGAGATATAGTCTTTGTATAAGGTATGATAACCGAAGTGTCAAATAGTGGAGCATTTTTTTCGTGGCTACGAACCTGATTGTTCAATTACAATAGATGGAAAGAATTCCGGACCTAAACACCGAACTTTAAGTCAATCATCCTGCTCCCCTCAGGGGCCGTGTCCCAATTGAGTTAAATTAACCTTTTTGCAGATTCGAAGACGTTCAGTTGACTGATAGTAGTGCTCGGGAAGCCCACATAGTTTTCCGCAGCTAACAAACCCGTGAACGCCTAATAAAATCAATTATCTACATATGTGTATACATACTGATTTGTATGGGAACTTTGCTAAGTACTGACCAAGGTAGCCTTATAAGTAGCAGATGGTTGGAGGTTCATTTTGGTGTATTTTCAGTGATAACTGTGCTTCGAATTAGTGGAGTATTTCAATAATTTCAGTGATCCAATCAAATCCGCAAGACAAATTTCCCTTTGCGGCGTGATGGCCAATATGGCCGCTATATTTAGCTGGCAAAATGTCGTATCACCAAAGAAATTTGCAGGTGGTGGTAGTAGCTGAGATCCTAAACCTCATCCTTATCGGCAAAGAAATGTTTGCTCTGTTCCGCATGTATGTGCTGCAATTAACATCATTTTTGTGCTGTCAAATAAATAATAAGTCTTTTATCGACAGTCTTGCGACATATTGATTGAATCTCATCATAGATCGAAGTGAAACCTGGTAGTTCGGTAGTTGGGAAATTCACACCGGGATTACAGCACTGAATTACATAGTAAAAGTCGGTAATTTTACCTCAGTAGCGGCACCCGGAAAAACGCCTTGAATTTTTTTTTTGTGATAAGACTAGAAAGGGAAAAAGATGAGTTTCTGTGCTCGTACGGCTCAGTTTGAGTCGTAAAATAATTTGTAGATAAGTGAAGGAATTTTTCATTCCGTTTTAATTTATAATTACTTACTTGTTTCGAACTTAAGCCATGTTGTCGGACGAAGAGAAGCAAATTTCTCCTGAAGAGGTAGCTACTGAACTTGTAGAAATCGATGAGGAAAAACTTGAAAAACCTGAGAATGTAATTGATAAGCTTGGTCTCAGATTTAATGCAGAAATTCGAGGTATCACTAGAGTCCCAGATGACAAGAAGAATGATTACAACTACTTGAATGCTTTGACGATGTTCCTCGCTCCAAATTTGGCGATTTCTGCATTGAGTACCGGTGCCTTAGGTCCTACAGCATATGGACTTGATTTCAGAACATGTGTTCTCTGTATTGTCTTTTGGTCCATCATTGGAGCCATCCCAGTCGGGTTCTATGCTGTCTTTGGTCAAAAATTCGGTTTACGTCAACAAATCTTATCAAGATACTTTACTGGGAATATCATGGGAAGAGTTTTCGCTTTATTTAATGTCATTTCTTGTGTTGGTTGGAATGCCGTCAATATTATCCCTTCTGTACAATTATTAGCAGCCTTGGGTCCACTTCCTCCATGGGCAGGATGTTTGATTTTGGTTATTATCACTTGTGTTCTTGCATTATTTGGTTATAAAATTATTCATTACTACGAAAGATACTCAAGTATTCCAAATTTTATTATTTATTTGATTATAATCGCCAGATTGGCCAAGGCAAAAACCTTCACTTGGGGGACAATGGAAACCGGAAAGGCCGAAGCAGGTAATGTTTTATCATTTATTTCTCTTATTTTCGGATTCACAAGTGGTTGGTCCCCTTCAGCTGCTGATTATTTCGTTTATATGAATCCAAGTGTTGCATCTTGGAAAATCTTTATATGCATGGTCATCGGTTTAAGTGTTCCATGTATTTTTGCATGTACTTTAGGTGCTGCATGTGCCATGGGTACTTTCACCAGTTCAGAATGGTCTGACGCTTTCGAAGAAAACTCAATAGGTGGATTGGTCAATCAAATTTTGGTGGTTGACAGTTTGCACGGGTTTGGTCAATTCTGTATGGTAATATTAGCATTATCCGCTATTGCAAATAACTTACCTGGATCTTATTCATTGTCTTTAGCTGTCCAGGCAATTTGGAGCCCATTAGCTAAATTTCCAAGATTGGGATGGTGTATTATTGGAAATTTTGTTTCCTTAGGATTATCTATCCCAGCGTATTACGTTTTTTCTGCAACTATGTCAAATTTCTTGAGTATCATTAGTTACAATTGTTCCATTTATATTGGTATCTCTTTGACAGAACACTTTATCTATCGTAAAGGATTCAACGGTTATGATATTTCCAATTTCAACGATTATAAAACTTTACCTGTTGGAATTGCAGGTGTTGTGGCGTTTGCTTTTGGTGTTGTCTCAACTGTTTTGTGTATGAATCAAACATGGTATCAGGGTGTCATTTCTAGAAAGTTTGGTGAATATGGTGGAGATATTGCCTTTGAGTTGAACATTATTTTTGCATTTATTGGTTTTAACTTGGTCCGTCCTTTCGAACTTAAATACTTTGGAAGGTAAATAACTTTTAAATATTAATGGTGTATATTAGTCTATAGTTTTTCATGAATCATATATATACATAAATGAAAGTTTACATTACATTTGTTTTAGCCAACCTAAAGTAAGTAGTAGTATACTCTGACGTACCAAGGTCTGAGACGTAAGGATGCCTTTTCTTCTGCAATTTCTTGTCTTAATTTTTCTGTATCACTTTCTGTTCTTCCAGTATCTAAATCCATAGACTCCAATGGAATCAAGAACGTAAGATTTCTAGAGTAAATTTTATGACCAACATAACAAACTAAAACAATTACTGCACCCAAATAGTTTTCAAAAAATACTTTGGCATTAGGTTCAGCACCAAGAGGGAAAAGCGATACCCAAAACTGTAAGGCAAGAACTACGATAAGACAAATAGTAGCATAGTATGAACCCCAAACACCAGTCTTTGATAAGTAAGGTAATTCATCTAATCCTCTTCCTTGCATGGTCATCGCAGCTCTGAAACGGATGTGGGAAACAGTACAAGAAGCCCAGGTGAACAAGGTAGATAATGCAGATAATGCTACTAACCAAGCAAAAACTTCAGCTTCAACAGGAGATGCTGCAACGAAAGCAAGAAGTCCGAAAACTGCTGCAAAGATGATTCCTCCCAAAGGTCTTCCCTTTCTATCGACATATTCAAAAAAACTAGGAACGAGTCCGTGCTGAGCAAGTGCTAACGTAGTTCTGGAGAATCCATAAACCGATGAATTTCCAATTGATAATAATGCAACGAGAACGATGACGTTGAAAATAGATGGTAATACCTTGATACCTCCATTTTGAATAGCAATAACGAAAGGAGAAGCACTAGAATCAGAAGAATTCTCACCCAATAACTCAGAAGAGTTAGAAGGAACCAAGAAACCAATTAAAGTCAAAGATAACATGTAGAACACAATAATTCTGTAGAAGACTTGTTTGATAGCTCTTGGCATGGCAATACGTGGATTTTCCTTACTTTCAGCCACTGTTAAACCGACTAATTCAGTTCCTGCTAATGAATAAGTAGCACTGATAAGAACGGTTGCGAATCCTTTGAAACCATTGTTGAAAGCACCGGGATTGTGCCAATATTTATCACCAATATAGCCTTTACCGGTACCACCACAAACTAAGATGATAGCCAAGATATCGAAACCGACAATACCAAGTAATTTTATGATAGATGCAACTAATTCAGTGTAGGCAAATCCACTGGTACCACATAAGTTAAGACCAATGATAACAACATAAAATATGGCAATCCATGCAACGTTATTTATATCTGATTGCCAGAAGTTGATCGTAAGAGAAGATGCAACTAATTCTAAAGGAAGGACAACTAACCAGAATAAACTATAGTTAAAACCAGCAGCAAACCCAAATGATGGATCTACAAATCTGGTAGCATAAGTGAAAAAAGAACCAGATACTGCAAAAGTTGAACTTAACTCACTCAAACTTTGCATGGTACAATAAAGGAAACTTGAAACAAAAGCCCAACCAAGAAGAACACTTGCAGGACCTCCACTAGATAATGCCTGTCCGGATACCACAAGTAAACCACTTCCGACGCATCCAGCTAAAGTTATGAGAGATTGTTGGAGTTGACCAATAGATGATTGTAGATCGGAATTTGCAGTTTTTTGAATTGCTTTCTCAAGTGAGTCAGCTGCATCAATTTCGTGATGAGTTTCTGGTCTTTTGAAAGAATCTTTAAATGACTGCCAATGAGATACAGGAATAGTAGGTTGTGTCTGATTCGAATATACAGCATTTTGTACATCTGACAGTTTTGAGGCTGTCGACATATCTAAAGAATTTGACATATGAAAAAACTTGAGATTCAAACTACTTTAGAAAAAAGTTAAATGAGTAAAAGATCTTTCCTGGGCGATTAAAGAGTTTTATAAGAAACGTAAAACATAGGCCCGGAAAAACACCGTTAAAGGAGATTTTTCATCATTTTGCCGCATACAAAATGCGATGCGGCACTTTTCTTTTTTTTTTGACAGCACCCTTGACAGGTTTGATGTCAAATATATTCTGCTCTGCTTTGAACATCTGATGAAGCAGGTGGTAATGTATGCTATAAGCTAATGTAATTACATCAATTTTACTAGATCTACTAATGCATACAAGGAGGGCAAAAAAATTGGCTGCGAAAAGCCGTTGGCATCCGTGAGCGCAAAGCGCAATCGGTCACCAGATGATGCTGCAAAAAAGCAAAAGCAACCCCGTGCACCAAAAGATGAAAAATAATCTCATCCGTGCACCCGAAGGAAGTATGCACGCAAACACGCAGACCCACGCAGAACCACGCAGACACACCCATACACCTCTATCTACGGCATGGCCACGGTGCAGCCTTGTCTACAATATAATGCAAAGGAGCCCTTGACAGCACTCAGGCACAGCCGCATTACATTAACGAGATCAGGAAAAGTAACCCATGAATCATATTTGAAATAGAAACTGCCAAAGATGAATTTGAAGTGGTCGTATGGCGGTACGGGCCTTAACAAATTGACACGGACCAAAAGATAAAGACAGTTTTCCTTTTCAGCGTTAAAGCTTTTGTAAATGCAAGAGACCGCAGCAACATTCTTATGTCAAATTTCGCCAGTTCACAATTTTGTGAAGCTTTTAATCAAATATATCAATTTCCAAACAATCACTACACTGCCTACTATGGGCAGTGAATGATATTTAGACAATAGATTAAGTTTTATGACAAGAACTAGGTATTATACACCAGCCATGGGGCACGTGATGAGCACTGGCCCCCCCTTTAGCATAGCCGGTGTGGGGGTTGTATGCAGGATTGATTTACCCAGACCACACAGCATCAAATGATTTAAACCCCGTACTAAATAAGCCTGTAGGAAAAAAAAAGAAGTTTTTTATCAACAAATTTTATCAACAACGTTTTAGTTTTTTCTTTAAATTCAACACAATTTGTTAAAATGGCTATCTTTAGATCAAAATCTGGTAAGATACCAGCTGAGAAACTCAGTAGAGACGATGAGCGTAATGTTAAAATGCACTCTTCAAATATGCATGATCCAATTTTAAGTGCTGTTAATGAAGCTCAACCATTTGAACAAGCTGCTGATCATAGTAGTGGAAGAAGACCTTCATATTTATCTCAAGAAAGTAGTGATATGAAGGATATCTTTGGACAACCAATAGGACAATCCGATATCTCCAATCCAACTAGATCAAGAAATGAACGTCCTTTAGATACAATTAGAGGATTTGAATATGCAATTACTGGAGATTTATCATATAGAGAACAACTTGAATCCAGAAGACTTGGATGGGGGTTCCATGATGATTTTTCTTATAATCAATTAATTGGACAAAATGAATCCTTGCAACAAGGAGATTATCAAAGACCAACTATTAATTTTAGTAGTAATGATCAAGCAGTTTATCAAGCTCAAAATTATAGTGCAACATCTCTTAAACCAGAAAAGAAAAAGAAGGGATTATTCGGTAGAAAGAAGTAAATTAGCTAAATTTATCATTAAATATTTGATGATTTGATTTGTATCATTAGAACAATTTGAAAAACGTGGAAAATTTATCACAAGAAATTTAAACTTATCACAAGAAATTTGAAGTGATTTATGATGAACAAAACTTGAGATTATCTTTTGATTTTCTTGAATATTATGATTTAAAAAATATTATGAAGGATAAAATGACAAAATATATTTAATTCAATAGTTGAATCAATTGTATGGAGTTTATAAGATTGATTTGTATAGAAATTTGTGAAAAATGGATGAAATTTTAAACATTTTTTTGATGTATTAAGAAAAAAAAAATATCATAAAAGGCTTTAACCAACTTTTGGGTTAACTTTTGCATTGATTTTTGTAGCGTCGTGTATACGGTTTTATGTATTGTATTATGTTTGTGTATCTGTAGTTGCATTGATGTGTCTCGATTGATAGACGATCGCGCCAATTTTCACTTGAAACGTATAGTGTATAAAACGCTGATGGTTAGCAAGAAAATCTAACAACAAGATTTAAAGTCATCGAAGAATGGAACAACCAAGACAGATTTCATTCAATGTATCTGATCATTATCAAATTCTTGAAGTTGTTGGAGAAGGAGCTTATGGAATAGTATGTTCAGCAGTTCATAAACCTACTCAACAAAAAGTAGCTATAAAAAAGATTGAACCATTTGAAAGATCAATGCTTTGTCTAAGAACATTACGAGAACTAAAACTCTTAAAACATTTTAATCATGAAAATATTATTTCAATACTTGCAATTCAAAGACCAATAAATTATGAAAATTTTAATGAAATTTATTTAATTCAAGAATTAATGGAAACTGATCTTCATAGAGTTATAAGGACTCAAAAATTAAGTGATGATCATATTCAATATTTTATTTATCAAACTTTAAGAGCTTTAAAAGCTATGCATTCTGCAAATGTTTTACATCGTGATTTAAAACCATCAAATTTATTATTAAATTCAAATTGTGATTTAAAAATTTGTGATTTTGGTTTAGCTCGTTCAATAGCGTCAAGTGAAGATAATTTTGGTTTTATGACTGAATATGTTGCAACAAGATGGTATAGAGCTCCAGAAATTATGTTAACATTTCAAGAATATACAACTGCAATTGATGTTTGGTCAGTTGGTTGTATTTTAGCTGAAATGTTAACTGGTCGTCCTTTATTCCCCGGTAGAGATTATCATAATCAATTATGGCTTATAATGGAAGTTTTAGGTACTCCAAATATGGAAGATTATTATAATATAAAACTGAAAAGAGCAAGAGAATATATTAGATCATTACCATTTTGTAAAAAAATTCCTTTCCAAACAATATTTCAAAATATGATGTCAAGTGGTAATGGTAATACAGGTACTACAGATCCTATAAATCCTTTAGCAATTGATCTTTTAGAAAAATTACTTATATTTAATCCTGCTAAAAGAATTACAGTTGAAAATGCTCTAAATCACCCATATTTAAAATTATATCATGATCCAAATGATGAACCTGTTAGTGATAAAATTCCCGAGGATTTTTTCGATTTTGATAGACACAAAGACGAATTAAGCATAGAAGAATTAAAACATTTGTTATACGATGAAATAATGAAGCCTTTGTAATGTATGTATAGTTAATTTTATATCTTTAGATATATTTTCATATTAGATCTTAAACTTAATACGTATTTTCCCTTGTGCACGACCTTGATTTTATTTTTATCGAAGGGTATCATAAAAAACACGTCTACACGTTTTTTCGTTGTTGATTTATATCAAAATAAAACCATAGCATATGATGAAATTTTTGGCAGTTTGTTTATGTTTATTCATTAGTTTGGTTACAGCACATAACGTTGCTTTACCACCATATGGAAAACAGTGTTTTTTTGAACATTTAAAGAGAAATGATGAACTTGCTATTAGTTTCCAAGTTGGATCAAGAAATGCTAATAATGCTGAACAATATACAGTAGATTTTTATATAGTTACACCAAGTGATCAAGTAAAGATGAAGAAAACTGAAATGGATCATGGTGATGAATTTATAAAAGCTGATACTGATGGTAGATATCAATATTGTTTCTCAAATGAAAGAACTAATAGAGTTGATTTAGATGTTTCATTTAATGTACATGGAGTAATTTATATTGATGTTAATGATCCAAATTCTGATACTCTTGATTATGCTGTACAAAGATTAAGTCAATTAACAAATGATGTTAAAGATGAACAAGGATATTTAGTTATCAGAGAAAGAACTCATAGAAATACTGCTGAATCCACTAATTCAAGAGTTAAATGGTGGTCAGTTTTCCAACTTTTGGTGGTTGCATTGAACTCACTCTTTCAAATTTACTACTTGAAAAGATTTTTCGAAGTTAAGTCAGTAGTTTAGAGATTTTGAGATGTATGAAAAGATCAAAAATATGGTAAATATTTGACAAAAAAAAAAGAAGTCTATATATTCAACCTATTTAGCATTTCTTCAAGTAAAGTTTGTAAAAATAAAATAAAGTCCTAATAGTCAAAATCATCCATATGTAGTTATATACTTACACTTCATTTGCAGCCATTAAAGTACATGCTGCTTATGTGGACAAGTAATTCACGGCAAAACCAAAAAGACAATTCCGAGAATTTTAATTGCCATATATGAATTCCGAGATATTTATACCCATCCGCCTAATTGCCTCGAGTCTTGAAATTGCAACATATTTCAATTCTTGAAACCGCAGCTGTGGCAAGGTTTAGCAGAATTTTTCACTAGTAAATACACCCTTTGTCGCATCCATTGCTTCTTGTCATATGCGTTTAAACCGTACAACAATTAATAAACCAATTTTTCAACCATATACCCAACGAATTTTCACCTCAAACTAAACCCTACCTCCGTATGCTCCACCAATTGCTCCACATTGAGTGATTTGTTCCGAAAATCCAGTTATGTGGGGTCGAATTGGTGAATCTTTATCTCCAGAGGTACGGGTGTTTACTATGAAGTTAAAATTTCCCCTCACTTTAAAATGCCTTTGATCATCGGTCTTTACGCTCTTCGTCGCTTTAAAGGAAGTAAACCTTTACCTCAATTTTTTTATATTTATAGTGAAACCGATACTACCAATTATAATTATAAACTAAATACTGTAGATTTAGACATTTACAATTAAGTTATAAGATTAGGTTAAATTGAAAAATGTCAAAATATTTTTCAGGCATCAAAGAATTACCTCCAGACCCACTTTTTGGTCTCAAAGCAAGATATACTGCTGATTCAAGAACTGATAAAGTTGATTTAGGAATTGGTGCTTATAGAGATAATAATGGTAAACCATGGATTCTTCCAGCTGTTAGAAAAGCAGAACAGAAACTTATTAATTCTGAAGGTTACAATCATGAATATTTATCAATTTCAGGACATGAACCATTCTTAAAAGAAGCTGCTAAAACTATTTTAGGTGAAGATTCTTTAGCTATAAAACAAGGAAGAGTTGTTTCACAACAATCTTTATCAGGAACTGGGGCTTTGCATTTAGCAGGTTCTTTCATTAAACAATTCTATACTGGAAATGACTCACCATCAATTTATTTATCTGCACCAACTTGGGCTAATCATAATCAAATTTTCACAAGTTTAGGATTGAAAGTTGAATCATACCCTTATTGGGATAAAGAAAATAAATCTCTTGATTTTGATGGGTTTATAGCTACTATAAAATCTGCTCCTTCTGGATCTGTATTTTTATTACATGCTTGTGCCCATAATCCAACAGGTTTAGATCCAACTAAAGAGCAATGGGCAATAATTTTAGATGAAATTTCGAAAAATAATCACTTACCATTATTTGATTCAGCTTATCAAGGATTTGCAAGTGGTAATTTAGAATTAGATGCTTTCGCTATTAGGTCTGCTGTTAATGCTCAACTAATTAAATCTCCAATTGTTATCTGTCAATCTTTTGCAAAAAATGTTGGTATGTATGGTGAAAGAGTTGGTGCAGTTCATGTTATCAATAATGAAACTACCGAAGGTGAAGCTACTACTAAATTAAATAATGCTATAAAGTCTCAGTTAAATAAATTAACTAGATCTGAAATTTCAAATCCTCCTGCTTATGGAGCTAAAATAGTTGCAACAATTTTAACTGATCCTGAATTAAGAAGTCAATGGCAAGATGATTTAACTACTATGAGTTCAAGAATTATTAAAATGAGAAATGTTTTAAAGAATAAACTTGTTAATGATTTACAAACTCCTGGTACTTGGGATCATATTACAAGTCAAACTGGTATGTTCTCATTCACAGGATTATCACCAGAAATGGTTGCTAGATTAGAAAAAAATCATGGTATTTATCTTGTTAGTAGTGGTAGAGCTTCAATGGCTGGATTGAATGATCATAATGTTGAAAAAGTTGCAACAGCTTTTGATGAAGTTGTTCGTTTCTTCTCAAAATCAAAATTATAAATTAAATAGTTTTAAGACATTAAGTTAGTTTAATTTTATAGGACCTTAAATAGGATTAATTTAATTTATGAATTTTAATATGATTATCAAATAGTAGCTTTTACGACATTACACTTAACTTACGTTATTACCTTGATTTATGGCATTACAATTAATTACGTTATTACCTTTATTTATAAGATATAAATTTTATGTATTTAGGAGATGAGGGTTGTTATTAAACATAATGTAGCAAGCTATTTTTACAAATAAATCATTTACTTCTTTCTGAAAGAACAACCTTCAGTCAATTTAGCTTTACCACCGGTTGGAGTACATAAAACGGTAGAACAGTTGTCACAGGTAACAGCGGTTTGAGCATGGGAGAAGACAGTGGTGATGTTTAAACAACCTTGACATTTAACATCCATGAAGTATGATCTTGGTTGTTGAACCAAAGTTTTCAATTTGTGTTGTTGAGCTTCAGAAGCTGGGTTTGGGTGTAATAAATCTTGAACTAAAACCTAAATATGTTAGTATTATGATTAACATTAAATTATACCAATTTCAATGAATATTGTGATGCTTGTTATATTGATGCTTTTTCAGTAAATTTGATGGCAGCAAGTAAAAATTTTCACATTTATCAGGGACAGTTGCTTAAACAAGACTTTTCAAATATTTCAATATGATTTCTTGATGTCTTGAATTTTGAATGATTTGTCAACGATTAAGTCATGAAATATAACAAAGTATCATATTCTTGGTGTTTCATTAAACATACCATTTTGTCTTGTTATTATACTATAGTAAAAGAATATTAAAACTTTGGATAGTGAATGAAAATTTTTTTTCTAGTCTCTCCGTGCGATCAAGCGAAGGGAAAAAAAGAAAATTCGAACATGCACACGACTATGCTGTGAGTTAATGTCGCGGGATATCCGTGAAATGTCGCATAACTTCGGGGACGACATGCTTTGCTTCAACTGAATGGCGTCTACGCGCCCGCGTCACGTGCGACGGTGACTGCTTTTATTGTCTACTTTAAAAGTAATAAATAAAACATATATTTGTAAAACAATTGAAATATTGATGTATCAAAAACAAACCATACGTAGATACATCATAATTAAGTACACACACACTATAAATCATATCATATAAACTTCTCGTAAAAACATACTAAATTAATCGCACATATAAGCTATTTTTTTGCAACTAAAACTAAACTATTTAAATTTAAACCCCATAATTTTGTATTTCAAGTAAATAATAATTTGAAAAATGACCGTAATTGAATACTAATAACTTGACCTTGCCGTATAAATGCCTGGAAATAACCGTTGTAGAAAAAAGGCACTCAATTTTTACTAAATATAAGTTATAACTATATAGATATATAAGAGAGCTATAATGGCTTAAATATCTAAACCTAAAGAGATAAAGTGGCTGATATATATGTATACAATTATATAAAAAGAAGGCAGATTTGGTCAAATTAATTAGTCTACTTCAAATGCAAAAGTAACAAAATCAGTCAAGAAAACAATATAGGAATAAAATGTAATTTAAAATGCTTGATTACTCCTTTATGTTTCCTATAAATTCTTGACCTCTTTGAATTTAGTTCTCTTTATATTATTATCACTTAATTCTTTCACGTTCAAGATTCTGAATCATTAGGACATTAATTTACAAGGGGTAAAACTTTAAAACAATCAATATTATTGAATAATGAAAGTTTAAAACTTTGAAAGGTTTGAAAGAAAATAGTCAGGGTAAGATAAAAAAAAAACCAAGTTTGTACACAAGTCAATCAATATAATGAACGATACCGTTAATCAATAGACAAGGGGGTGACTTTTATTGTAACATAAAAAAAGGAAAGAGAGGTAAAAAAGAGAATTAGAAAACTAAGAGGTAGAAAAATATAGTAAAGAAGTTAACTTGATGACTTATTTACCACCTCTTTTTGGTTTTCTCGGAGGAGTAACGGGTCTATTATTTGATAAATGATTTGACCTTGAAAATCTTGGTTCTTTTTCTGCTGGTTTCAAAATTTGAAATGAACATAATAAACTTTCATCAACACTCATCATAGCACCTGCATTATCGAATTCACCACAATAATTTGGAGCTGAGAATAAAGTAACTAATTGGCGTTTTGAAAAAAATTCGTAACCATCTTCAACAACTTGATGAGCTCTACAAATCAAGTCCATATCATGCTTTTGTAAAAATCTTGAAACCACATCAGGACCGAAAGTGAAAGAAACACCACGATCATTTTCTGACCAACCGGTTATATCTTTATCAGGATCAGACCATAATAAATCACATAATAAACCTACATCAGGAATATCAGTTGGTCTCATTACTCTTCTAATTTGTTCCATTGAATTTAAATCAGGAGATAATCCACCATGCATAGTGAATATCTTTTCATCAATAATTGCAGCAATTGGTAAACAATTAAAACAATCAGTAAAAGTTTTCCATAATTTTATATTATACCTTCTTTTACATTCATCATAAAATCCATAAATCCTATTAATTGAAGCACATTCATGATTACCTCTTAAAATAAAAAAATTTTCAGGATATTTAATTTTATAAGCCAATAATAAACAAATTGTTTCTAATGACTGTTTACCTCTATCAACATAATCACCTAAAAATAAGTAATTTGCTTCAGGAGGAAATCCACCATATTCAAAAAGTCGTAATAGATCATAGTATTGACCATGAATATCACCACAAATTTTGATTGGAGCTTCTAATTCTAATAAAATTGGTTGTTGAATAAAGATTTCTCTTGCTTTTGTACAAAGATAACGAATCTCATGTTCTAAAAGCGTAACTTGTTTACCAGGTCTTGATCCTCTAACTTCTAATAATCTATCCACAATGGAATCGATATCTGCTTCTTGATGATCAGACATTATATGATTTTTATTTTCTATTATTAAAATAGATTAAAACACTTTAGTCTTTAAAACTTCAATTTTTTTAACCTTGTTTATTATAAAGCACCTTATAATTTAACACGTACAACAAAGAATTTATTTAAATTCTATTAAGTACGGAGTTGAAACTTGGTCAAAGGTAAGGGGAAGACCAAATATTAAGGTGAAATTAAAATTAAAAGTCTAGCAGATGCCTAACAAGAACCGATGTATTAAATGTTAAAGAAAAATTAAATGATATGTGTAGTTTGAGCGAAGAAAAACAATTCAGTTTTTGAACATGTGCACACGACCGAAACTTACATGGAATTTACATTTTTTTACAATTACTTCAATGTTAAATTAAACGGCCTATTCGGCTTTAGTATATTTACATAGAGGGGTTGATTGCAATAAGCTCTCAAATAATTTCATTAAAATTTACATCAGTTCTTTCTTTTACTTGGTCATGACAAGAATTGATTGCCCGCAAATTAAGGGATGACGAGTGGTGCACGGATTTATTTCTGAAGACCTAAGATTTTCAGGTGCGATCGACTAATCCATTTGCATCTTTAACTAAATAAGAGTAATTTAAGATATCGTAAAATAATAGTATAATTGACTTTATTCCTAATTAGATAATGTCATCACCTTTTGCAAATGAGTATAATTTACGACTTGTTTCTTCTTCCGACTCAAAATCTTGCTCGACTTGTTATAAACCAACTACTTCAGTATTAGTAGCAGCCAATAATGGTGATTTCTTCTATGTGTGTCCGGGACATCTTCTAGATGAATCATATGCTAAACCTATATATCCCGAATCGTACAATGAACTTGTTCGAGAAAAAGCTAAGTTGGTAGGAGAATTGGGTAGATTGAAAACTGAACTGGATGCAGTAAAACCATATGTATGGAGTAAAATTACATCACCATTTAAATCAGAGAAGAAACCTGATTCTGATGCCCCTAAATCAAATGAAGATAAATATAAAGAAATTCAAGATAAAATTCGTGAAATTTCGGAAAAATCTGATGACTTGACTAATCAAATTAATCAATTTAAATTTAAAAAGTATACATTAGATAAGGATATTTATAAATTGCGTCTTAATAGTCATCTTCAACAAAAATATAAACATAAAAGGATGCAAGAGCTTCAAAAACCAGGTTTTTTCCCTCTGGTGCCTCAAAATCAAATTGGAAATTAAAATTACATACCTCCATAATTAATTACTCGTTCATCAAACCAATTTTCCCAATTTTCAGTTTTATTTTTAATGACAGATCCACCAATGAAGTCCATATTTCCTTCGAGAATTTCGAATTTGAACTGTTTGTTTTGACCATTTTGCATAATAATAGACCAAATTTGTTTGGTTGTTTCAAGTTCTTCATTAGTTTTAGCATCATCAATATTTTCATCGATTCCGACACCTGATCGATTAATTTCACTGTTAATAAGTACTCCTAATTCTTTTTCCATTAATGCTTTTAATTTATGAACTGGAAGACTTTCAAAAAGATCTTGCTTGTTGACAGCAAATAGAAAATCAACTCCATTAGGTAATTTCTCGGTTTCACTTAAAAGATCAAATAGTAATTTGCATATATTTTTTATAGTATCAGGATGATTGACTGAAGTAGAACTTGAATCAATCACAAATACAACTCCTTTTAAATTCTTTAAAAGTATATCTTCAATGATAAGATTATGTAGTAATGAAGAATATTTTAAATGTCCAGGGAAATCAATAAGTCTGAATTTCTTAGCAATTGACTCATTGGCAAACGGCAAGCTCACAAGTGATTCATTGGCTTCAAGCGAAGACACTGTGTTAGTATGTTTTTGCTTTAAAAGATTATAATATAATGCAGTTTTTCCACTATTATTAGCTCCCACTATAAGGAATGTTGGAGTTTTTGATCTAGAACTTGAAGATTTTGAGAAAAAATCATTGGTTTGAACAAAAAATATACCAAGTACTATAAAGAGCCCTAATAGTAGCGAAAGGATTATGGTCTGTACAATATCCATTGTAAGATTCAAATTAAGTATTGTAATATTAGTGGAAAAAATGTGACGATTTAAAACTGAAAAGTTCAAGATGTTCGCACAGGCTGCAAAAAATAAGAGAAAATTCAACTTTAAACCATATTTTCAAAAATTGTATATTTTACTGAAATTATTTACAAATGCTAATACCATATTCTCTTGATTTTTGAATCAATAATTGATCTACTAAAACCAAAGCAGTCATAGATTCAACAATAGGAACAGCTCTTGGAGTAACACTTGGATCATGTCTTCCTCTAGCAGCTAAAACACCCAGTTTACCATCATAAGTAGCAGTTTCTTGTTCTTGAGAAATAGTAGCAGCGGATTTGAATGCTACTGAGAAATAAATATTTTCTCCGTTACTAATACCACCTTGAACACCACCAGAATTATTAGTTTTAGTTCTTAATCTACCGGAAGTTTCATCATGAATGAAAGCATCATTATGTTTAGAACCTGGAATAGTAGTACCAAGGAACCCTGAACCAAATTCAAAACCTTTAGTAGCAGGTAATGATAACATTGCATGAGCTAATGTAGCTTCTAATTTATCAAAACAAGGTTCACCCAATCCAACAGGACAATTTCTAACAACACAAGTAACAACACCACCAATAGAATCTTTAGCATCACGATATTTTTCAATTACTTTAACCATTTCATCTCTAACGGTTTCATCAGGACAACGAATAGGACCAGTTTCATCGATTTCTTCTCTAGTAACAGTATTTAATATCTTTTGAAATTTTGGATCAAGTGGATTTCTATTCATTGAAATTTCACCAATACTAGAAACGAATGCAACAATTTCTACATTATTAGCTTTTTGTAAGATTTTTTCAGCAATGGCACCAGCAGCAACACGACCAATTGTTTCACGAGCTGATGAACGACCTCCACCACTTGAAGATTTAGTACCATATTTTTGAATATAAGTCCAATCAGCATGACTTGGTCTTGGATATAAATCAGTTTCACTATAGTCATTTGGACGATGATCTTCATTTTGAACAAGCATACCAATAGGAGATCCTAAAGTAATACCAAATTCAGTTCCTGATTGAATATGAACTTGATCTTTTTCATTTCTTGGGGTTGATAATTTACTCTGACCTGGTCTTCTTCTACTAAGTTGAGGTTGAATATCTTGTTCTGTTAATTCTAAACCTGGTGGACATCCATCAACAATACATCCAACAGATTTACAGTGTGATTCACCATAAGTTGTAACACGAAATAGGGAACCGAAAGTAGACATTTAGAGATATGGAGATTTAATCTTTCAAAAATTCGAGCGAAAAATATCGACTCATCAATGAGTAATATTTGAAAAATTACACCCGTACATTTTGGGGCGTGGCTTTACCACTTAAACCGTTTCAAATAAAGGCATAAATTTGCATAGTAGATCGTCAATTTTTAAAGAACAATTAATACACGAAAAAGAAGAAAATTCTTCGTTCTGGGAAGTTTAATTGGATGCATTGCATGATCACACGATTTCTCCACGTAGAACTAATTGGCGTTACCATTTGAAACTTCTTTGTTTTATTGCAGCTTTTCGCTGCATGTTCCCAATTGGGAAATTTGTAAATATCACTAACCAGCCAGATCATCCCAATATTGAATCCACCAGCACTGATCTGGTCTGCCTGAACTATGTCAAAAAGTAGAAATATCCATGATTTGATCTGATTTATACTACTTTACTTAACTTCAATAAAATCAGCTATAGTTCTAATTTGAATCTTTTGTTGAATATTTAATTGTTGCAAAAAGAGCTAAATCGCACAGTTAATGATTATTGTGAAACTAATACTTCTTACACTTCTAGGGTTTGCTCAGGCTTGGAATACTCTATATTCATTTGATACGGGCCAAATTTACCTTCACCTCAAAAATAATGACCTAGTAGCCTTAAATTTCTCAGTTTCTCTGATTCCAACTGATTACTCTGACAACCAACAAGTTGCAAAATTAGAATCTCCTCCTGATAATTCTACATTAGTACTAATCAATAATGATTTATATGCCTTCTCTAGCAATTGGGATATTGAAACAAATGATGTCTGTGGAAATGGTGTACTTGAGCTCCTCAAGTATGATACAGACCTGGATTCATGGAATGAAATGAGTCAATCATTGAATTTCGATGATGTTCTTGATGCATCTTATTATCAGTATTCAACTTATTTGACTAGTCCGTCTAGTAACAGTACCATTTACATCTATGGTGGCTACTGTGATGGTGACGGGGATGTCACCAATAGGTTACTTTCATTGGATTTGGATACATTCAAATTCTCTAATATTACAACAACTACGAAACCACAAGCATTTTATGGTGCAACAAACTTACTTGCTCCTGATCCACAAACTCAACTTGTTATAGGAGGTGAAAGTGAACTAGGATGGCTAAGTATGAATCAATTGGCTACATGGGACTTTGATTCAGGTTGGTCTTTTCAACAGGTACTGAATGACGATTCTTCTGATATCAACTCTAGAAAATTTGCCTTATCCTTACCGATATTCGATCCATTAGCTAATGATTCTCAACTGACATTCTTAAGTCATTATTCTGTGAAGGAAGTTATGCTTATAGGAGGTGAAATATCATCGGCAAATGCCGACCCACTTTTTGCCAAACTATCAACGAGCTCAAATGACTGGACATGGACTGCCATGGATAATGTAAGCTTAAAATATGACGAAATACTAGGTGCAGCAACTATATTCAACACTCTAGTAGTAGTCAATTCAACTAGCTCATCATCCAAGTCAAAGAGATCATCGGAATATACTATCAATTTATATGATACCTCGACGCTTGAATCAGTTTCCAGCTTGACGGCAAATGGCGAGTCTAAAGTCGGCACAACGAAGAAGTCTTCCTCATCTAATTCTTTTCAAACAAAAGCAATTTTAGGGACTGTTATTCCTGTAGCTGCAATTGCAGCACTTATTGGAGCAGGAATGTTTGTTTTGAAAAGAAGAAAGCGTAATCAACAAAGTGATGAGCTTGAAACTGTTGATTATCAATTCGGAAGCTACATGGAACAAAGTAAAATGTTTACCAACGATAATGATTCCAACTCTACTTTAGATGTCAATTCAATTGAATCTTGGGTTAGGAAAAGACAAGAATTTGAGGAGAAACGACATAAAACCATTAAAAGGTCAAGTTATCTTGCATCAAATGAAACACTTAATGAGCATAAGATAGTTACAGATGAAAATCCTTTTGCGGATTTCCCACCTCCAGTTCCACCAAAAGATTCATCAGAAGAAAAAGATGAAGCACCAAAAAGACCAGCACCACATCCATATCAAGAATTAAAACCTTCGCCAGAAACCAAGGATAGTTCCTACATCTATGCCAACCATCCAATGGTGCGATCTGTATCGAGAATCAAGAAATCATTTTCTTTCACGAATACACCACCTGGTTCACCTTTACTCAAGAAGAAGAAGAGTAATAATAATTTCGCTAGACCTTCTGAACAATTTTTGAGAGAAGAAGAATCAGAAGAAGAAAAATCCCCAATACTCAAGCTTACAAAAGCAAGTACTAGACTTTCAAAAGCCGATTCAAAGTCAATTGACATAACTGCTATGACTGACGATTCCAGCTCATGTGGTTCATTAGATGAGAGGATGGATGTACAAGTATTAGTCAGTTCGAAAAGAAGATCAAAGTTGAAAATAATGAATCCCGATCTCAGCTCAGTTAACGAAACATCGGATCAAGAAACTTTTGAGAGAGAGTATAGTGGTAGCGAAAGTGACGATGGTACTATTGGTGGAAGGTCTCTGGTAGATACTTTCATCAGAAAAAGAGTTCCTTCTGGCGAGCTCGCCAAAGAAGAAGACTAAATTTGCAACCACATATAAATAGTTTAGTTGTATTATAAGATAGATGTAATGACATCGAGTATTTGATGCACGCTTAAATCTAAATTTCGTAGAGAATGGTTAATAAAAGTGCTGATTGTGCATTTTTCTTGAACTTTTGCAGCAAATTGTAAAAAAGGGTAAAAATTGACAATTTTGGAAAAAGTGAACAACTATAACTCAATTCGACTCTAGAGTTAGTTAAACTTTCCAAGGTTGCCAATAAGCACCAAATTCGTCAATGATGGTATTAGTTACATAATCGGCAAAGTCCTGAACAAACTACACGATACAACATATGTTCGACACTCATAGCTATAAGCCTAAAACTTAATCTGGAAGAAACTGTTACCGACCAAATCCTACAGAACCGAGAAACCCATACTTATACAATTATCTACATTTTTTCGGTTGGGATATTCATGTATAGAAAAACTATACTTTTACCGAGTCTAAAATATACGAGATTTCTCACTAGCCACAAGTAATTCTATTTATAGTTGTATTAGCCATGAATAAGTTTGAATTTATGAACCTTCAGAAATGCCAATACCATTGCCAAAATAAATCGTAAATAAAGCGTAAATAAGAACGTATTAAGAATTGCTTAAAGTTAAAACGTTTTGTCCATATGCAATAGCTGGCGCAGCCATATGTGGCGTGCTCAAATTTTATACAATATCTTCAAACCATAGACATTGATTCAATCGAATATGGACATAACCCCGTCCGATAAATATCCTCCGGATAATAAGGAGGAATATAACGGGATGCTGAATGATTTTACAAAGTCCTTTATTGAGTCTTATAAAAATAATGAAATTAATGAAAATGATAACGACTATAATTTTACCATTGATGGAAATGATATTCGACAATATCCAAATTTGAAAGACGATAACTTATTTAACCCTAAAATTACTCTTAATATGCCAGGGGCATTCAAAAGTGATAGTATGGATATGGATGTATCTCCTCCATTTACTATTGAACTGGATTTATATTATGACCCTATGCTAAATCCAGTTAATGAGATATTTGAAAATGGTCAAATGGAACAAGTCCATGATGAAACAAATGTTCAAAATAATGTTCAAGCCAGCGGATTCGATTCCGGAACCGAAATTTATGTCAATGAATATAATGATCAAAATAATAATCAAGATTCAGATAATTTTACTCAACATTTAGATAACTTTATGGAATTAACACCCGAAGACCATGAAGCAACTAGTTTTAACCATTCAGATTATAATGAGACCAACTCTATTGCTCAATCTGAAGCTATACCTCATTCTTCGTCTTTTCTACTGGTTCATGACAGCGTAAATCCAAACAGTTTCCATGTTCGCAATGCCAGTATTGACTCTTATGAACCAACATCTCGTAATCAACAATATTATCCTATGCATGAATTATCTCCTTTGACAACAACAACATCATTAACTCCATCAGTAAATTCAATTCATTCAACTCAACCATCATTTTTCTCTGCCAATCAAGTTTTTCAAAGAAACTCTTTTGATCAAAATTCAACTCCAAGTCATGCAAGGTCATCATTTGATTTTTACAAAAATCGTCCTTCAATAGATAGCCAAAACTCTATTCATCTTACTCAACCACCAAGAAATCAGCGTTATGCTAGTTTTACTAATTCCATTACTAATTACATCCCATTCATGAGTGATAAAAATAGAACAATGCTACAACAACAGCGACAACAAGAACAACCCAAGGAGATTTCACCACCAGAAATAATAGTTCCTCAACCTCAAAAGCATTCTATTCGTTCAATCTTCAAGCCTAATAGGAATGAATATGAACTGTATATGGATGGAATACCTGAAAATGAATTAATAATAACAAGTCCTAAATATGAAATAGAAGATCCTCTTGACCTACCACATAAAGCTAAACGTTCCAAAAGAAGTTTATTTACTCGTTTTAAAACCCCAGTGAAGCAAGAATTGAATGAAGAGAATAAACAAGACTCTCAAGATATTCCTAAACAAGAATTGAATGATAGTGAAAGTTCAGAATTTGCTGCATATCAATTAGATCAAACCACACTGAATCAATCTAATAGTCTGAATCACAATATCACAGAACCAGATTATGCGGCACTCTTTGAAAATGTAGCTAAGCGTAAAGCCATTGTCAATCCTTCATCATATATGAAATCAAAGCCAAAGGTTAAAGTTGAAGGTCTTGAAATCAATAATAACTTATCATCTGAAAAATTATCGCTTGAAGATCATCATTCAAATATAAGTATAAGTTCATCTAATGCATCATCATCCTTTAATAATAATAGTTCACTTCATTCCGACCAAAACTTATCAGCATCAACTACTCCTAACGGAAATACTCCAAATACTTCTGGCCTAGCCAATGCATCTAAACGTATTCTTGGGTCAAAATTGATCTCTAAGAAGAGAGGTCAACAAAAATCTAAACCTGTTGTAAAAGATGATGACGGTGAAGAAGAAGTCGAAGATGATGAGTTCGAAGAGAATACCGATAATGTTGCAACTATTATTACCAAAGGCAAGGAAGTTGAAGTTGGTCTAAAAGATCTTGATTTACCACCTAATACAAGAGTATTCCCCTCTAATGTTACCAACTCAAAAACAAGAATAAGAGGTAGAAAGGAAAATAAGGAAGCTGACTTGAGTGATAGTTCAAAAATTTTCTTGTGCAATTACTGTTCGAGAAGATTTAAGAGACAAGAGCATTTAAAACGTCATTTTAGATCGTTACACACTTTTGAAAAGCCGTATGATTGTACAATTTGTAATAAGAAATTTAGTAGATCTGATAATTTGAATCAGCATTTACGAATTCATAAACAAGAAGGAGAAATGGATGATGTTAGCGAAATGGAAGGTGAATGAAATGAAATAACTTGATTTTAAATATGAATCAATTTTTATTGTCAATAATTTATTAATATATAATATACAACATGTTAAATGCTTTATGATTAAAAATAGAGATAACAGGAATTAAACTTATATGCCATGATTTGATTAAAGCTTATACCATACTAGATCCCATAAGCATTTCGTTTGATACAGGAGGCCCTAATTTTTCAGAACTTGTAAGTTCATCAAGCATATCATGATTATTTCCTAACATTCCTGTGTCTCTTTTTGTCTTTGGTTTACTGATGCAATTACTTTCTGAGTTAGCTATACCACCAGCACATATATTTCTAGCTCGATGTTTTCTCATTGCATCTATTCTTGAAAATTCTTTACCACAAGGACATTGACAATGCCTTGCTTCTATATGTCCTTTGATATGACGATTAAGGTCATGTTGACGAACAAACTTTTTAGGACAATATGAGCATCCATATGGCCTATCACTTAAATGAGTTTGTATATGAGATTTTACATTATATCTTCTGGTGAATTTTTTACCACAATTTTTATAAGTACAAATAAAGTTCTTTTCTTCATCTGGACCTTCCCAATACTGATCTAACTCTCCAGGAGGTAATAAGGAAGTCTTTTTAACTTTACGTCTTGGTGAAGATTGTTGAATAGCAGCTCTAACATCTTTTGAAGATTTAGCGTTTGGTGAAATAATTGGACTCCATTCAAGATGAATTTTACTTTTATTAGGCGTAAAGGGGAATTGACTTTTCAATGGGGTTAATTGAGTAATGGTTGCATTGGCATCTACTGTATCATCATTTATTTGATCATTTTTATCGGGGCTATGATAAATTCTTACTGGTGAAGAATTTAGTGAATGAGGAACTGGTGATGATGAAATAGGTCCAAAATTATTATCTGAAGAGAAGTTTTGATGATCAGAAAAGTATTGGGGGTTGTAAAAATGTTTCAAATTTCCAAGATTATCATTATTATAATTATGATTAACAGCTGGAGAAACAAACTGATTACTTTGTGGTGGCCTTATAGCACTACTTTGTCTACTATAAGCCCCCTGATTTAATGTAAGTTTAGAAGGTGAAGGAGATTGTGGTTCAGGTGATGACCATTCAGGAGATCCATGCGATAAAGTAGGTGGTGAAGGAGGAGGAAGATATACATTATTATTGTAAAAATCTTGCTTTTTAGATGGTACTGTTGGATTTTGTATTGGAATTGGAACAAATTTTAGTTTTTCTTTCTTATCCGACAGTCTGAATTGTGTTGATTGAGATGGAAATACAGGATCAGAATATGACTGACCATCACTCAACAATGGTTCTATATCATCAACATATCCTATTGGTTGGACCTGTTGTTTCAATGGAGAAGAATATCTACTGAGTTCTTTCAAATACCTTACCGAGTAATTATTTACCGGTAAATTACTTGAGGAAGCAGAAGGTGGAAATTTATAAGAATCAGGAGTCAGATTAGTGACTATATAATCCAGCGTCTTGCCTTTTTGCTTTGACTCTTCTTCAAGTTCGTCCTCCTCATTAAGTAAGATTTGCTGTGGAACATCACGAGGACTTTGCAGAAATTGAAATTCTAATTGATCATCAGTAGGATGATTACTTATAGTTTTAAGAAGCTCACCTGGCATAATTGATTTAGAAAGATCAACTGATCCTTTGAAGTCAGTATTAGGTCCATTAATAGATAATTCACGATTATGGTCAGAAAAACCAAAGATTGCTGTTCCACTTTGTTTTCTTGAATGCTTATTTGGAGTTTGATTTCCATTATTGATTGGAGTAGATAATGAATTACTTAATCTTAAGTCAGGATGGAATCCAGATGGAACATCTAAATCTTGTAAACCGGTAAGTGTTTCATTGAAGATATCATCAATTTCATTATATTCGGCAAAATATTGGTCAAAATCTTCGTTTGGCATTGGGGCCCGTCTGGTAGACAAAGCTATTTGATCTTCCCAATTATTATACTGATCCATGTTGGATTTTGAATAAGAAATGAAAGATTTCAAAAGTCAGTAAGGAAGAAAGGGATAATTCTAATTAGTTTAAAAGTAAAGAATAAAAAAAGGTGATTAACTTTCATTATGAAGCTTCTTAACCTGTTTATATTAAAATGATGCGAAAAGCACTAAAAGGGTAATCGTCGCAATATCATTTCCTATTTTTGATTAAAACAAAACAAATACTCTTTCTGTGCATGTCTACTTCTACATAATATGCAGGCATAAAATTTATATTGAGGCAAGTTGCGACCACCGATAGAATAGTAATAAAATAATAATGAAAATATATTGCATTATGAGAATTTTGACAATAATAAGAAGTTGACGATGAGCATTTTAATAGTTACGGTGTATACGCTGCATATAGAAGAGACCCTTTATTGGTACAAAGAAGCTATTACGTCATAATTCATTACATTTTATGCTGTATATGGTAATTTATTTAATATAAATGATACTTTTTAGCGAAAATAGATCGACCGTTAACGAACCATTAAATTGTCATGAAAGAAGGAAAGCCAAAATAATATAAGTTTAGGTAAGGTGATTATTAAATAATATGATTAGGTCTATCTAAAAGTACGAGGAGTAATCGGATCGGATAAAATATATGTATGCACTTGATCTGTGACTGGAAAAATTTCCAAACTTGGTGCGTATGTAAATAGAGCTGATATTATTTCATTTACTATTAATGTACGATATTAGGTGACTTAGGCACAACGGTTAAGTCGAAGATTTTTACAATAAGATATTATTACAAAGAATAAAGTCAGTGATCTTTCTTAAATAGAAATAAATAAACGATGGATAGAAATAACTAATCTACTCTAACAAAAGCATCTTTCTTGGATCTTCAATTAATTCTTTGACAGTCTTCAAGAAGGTAACGGCTTCACGGCCATCTAAAACTCTATGGTCATAAGTTAAGGCTAAGTACATCATTGGTCTGGATTCAATATTACCATTAACAGTAACTGGTCTTTGTTTAACACCATGTAATCCTAAAACAGCAGTTTGAGGTAAATTAATGATTGGAGTACCATATAATGATCCGAAAACACCACCATTAGAAATAGTGAAGGTACCACCAGTCATGTCTTCTAAAGTTAACTTACCATCTCTCGCTTTTTTACCTAAATTAGAAATTTCTTGTTCAATACCCAAAATACCTCTAGATTCAGCATTTCTGACAATTGGAGTAACTAAACCTTTTGGTGTAGCAACAGCAATTGAAATATCAGTGTAGTCTCTGAAAACCAAAGTGTCATTGTTTTCAATAGCAGCATTGACAGCTGGAATATCTTTCATAGCTAAACAAGAAGCTTTAGCAAATGCACCCATAAAACCTAACTTTATACCAGTTTTATCAAGGAATTCATCCTTGTATTGTTTTCTTAAATCCATAAGATTAGACATGTCAACTTCATTGAAAGTAGTTAAAGAAGCAGCAGTGTTTTGAGATTCCTTAAGACGTTCAGCAATTCTCAATCTCATTCTGTTCATTTTAACTCTTTCTTCACTTCTAGAGAAGGAAGTAAAAGATGGAGTAGATTCTTTCTTTGGTTCTTCTTTCTTTGGAGCTTGTTTAGGAGCTTCTTTCTTTGGAGCTTCTTCCTTTTTAGGAGCTGGTTCTTCTTTCTTTGGAGCTTCTTCCTTTGGTGCAGAGGCTTCTTCTTTTGGAGCTTCTTCTTTTGGAGCAGCACCACCACTTGGAGCTTCACCTTCTTCCATGACAATAATTTCCTGACCGACTTCCACGGTGTCTTCAGGTGCAACTAAGAATTCTTTGATGTAACCACTGAATGGAGCATTAACTTCGACATCAATTTTATCAGTTTCAATAGTAGCAATAGTCTCATCTCTTTCGACAAAATCACCAACTTCTTTAGTGAAAGCAGATAAAGTACCTTCAGTAATGGATTCAGCCATATCAGGAACCTTAACATTAGAAGCAAAACGTTTAAAATTTAAAGATTGATGAAATTTATTAACAGATGCAATGGTAACTGACTTGTTAAAAGTAGTAATGGATCTAGTAGCAATAGTTGGGGTAACTTTTAATCCTTGACTGGATTTCAAAGTACGATTAACTAAACGACTAGTCAGTCTCATATTTCTTGAAGCTCTTGACAACATGTTGAAAGCTTGATTGATTATATTTAACGATATTGAAATTTCTATTCGATAAAGATTCTCGAATAAGGAATGTATTTATATGAGAGAAAAAAACCGATGAAAAAAAAAAAAAAAGAGAGTGGATACACCGGGACGTCATAAACTTACAGCACAATTGCAGCATGATTTTTACAATTTATATATGGTTACGTACATGAAATGAAAGGTAAATGATCAATTAGAGTATTCCGATCATAAAAATGTAGATAAATCAATGTTCAAGCTGATTTTTCACCTATACCCAAGGGTTCTGGCTCCGAGAAATGTCGCAGTCAAAATTGTAATACGAAGGTTGTGATTTGTTAATTTTTACCCCAGAATTACCAGAACAATTTTTTGTGGGCCTACAATGAAACCAATTAAGTAACTTCCATCCATAACCTTGTCGATAACATTACTTATACGTGTCATAAACGCTTATAAGTCTAGTATTGAAGTTGGTCCCGGATAAATCTAATTGCAAATGTCGTAGCGTGTCCCACCAGCGGTCATCTAATTGGTTGAAGTCAACCGACAACCCCCGGGGCCCCGAGGTAGTTGCTCACCCGTGCACCACACAAAAGGATAAATTGTATAAATCCGGGTGGTACGGGTTTCTAGTCGACATACAAAAAATCATCATCGTCGTGCTGTTTACATTTCCTAATTGGGATGGTTGCAATGTCTACATTTTTTACTTCAGTAAAATCAATCCTTAACGAAAAAATTACATTCAAGTAAACCACCAATTATCTGCCTCAATGCTGGCATTCCACCCATATGGCGAGCAGGATGTACGAGTAGTGAGTGATCTAAGTAGATTCGATTTCGAGAATGCTACACCCAGAAATAGATCAAGGAATACAACTCCAACTTCTGTGAAAGATGATTTATCGAATCATCCTCCACGAATATTAATTGAACATGAAAACGAAGACTCCAGATCCCTAAACCTAGCGGCATCCAATTCAGTCAAGAAAAAATTTGTAGCAAATTCTTCACGAAATTATGGTGAACAAAATGAAATTTATCAATATTATATGCCATCACAGCAAAACCTAACGAATGATCGATCTAATTTTGCTCCATATCCTGCCTCAATTGTAGAAGAAGCTCAAAATACATCAGTCAAAATACCAGTACCAGAAGTTTCGCCTTCAATTCCTATACCACCACCTGAACCCCAGACATTACATCAACCAATGCCATTACAGAGAAGCCCGAATCTAAATAAAGAACTCCCACCGATTCAAGGAATTGATAACATAGACATGCATACATTAACGGAAGACGATAAAAGCGGAGGAAGAAGTATCAATAATAAAAAGATTGAAACAGATGATGTTAGAAGTTTTGATTCACGAAGGAAAGATATGGAAGTTGTTCTTATAAAGCTGGTCATGAATAGACCATTATTCCGAATCCCTCTAGATAGATTCATTGATCATCCACAATTTCGTGACAAACAATATACTATTACCGCCAACTTCATCCTTTATCTTTTTGAAATCATTAGCGCCATAATTGTAATCACACTTGCAGCTATATTGTCATCAAAAGATCATCATATTGGATCAGGATTTTACAACTACTTCATTGCTGATCAATCTATATCACTTATAACATCATTTCTTTTCATAACCACCATCATTAATTTCGAAAAAAGAAATGGCAGCTTTTATTGTACAGCAGCATGCCTTCTCACTATTATATCATTTATAATGGTTGTTTCAGTTGTATTAATGAGTACCACCTATAAATCACAGTCTATATATGCTATGAGAAAAGCATTGAGTTCATTCATTATAATATCAACATTTATTTGGATATCACATTTAGTGATGTTTTTGACTACATTATATATATCGAGATTAAATCTACTTGAAGATATTAATTTTGATTATAGTGAACAGGGAGTAGGTAAAGCTACACATGGACCAACCGCACCTGTATTTGACAGTACAATTGATCCAAGAACAGGCAAACCATGGCCACAATTTTATATGCAACCAGATGGAGAAATTGTGGACTATGATGGATCATTCAATACAGATGGTCTTCAACGATTAATAGTTTACGTACCACATAATTAATAATTTAACGATTTACACAAAATCAAATGTCTACAGAATATTGTAGGTACAACGAAATTATCCGAAAAGTATCCGGTAATTTTTAAATTGCGCTTTAGTGTTGGATTGATTTTATTACCGATCCACAGAATTTAGACAAGTAAATGGCATTATCACAAAGGCAATTGTAGGGGTGAAGAGAATTAGTCCACGCTTACAGTAAAAATAAATGGCGAGAGCACATTGTGAGGGCAATCAATTTAAGAAAAAATAAATTTTGTGTACTAAACCGTTGAGAGGACTGCCTAATTACTTAAATTTAAAGTTGAAGTTAAGGCTAACAGCAACCGTTAACTAAAATGTTCAAATACGACTTCAACAAAGTTTTATTTAGCTTATTAATAAAACAAGTAATATGCACCTAAAAATGTACCTGAATAGCCCATTACACTTTTTAGACTATCGAACATAGGAAATTTACACCTTAATTCAGGAGTAAATCTAATTTCGCCTAGGCAACGCGGTGGAATGTTGATCCGCCTTTTGTCTCCGATGCACGATATCGTAAAAAGGTAGTATACTAACCTTAAAGGGCCGAATCAAACAACCCCTTACCGCCATATAAATAGAGACATCACCTCCTCAAACATAATTTTAGTAAAATGGGATTTTTAGATTTTTTTAAACCTAAAAAAGAAGCCAAAGTTCAAGATACGAAAGAATATAATCCAGTTATTGGATTTATTAGAAATCCTGTACCTGAAGAATTTAATGATGAACTTTTGAATAAACACTTTGAATATACTTATAATAATGGTTGGACTTATCAATTTTGGGTTCCAAATGAAGAAAGAATAATCTACAGTATTCATGGAGGTCCAATGGCTGGTAGAAAAAATTATCAAACTACTTATTATCAAAGAATTAGAAAAAATCTTTGGCAAATTAATTTCTTAGAAGAAACTGGTACAGTTGTTTCAATTGTTCTTGATGTTGATCTCAAAAAAATTTCAACTATTATTTGCTTTTCGCAAGGTCATTGGGAACAAAATGAAGCTTCTCATGGTGATAAAAGAAATAAAGAAGATTTATTAAGATGGAGAGAATTATCAAAAATTGGTATCCAAACTAACAGATATCTTATAGTTGAACAAGCAACTATTGATAAAATTTATGAAGGTCCAGGAGATTTAGAACCAATTGATTTGGCTGTATCTACTTTTTAATCACTTACATAGATCTTTAATGCATGTGAATAAATTACAATGTCAGTGCTAAGTATTTTTAATACTTCGTGTAAATTGCTTGTCTCACCTTAAATTTGTTGCACATTCTTTGGTTTTGCGTTCATTTTCGCAGCCACCGCTAAGTATTAACTAATAATGTTATTTGCAATTCTAGCCTTATACGCTTTTGTTTGTACTTGGGCCATTCCCATACTTAACGGAGTACATGCCGATAGGTTAGGTTTATCAATGGTAGATTTTTTACGGGATTATAATGATTTGGGCTCAAATACTAGCGTGATGCCCTTGATAATTCCGGGAAATCTGCTTGAATCTTCTGTGTACCACAAACTAGGGCTTTCTCTGGAAATATTCCTGCTTCTGGTGTTTCCTAATGTATCAATCAGCATGCCATTGGGTACAAAAGGTCTTTTCATTTATAATGCTCCCAACGAACAATATAATGGCACCAGTCAACATGTATTACAAAAAGCCAGTAATGGATTCCCATTTAAAACCAAGAAAAAAATGGTCTTGTCAGACTATTATCTTATAACTCCGAAGAACAAATTACCTTCGTCAAGGAATAACTTTAAATCATTGAAAATTGACCTTCCTGCAGTTTTTAAAGATACAGACCTGGTTTTGGTCATGGTGCTTGGAGATGAAATTTCCGGTCAATATCTAAACTCATCAAATATTTACTTGGATGATCTTGCAAGTAGCTGGATCTCTCAATTAGGGCTCCTGAATTTGATTGAATCCGTTTTTTGTACCTCCAACACTGGAGATGAACAAGGAAGTTATTGCATTGATCTCAACTCTAATCGACTCCATATATTCCCTGACTTTCTAAAATTCAAATCAGTGAAAAGGCAAGATATTGTGAAGCTGCAAGTAATCAAGCAAGTTCACGATAAGTTGGCTGATGTTGCAGAGAAATTCAATGATGTGACATACGAATTGGCTCATCATCCTAAACAGTATATCAAAGATAAAGATCAATCTCTTGACCAACATTTGCGGAGTTTAGATAACATCGCTAGTAGATACTTAAATCCTTCTCAGCACGATGAGCCTGAAGAAAATGGAGTTAATTCAATTGATTCAAGAAAGTACGGATATAAACGTGACGAATACCTCATCCCATTATCTGACTTAGAAAATGAGTTGAAAGGTGTAAGAAACAAAGTCTTTTCACAAGTTATATTTTACCAACCAAAAGAGCTATTGGAGACCAGAGATGAAAAAGACTGCATTCCAATAACCTGGTATAATATTTTCCACCATAGTATTTTTGGAAGCTATAATTTCTGCACAGGAAAGTAGTTGCTCGATTTAATTAGTTTACAAGTAGTTTAAGTCTTTAAATTACAATAATTTTTAATGATATATCGCTGTGAAAATACACCATATGTAAATTTTACGTATCACTATACTTTTTTTTTTACTAATAAGACACAATCTCAGATGAAATTAACTCTTTGTCCCTCTCTTCCACCATTTGATCCTTGTGAATAGTTATAACTATTGTTTTGATTAGGTAGACGGGATCCACTATTATTTGAGGATGATGCAGGATTTAAAGGTCTATTTGAATAAGTACTACTTCCACTAAATGAAGTTGAAGAATTAGAGTATCCAGCATTATAACCTCTCATTGCAGTTGATGGGTTTCCTACTATAGTTGAGGAAGGTTGAGTTGGTTCCATTGCTTCATATAATGAATCTCTTTTATGTTCCAGGTCAGTATTTGAGTTGACGGTATCTTTAAATTTACTTGAATTATTTAAATCATCATCATAAGAATCATCATCATAAACTTGACTTGGAACTCCTCCATTTTCATGACCTCTCATTGCAGTTGCACCTAATGCCATTAATTCCATATCATCATCACCTTCTTTAACATTACCAGTTGCACCTTTTGGATTATCAAATCTTGGTAAGAATGAAACACGATCATCTTTCATTGGTTGATATCTTGTATCAGGATTCTTGTAAATTAATGCAAGAACACAAGTAACAATTGTGAAAATTAATAAGAATAAAGCAAATACAGCATTTAAAACAAAATAAACAATTCCCATAACTGAAGCAACAATATGAGGTTCTTTAAAAATATAAGAAAAGAACATAAAGAAAAGAGCATTAATTGTATTAATAACTGAAATAGTTATATTAAAAGCATTTGTTCTTTTATCCATAAAAGGTTTTAACCAACAAATTAATATCATATAAGCTAATTCAATAACAAATACAATAACTGATTGAATTGTACCATGAGTTTGTAAAACAGCAACGAATAAACTCTTTGCTAAAATATAAACTAAACTTGCTAAAACAAAGAAATAACAATCAGCTCTATATTGAACATAAACAAAACCAAATTTGTTTAAGAAAGTACCATCACCAAATAATAAGTAAGCAGGATTCTTAAATTGTCTAACAGATCTACGACCTAAAAGAATAACTCTTACAGCAGCTTGAAATAAAAGAACCATTGCTAAAAGGAATAAGAAAGCTGCAACAACAACAATTCCTGCACTATCATGTCTTGTGAATTCATATAAACAAAGAACACAAATTTGTGGGAAAGCAATTAACATAAGTCTGTATAAAGCACCTTTAATAATATAAGACCATTGTTGTCTATATTCATTAAATTTACCTTCATTCATAATTTTTGATCTAATACAAATTTCAATAATTGCTTTAAAAAGCATTAAACAAACAACCATAACAAAAGCAAAAAATAACAAGAAAATTATAGTTGTCATAAAAAGTGAAGTAATTTCAATACCTGCAAGATAAGCAACTCTTTGAATACCTCTTAAAACCAAAATTTTTGAAGATAAATCAGTATCTTTTTCATCAACAGAATATAATTTTGAATCTAATGAATCAGTATAACCAAAATCATCCGAATCTAAAGTTAAAGAAGCTCTTTTAAATAAAGTTAAATGATTATTTAATCTTTGTCTTGGATAAATATTTTTAAAAAAATCCATTGCATCTCTCTTCTTTTTTTGAACAGAAATTGATAAATAAGTTGTATCTAAAATATCAGTTGGATCACCACCAGTTGATTGTAAATACCAATTTGCAATATCTTGAATAAAACCAAGTTTAATAATACCTAAAGACCACATAAAATTTTGAGCCCAAGCAGCAGCAATTGGAGGAACTTTTGCAACTGCCATCATAGCAGTAATAGCTAAAGATTGGAAATAAATGAATAAAGACATTGAATTTGAAGCAATATGAGCAGCAGTATTTGAATGACCAATAACAGAAATAACTCCTGAAGTAATTACACCTAAACCTGCAATTGCAGCAATTGGCCAACTTGCATATTTTGTTTGAACAGTTTTACCATTTGTTAAAACTGCTTCAACACAAGCTAAAGATTCAAAAGTTTTAGTATTATATAAAACAACTCTAACTCTTGCATCTAAATCAGGAATTGTAAATGCAACACCAGGAAGATTACTACTAATACTTTTACTAATTTTATAAGAAGAATCAAGATCTAAATGACCAGTTGAAAATGGACAAATTGTATCATAACCAAGTGAACAAAATGTAACATTTTGAGTCATGGCAGTTATACCATAAACGATTAATTCAACTTGAGCACCAACATAAGCATCAATTTCTGAAATTGCAGAAATATCAAAATAAACAGTTCTATTTGTTTCATAATAAGTAACATCAAAATGAGAAGCAGTAAATTGTGAATTATCCATACATGTAAGAAGGGAAGAAGTTGTTATATGATTTGAACCATAAGCTAATGAAAAATAAAAGCCTACTAAAAGACTAATAAATTGAATTTTCATGATAGCAAATTGAACCTAAAATGTTTGATTTCCTGTCAATATTGATTTGAATGTTAGAATGGTTTATAAACCACTTAATTATTAATTATAATACCACTTTTAATTAGTGGAATATTTTAATAAAATTGAATTTTTTGGCGTGTTTCTTTTCCAATAGATCGTGTCGTTATACTTCCCCTGAATGCGTGCTCGACTCAGAAAAAGACAAATTATACCTGATAATTTTTTGGAAAAACACAAGTTGTAATAAAATACGAATACTATATCTAGTTTATATGAATTTATTGACAAGTGAAAAGTTAATATAGGAGGCAGTTCAAAAATTATTTCCTATATGTTATTCTTGGAATTAAGATGATCCGGTGGGCGCACGACGAAGAAGGCGCAACGGTTGCAAATGTTATATTTGGAAGGCTGTGTTGACAAAAACAGAGGGCTGGCAATCGCAGGTATAAGCGTAAAAAGTTACTAGTGATGAATACACGAAGAAATTGATAAATATGTTATATAGTGTAGAAATTGTGACTTTAAAAAGTTGAAAATTGATTGCCAAGGCTACACGTTGTTACACCAAGACATAAGCCTTTTGAAGGAGTGCATACAAATATAAACTTTTATTAACTATTTTTAGCTCAGAGTGGATGACAGGAGTCAGAAGCACTGGGATTTAGCAGAGATTTAGTAAAAGCAGAGATTGACAGAAGTTGAAATTGAGCAGAGATTGAGTAAACTCTCTCTCTCTCTCTCTCTCTAGTATGGAATTCCATTGGTAATTCTTTGAAACTCATCGTATCCTTTAGTGTAGAAACTTTCCAAAGACTTTTTTACAAGTCCTCGGAAATATAACGATGCTTCTTTCTCTGATTTATTTGGCACAAATCTATGTCTAAGTTTTTTAATTGTAGTATCTTTAAAACATGGAAGTCCACTTTCTAACATTGGATTAACACATCTAACAATGGTTTCCATATATGGACGACATGCTAAAAATCCTTTAATACATAATTCTTCATACCATTTAAATGCTTGAGTATCATCACTACCTCCTAGAACCATTATCATTTCATGAGTAAGTTTAAATGGGACATTTTCAAATTTAACTCCTCCTGGAACAATATCAAAACAAAATCCAAAATCAATATGTAAAATATGTCCTTGATCATCATACATAATATTACCATTATGTCTATCTTTAAATTGTAATAAATATGAAATAATTGAATAAGCTGCAAGTGATCTGATTAAATTATTTCTTGCTCTTTGATATTCAATTGAATTTTCTGGTCCAAATTTAGTAATAAAATATTCATATAATCCATTAACTGCTTCTCTTCCTAACATATCTCTACTAATACTATTAGGTAAAACATCAATAATTCCACATCCTGGAGCAGTAGCTGTAACTCTATTTGGATAAACATATAAATCTAATCCAGCATTATTCCAAATTGTTCTGAAAACTGAAATTAATTGTAATGCTAAAACATCTTGTCTACAATCATCTCCAACTTTAAAAATTGCACTTTGCCATTTTTCAATTGGTACTTTAATTAAATCACCATATTCATCAATATCTTCAATTTCTTTACGAATCTTGAAAGTTGCCATATATGGAGCTTTTGCATGTGATTGAAGTGGTTTACCAGATTTTCTATTAATATCAACTAAAACACCATCTGGATTACTTGGTAAATAAACCCCAGTTTCAATTTGAATCTTGGCCATTTCTTCATCAATTTTATTCTTCTTTTCAGCTTTTGATTTCTTGATATATGGTTTTAATTTACCGGAAATTGATGTTACTTCATTAAAGAATCCGAATTCTCGTTTATAAAAAGTTAAATCTTCTTCAGATAAATTATTAAGCATAGTTTCTTGAATTGAATCTAATTTAGGTTTAAGAGAATCAGGTTCATTACAATCTTCATCTTTATAACTATTTGCTAACATATTCCAAATGATTTGATGGGCAAATAGTTGAGATATCTTTGCAGTTTCAATGATAAATCTTTCAACATATCCTTTAGTATCAAACCTAAGAGATTGTACAATTTGTGGAACATAAAAGAAAGTTAAATTAACATCATGATGTTCTAAAGAACGCATTGTATACTGCCAAATATATGGATTATGTCCAAAAGGTGGTAAGAATAAAGTAATTGCATCAACTGGTGATAAAGCTTCCCAAAATAAAAGATGATGACTTGGCATATTTGTTCCAGCATTGATACCAATGAAATATTGAACCGCACTAGGGTAAAAGATTGATGGTAATGGATGGGTAGTAATGAGTTGTTGAAGTAAATCATCAAGATTTTTCACCTTGTAACGAAGTGCTAAATTAACAGACAAAATTGGATCAATTAAATAAGCCCGTTTGATATGTTGTCCACTAATTTGATTAGAAATATATGATCCTCTAGTATCGGATGGATTGGTTGGATTTAACCAAACAGATATCTTATTAATTTCATCATCTAAAAAGAACATCAAGAGGATTTTCTTTGTTTCTAAAGAATCATTCTTGAATGTATTTAAACTAGACATTAATCTGGTAACTTCTTTAAGTAATACATAATCGGCTTTAATTTTGAGTTGATTAATTCCAAATGGGAAATTAGCTCTTCTTCTGAACCAAGTAAGTGATCCATCAAGAATCAATTCAGTTAATCTAACCACACTTCTTGAACCTAATTTGACATGATAATTTAAAATATCAAATGCAAATCTAATTAATTCAAATCTAACATACCTAGAGAAAGGATGTAAACTAGCAATTTCAAGATTTTTCAAACTTATTTCAATAAATCCTGTAAATAGTTTAAGTAAATGATCCGATTGATTGAGAGTAGCTTCAAAATTCGACGATAATAATTTAATAACTTGTAAATTTGGTTTGAAATGTCTACTAATAATTCGATTCACTTTATCAATGCTCTTATAATCGGTAGGAGAATATTCCATCTTGGTGAACTCTGGAGTTTGTCCATCATGCTTGGTATTATAAAAACCTTCACGTAGTTCAATGGAAACTTCCCAACATTTACAAATTTCTGAAATAACTAATACCGAAACATTAGGACGATCTTTCATAACTGCAAACCAGATTCCTATTGCTGCTTCCATAATTGAAGACTCAAAAATAATGAATGGAATTTCTACTAAATATCTAATCATTTCAGCAGTATTATTTTCTGTAATTAAAGCAAATCCGGCAATTTCTCCAAGTAAATCAATAATTTCCAGACCAGGAGTATGTACAGATTTATCATGAAGTTTTTCTTTCAAGTTTGCAATTTCTTGTCTTAAATTACTGAATGCAATATACTCGTCTTCAGCAGAATGGAAAGATACTTTATCCATTAATTCAGATAAGAAATTACTTCTCCAACTTAATTGAGATACAAATACAGGTAATAAATTCTTACCATTAGTAGCCGGAGTAGAAATTTGAGATAATTCACGATCATTTGCAAAGATTCCACCTGCCATTTCAATTGCAAATGAAACACCATACTGAATCTTATCATTTGATTGAAATCTATCCATATCACTAACATAAGATTGAATTAAGCTTTTTGCATCTTGATTACATTTCAACAAAATAAGTTTAACCCAGTTTTTGGACTTTTCCAAAAATCTATTGAATGTCTCGGATCTCCAAGTATAAGAATCAGATAATTCTAGTTTAATGCCTGTTTTTTTGGCTCTATAAATGAATGTTGGTTCATATTGATTAATTTCAGCATCAACAACACTATCAAATAATAAACTTAATAAATCAAATAAAGCAAACAAACTTTTGTGATGACATAATGATGAAGGAACTTTATTGATCAATAAATCACTACATTGTAAAGCAGCATCTTGAAGATCTTCAACTCTATGACAGCATAATGATAACATGTTAGTCAATTGTTGAGCGATATTCTCACTACTGAATTGACTATCGGCACCACATTTAATCAAATAGATGAAATCTTTACCAATCTTGAAAGCGATATAACCAAGGTATTTAACAACACCACTAGTTTTAAGAGATGGATCACTGAAATATTGTAAAATAGTTGAACAATCACCCAGTTTCACTCTATAACTTTCAAGGAATATAGTGGCAGCTAAGAACATCAACTTAGGATAAGATACCGTACGAGGAACTTCAAAAATATCACCAACAATATGTTTATGATCTTTGACGTTATGATTCGAAGAACCTCTTCTTAATACTGTATTCAATTCCAATGAAGTCTCAGTTCTATCCCATGATATTTCTGATGCTAATGGTGGAGTATTATAAGCGATTCTTTCTAATTCATAAGCATGTTTCTTTGCATTAATTGAATTGATAGAATAGCCATGAACTACCATATTAAACCAAATATTCCTAAACATGTTAATAGTAACAGTATCTGATAATTCTAATCTTTGTTGACCAGCGTGAACATTTGGCAATAACTCAGCTAATGGTCTTAAGTAAAGACTAATTTGATCACCAATTTCACTAATTTCATTATGTGAACGATGATGTTCCAATACTTGAACATCACCTTTACTAATAATAGCCACAAGAAGCTCTTGTAAATAAACTTTATATAATGGGTTACTTTGAGGTAATTTATGAGAAAGATTAACTCTAGCAATTTCAACCATTTCTAACATTCTTTTATCATTATTTTCAAAAGATTCAAGGGCAATTCTATTAAGAAGTTTGACTAGAATTATAAATTCACGTTCTGGTAAAGAAGGTGCACATGAAACCAAACCTTTCAAGATTAAAGGTCCCATAGAAGAGTTTAATTTTGAAACTTTCTGAGATAAAATTGTAACAGCTAAAGTACTTACTGTTTCATCTTCACAAGCTTCGGTAATCGAGATGATTGCCGTGATTGCATTTTCACAAACTTTACTATAATCATTTTCGTCATAATCGAAAGGTGCTTTTGAAGAATCTCCATTCACGAGATGACCATGAGTTTCATTAACAGAATTAAGTGAAGCATGTCTTGAAATCCCACTATTTTTACCATTCCCACTCATACTTAAACCTGTATTTCTTCTTGATCTAACTTGAGAATTTGATCCATCACCATGAACAAATAATAGATTAGTTAAAGAATAAATGGTCGTAACAACCGCATCTTGTGATAAAACTTTACTTGCTCTACCAACACTTCTTGAAGATACCTCACAATAACTAGTAGAGAATTTAGGATTCGCTACTAAAGAAGTAAATGCTCTAGTTAAAGAAGTTGAAATACTTGGATCCTTATAAACTAAAAGCGAACCAAGTTGAATTACACTGGCGCCTAAATGAGGATCTAACATAACGTCATAAATTGATAAACAATTCTTAAAGATCTTTTTAGCAACTTTAACATCGATATTGTCGGTGAAACAACCACAAGCAATTGCTTGTAAATTATAGCTTTTCGACAGATATCCAATTTTCAATCTTGTAAATGTTGAATAAACGATATAAGTTTCACCTCTATCTAAGAATTCAATTTTTTGAATTGCAATATCAGAAAGAGTTTTAATAAGATCCATATGATATTCTGTAAGTTCTAAATTTGGACGAGTTGATCTTCCAATTTCATCAAATGAAGTAGAAACTTTATTTAATAAATAATCCGATAATGGAAATTCAGTATTACCTAAAATAGAGTTTAACATCGAACACATTAACTTACTTAAGCACTCAATATATAAAACAGGTGAAAAATCAATTATGATATCTTCGTCAAGTACTGAAATATACTCATTATCAGGTTGAGAATATAACAGATTTGAATAAGTTTCAACTTCATTCAAGAATTCAAAATTATCAATACAAGTATCTAAAGTAATGAAAATCTTAAACGCTTTTGGAGATAATGTCAAAATTTTTGACTTTTTAGTGAACCCTTCAATTACACCGAGAATTGTGAAATAATTCGATAATTCATAAGTTTGATCTTTGAAAATAATCGTATTGAAATCACTGAAAATTTGTAATACCTGATCAAGTAATAATTCATCGAATTTAAATGCTAAATTAATTAAAGCAATAGTTAATTTCCCACCTAAAATAAGCCATGGAGAAGAATTACGAATCTTTTTAGTAATTGAGGATGAAAATTTTTGATTTGGTAATTCTAATAAGTAAAGTCTTAATTTTGATAAAAGAAGATGGGCTTGTTTGGGAAATTGCATATCAACTTCAGTTGAATCACAAAGGGCAATTAAAGTTTCATATTCTTTTGGAGAAATTGCAACTTGAGAAAGTTGTTTTTCACCTTCAATTGGTTCTTGTTTCTTAACTTCTTCTAAAAGTGTAGCAAAATTATCTTTACCAATATGTTTAGGAGATTGTTGTAAACTTGAAGGAGTATTTTGAACGGAAAGTTTAGCCAATTTAGCCAATGCTTCTTTCCGGATCACACCTCTTTGAAGTCCGTGATAATCCATGTTTTAAAAACAATTCTGTTATAAAGAAATGTATTTGTGTTAGTCTTGACTGAAAGTGGAGGAATAGTCGAGTTTTTCATACTCGCAGTCATGTGATTTAATCAATCAAATCAAAAACTACTTGATACTACTTCAAGATGAGGTCGTGGATTAGCTATAAATATAGAATACATAGAAGATAGTCAGTTGAACAGTTCAAAGTTTAACATAATGAAAGAATCGATAGTTGATTAAAAGTGACTCAAGATTGTCTGAAAAGTGACTGAAAGTAACTTAAATTGACTTAAATTGACTTAAGTAACTTGTATCATCTTCACTATTCTATTGTTATAGACAATATTAGTGTACATGATATGCTTAAGAATAAGTTTCAATTATAGTATCTCTTAAATTACCAGAAATAGCATCAGGTTGAGCATCTTGTAATCTAAATATAGATTCAACTACTGAAAGTTCAGGAGCAGTTGTATCTAAACCACAAACAGCTAACCAATCATTAACAACCATACCAGCACCAACAACAGATGAACCTCTATTAACAGTACCGGCCACCAAAGGAACTTGTAGTAAAGATGATAATTCTTCTTGATCTTGAATTGAAGTTTGAGGATGAACTAAACCACCTTGATTTGATAAACTACAATATGATCCAACTAGAACATTACCTGCAATAGTTTGACGAAATACTTCAACTCCCAAAACATCAGCAATTAATTCTTCGGTTTCTCTTTCTATATCTGGATGAACTAAAGCAACATAATCATTACAACAAATAACATTTCCTAAAGCTGATAATCTTTCTTCAACTCTTTGAATTTTAACTGAATCTGGAAGGGAATTTCTAAGATGCATTAATTCTTGATCGGAAGTTTGGGTTGGAACAAGTAATCCTCTTCTATTACCAGCAGTCATTCTACCAACAATTCTAGTACCAGCAATAGTAGTATGAGCAATTGGTACAACATCACCTAATTCTGCTTCAAAAGCAGAGTAAAAATTTTCTGAACCTCCAACTGCAACAAGACAGTAAGAGTTTGTAAGTTTGGAGAAGACTCCAACTTCATTAGAATTTTCAAATTGTGTTCTACTAGCCATTTTTGTTTTTTGATAATTAGTAGGTAATTTTTCTTTTCGAGATGAGTTGAAAAAATTATAAATGTACATTCCTGCAGACAATTCTCATCCTTATATTTGCAGCCATATGATGAAAATGACTCACTTTAAAGTCATACAATGTAGGGAGTAGTAGAGAGTTCTATCTTAGTACATCCCGGTGATATCGGTTGATAATTCAGAGGGAACGTTTAAATTGTGACTTCAAGCGTATAAAAGTGATTTATAGAGTGTTTATTCTTACATAGACTATACGGTACGTTATTACTAATAATTCTTATGGTAACTTTGGTTAGTAAATTCTTCCATCTAGATACATTCTATTGGCATCTCTTATGACTCCAAAGGGATCACTCACCTCTGTATTTGATCGTATTAAAACTGATTACCGAGGTAACTGGTGTGACGACCCCGAATACTTTAAGTAGACCGCTTGTTTCTTTGGGCTATAGGGCACGCTATTACTAATACTTCTTATTCATTAATTTGGTCAGTAGACACTTCCATCTTGGTGCATTCCGTTGGTAACATTCAACAATGTTTCTAGAATATCTAAACTGTCACTTTAATCATAACAAAAGAAATAAGTGAAGTGGTCATTTCTTTACAAAGGATTATTAACGTTATCGATAATCATTCTTTTTTATTAAACTTATCTACACATTTTTTTATTCAATTTATTATTCATTAAACTTATCTATTTAACTTATTTATTTACAATTAATCAAGTTCTGGACTTGAAATATCATCATCATCATCATCACTATCTTGCCAATCGTTCACTTCAACATCTGCCATTTCAACATCATCAGCTTCATGATTTGGTATTATTTCTAAACCTTTTTCACCAAGAGTAACTCTAGCTTCTTCCTTATCTTTGATTTCACCTTTTAAAAGCATAATGGCTAATTTATTCAAAATTTCACTTTGAATTAATCTGTTTAATGGTCTTGCACCAAGATCTGAGGAATAACCATTCTTACATAAATATTCTAATGCATCATCATCAACGTCTAAATTAAGAGTTCTTCCATTTGCTGCAAATCTTTGTTGAATTTCATTCAATCTAATCTTTACAATCTTTGCAATGGCTTTCTTTGATAATCTATTAAAGATTACCGTACTGGAAATACGATTCAAAAATTCTGGTCTGAAATGAGATCTTACTGATGTCATTACTAAATCTTTAGTAGTTTCATCAACTTTTGATCCAGTTGAAGCATTGATATATTCTGCTCCTAAATTCGATGTCATAATAATAATTGCATTAGAACAATTAATCACTTTTCCTTGAGATGAAGTAACTCTTCCATCATCTAGAATTTGTAATAAAACTGTTAATACTTCTGGTGCAGCTTTTTCAACTTCATCAAATAAAATAACAGAATATGGACGACGTAAGATTGCTTCTGTTAAGATACCTCCTTCTTCATATCCAACATAACCTGGTGCTGCACCTAATAGTTTAGAAGCAGACCATTTATCACCTAATTCTGAACAATCTATTCTAATCATTGCTCTTTCATCAGCAAATAAAAATCCGGCAACTTTCTTAGCTAATTCAGTTTTACCTGAACCAGATAACCCAAGGAATAAAAATGATGCAGGTTGATTTGGATTGGCTAAACCTGATCTTGTTAATCTTATAGCATTTGAAACTGCTTTAACTGCTGCTCCTTGACCAACAACTTCAGCACTTAACTCTTTTTCCATATTAATTAATTTAGAATTTTCAGCTTGAGTTAATTTAGTCACTGGAATACCGGTTAATCTTGCAGCAGTTTCAGCAACTTGTTCAGAACCAACAACATTTTTCAATAAAGTATTAGGGCCTGTACTAACTTCTTCTTCTGCAACCTTAATTTCCAATTCTTGTATTTGACGTTGGACATCAGGAATTGCAAAATATCTTAAATCTGCAGCAGTTGCAGTATCATGTCTTCTTTCAGCATCTTGAGCTTTTATTTCTAATTCATCTAATTTTCTCTTAGCTGAAATTAATTGATTATGTCCAGCACGTTCTTGATTAAATCTTTCTTTTAAAGGTCCAATTTGTTCTTCTAAATCAGCTTGTTTTCTTCTTGCAAGTTCAAGACGATCTTTTGAATCAGCATCAGCATCAACATCTCTTTCAAGAGCATTAATTTCAACTTCAACTAAATGTATTTCTCTTTCTAAGTTATCAAGTTCTTCTGGTTTTTCACTAGCAACAACAACTGCTGCTGCAGTTTCATCAATTAAATCAACTGCACTATCAGGAAGACTTCTATAAGTTAAATATCTTGAAGCTAATTGAGCAGCAGCAACCAAAGCATTATCTAAAATACGAACTCCATGATGAATTTCATATTTTGGTTGTAAACCTCTTAAAATTGCAATCGTTTCAGGAACAGTTGCAGCAGGAACATCAATTTTTTGAAATCTTCTTTCAAAAGCACCATCTTTTGAAATAAATTTCCGATATTCTGCAAAAGTAGTTGCACCAATACAATGTAATGAACCTCTAGCTAACATTGGTTTTAATAAATTAGCAGCATCTGATTTACCATCTCCCATTAACATATGAATTTCATCAATGAAAAGTATAATCATTTCTTTTGATTTTTCAATCTCATTAAGAACACCTTTAATTCTTTCTTCAAAATCTCCTTTATATTTTGCACCAGCAGTTAAGGCACCTAAATCTAAAGCAAATAATCTTGAATTTGCTAAAACATTTGGAACATCACCATCAATGATTCTTTGTGCAACACCTTCAACAATAGAAGTTTTACCAACCCCTGCTTCACCAATAAGAACAGAATTTGATTTTGTTCTTCTAGCTAATACTCTAATAACTCTTCTGATTTCTTCTTCTCTTCCAATAACGGGATCAATTCTACCTTCTCTTGCCTTTTCAGTTAAATCTTCACAATATTTATTTAAAAATTCAAAAGATGAAGAAGAATCTGCTTGTCTTGAATCAATTCTTTGATTACCTCTTAATTCAATAGCTTGATTTTTTAAAGTTTCAACATTTATACTTGCTTCTTTGAATATATCTTTAATTGAAGAATCTTCAAGTAATGCTAATAAAATATGATCTTGAGCAATATAATTATCTTTCTGTTGAGCTTTAATTTTAATTGCTGTATTTAATAATTTAGTGGTTGCTCCCAGAGGTGTTATATTATCAGGGGCAGGAGTTTGTGAAGGTAATCTTACTAAATGTTTATTAACAACTCTTTCAAAAGGTGCCCATTCAAATCTTCCCTTTTGAATTAAAGTTTTCAAATAATTTGATGAATTTTCATCATCAGTTGGAACCATAGCTGCCAAAAAATGTAATGGCACTAATTGACTATGGGAATTATCTTTTGCTAATTGATTAGCTGTTTGAAGTATATCCAAAGCTTTATCTGTAAATTGAGTTTCATCCATTTTGTTTCAATTAATTCTTGATTAAAAAATGTTTACTTTCAAGCCATATATATATGGTTTAAATAAGGTGATTTTTTCACGATTTACAGCTTTAAGCACCGATGCGGCCAAAACTAGAAGTGTCTGGAACTTACTAGAAAAATGCGATACTGTTTCGGGTCATTGGCTGCGGTACTGCAGATAGTCGATAAGGTATGGAAATGATAGAAGGAACCATAGAGTTAATTTAGGGGTAAATGAGGTGTAGAAGAGCGTGGAAGTTGCTGGAGGCATGGTTTAGATGTAAGGGAAGTCTGGGTGGTGGAGGTTGGAGGCTGGGTAGTGTAGCTTGGGGTTTGGGATTGAGTGTATATTGAATAAAGCAGAGGTGCTGCAAATTTTGCGAGTAATAGAACAAACGATGAGAGTAGCAGACCCTTAAGAGTCTTAGTGGTAAAGTGTGACTATTTTGGTCGCATCAGAATATGTGACCTTTAGAGTTTTCTAGACTGAGTTCCAATCGTGGAAGATGTATTCTTTCTCTCTTCTGTAAGGACTCTGGTAACCTATCGCTGCCTGAGGACACGATTCATCTCATTAGAGGTGATACTGGCTGAAATGGCCCTCGTCAATTTGTTCTTTTCTAATATACCCGCTTTCCCTAGTATACTACCTGATGGGGTTCCCGAATTCTACTCTCACGTTGAGGCAACTTGTCCGAGTGGTTAAGGAGAAAGATTAGAAATCTTTTGGGCTTTGCCCGCGCAGGTTCGAATCCTGCAGTTGTCGTTATTTTTTTTTGCAACCCAAACCCTTGACTTGTGGCTTACTTCTACTGATAACCTTGAATGTAGGATCAGATGAGTGTAACTCTGGTAGATGGAGCACTTATAAGCAATAGTATTTCGTCGTTTGATATTTTTTGCGTGAGATGGTACTGGCTGCAAATTATTCATGTGCTCTGAATCTGAATCAGAACATTGTTACATCGCCGAAAATTAGGTTTATTACCTGTGACAATTTAAAGTGTTAGGTCCGGCCAATCTAACTAGTGGTGCCAGATCAGAGACATTTCCTATTCAGCCAACTACTGGTGTAAAAGGTGTAGTGATATTTGCAGCCAGAACACCTCATCGGTATAAAAGGTGTACATGCCATCTAACATAACTACTGACAGTCACACATTGAATATGTTTTAAAGAAGGACCGGCACCGAAAATCACCTCATATAGCGGCTCTTGTCAGTGGTGAAACTATAGACGATGGTGCTAAAGACCTTGACAAGAATAATGATGTACCTGTCAAGTTTGAAACTCACAGTTCTCAATCACGTATCACATCTACGATGACCTGAATCTGATCTTCACGCAACTGTTCAAAATGTTTCACACAGCAGTACCTGACTCCTTTGCTTGTTTTACTTTCTCTCGCCTGCTGCAACCAATAGACAAACAAATACATCCTCCAACACCAGAAATGCCACTTTCTACGCCCAATTCAGCCAAGAGTTCAATAGCTACACGGTATATCCTACAGAAAAGTACTAAGGCATTGAACACCAAAAGATGGAAACCTTCAACCAATCGGCTCCCATTCTGTCGATTGTTGATCAAACGTACGAGATATCCCGTCCTCTACACTCATCCTTCTCCCCACGCTTTGTGTTCAACCTGGCTTTTTCTTGGTTTGTAGCTGCTAATATTCGTCATAAAATTTTCAACCGCGCTCGTATCAATATTTACCAACTACAACCTAATGAACTTGGATGAGCTCAATCTCCGGAACCCGTTAAGGATCGGATACTACGATCCGTTCGGTGTGTATCCGGTGATTCAGGAAACCTTTGAATCCAAATTTCCATTGACAAATCTTCATTGGAAGCATCATCCTCTTAAACCATTAAAATCTATACCATTACTACCAATCAAATTGATTGAAGAAGTTCCTAAACCTCAATTAGCTACAAACTGTAATATTTATCTACGTCTTATGTTTGTTAAGATAGATTCCATAGACTCATACCGGTCTCAGGTTCGACCCTTGATCAGAGCATGGTTGGAGCATCTTGTAGCTAAATCAAATATAGAATGGAGTATTATTCTTCTCATTCCATCTTCAGGTAAAGATAAACTGTCTTCCATTATCAAAACATCCGTCTTTGATAAATTAAAACTTGATTTCGGTAATGATGGTAAAGAATTGTCTTCTTTCAATTTGATCTCCGATGATGATTTGGATTCAGATCGATGTTTTAAACTTAAAGAAAGTTACGATTCAAATATATCTCGTCTTGAAGTTTATAACGAATTAATTGGTAATTTAAAATCATTTCTTCTTCGTTCTTTTGATCAAAAATTTCATGCTATCGAAGACTCCCAAAAATCATCTACTAATCTGGCATTTACAAACTATACTAATAAAATGAAACTAGCTAATTTATTTTATGATATGAGATTATTTCAAGATTCTCTTGATATTTTCAGTGTCCTTTCCAAAAGCATTCATGATTTACAAGCTTCAGATCCTGATAAATTCACTACTTCCTTCATCAACCTTCCCGATTCACTTGATGATTATCAATTTGAAAAATCTTTTAGCACAGAAGACTTCACCCGTTCTTGGGACATTGAGTCCGGGAAGATCAATTTATTGGATATACGAATTTACATATTCATAAATCAGTCTATTTTATTACAGTCACTTGCAAACTTTGCAACTAGCATATCCATTTCCTCACTTTATATTTCCAATTTATTCCAGCATGTTATATCTTTCTTAAATGATGTATCTAATCAATTCGAGCTGCAAAGATTGGAAGAGTGGTTTTTCGTCATTATAGGTAATTACTTAAACTTACCTATTTGTAATAAATTAATAGAAATTAATAATGCTAAGAGTGGTGATGAATCTCATCATTTTCTGCTTGGTGAAATTTACGAATTCAAAGGTGAATTGAAACTTCTACAAAGATCAAATCTTATGAAATTAGCTGAAAGAAAAGGTTATACACTTTCAGGAGTTTTTCAAGATATTCTGTTAAACGATAAACCCAAAAATTTGGTGGAAGCAACTTATCCTCCACTTATTAAAATACTAGAAACTTCAGATGCTTATTATGATTATTATGAAAAGATAACAGAATCTGCAATCCAAGAATTTTTAAACTCTGAAAGATCAAAGACGATTGATGTTTTAAGTATTGATTTGGCAGTATTGAATTATAGACGTGGGAAACTTGAAGAAGCACTTAAAATCCTTCCATATTCTTTTGATTTTTTCATTGAAAATGGTTGGAAGTACATGGGTGGAGTATTACTTGAAATTTATTTGGAATGTATTGAAAAGGTTAAAGCAGACGATAAAAATCACCTTTTCGATACTTGTATGAGACTATTTTGGAATTTAACTTTAGAGAAAACTCGTGGTATTAATAATTATGCCATCACCAGATCTTCAGATAAAGTACAAGAACTATATGATAAATTAATGAAATACTCTCGTGAAAACGGGAAGGTTTTGCGGTATCCGGTTGAAAAATTCTTTCAAGTTAATATACTACCTGGTATAAAGTCAGATCCTGATTCGTATAAGTATTATATTGAAGTTGATGTACAAAACTCCTTTGGTGTTCCATTTAGCCTCCATTCATTCGAGCTTGTTCTTGCATCTAATGAAGATGAAGAGATTCAAATATGTTTGAAACCAAATGTGAAAGAATTAGGTAAAGATGTTCATAATAAGATCAAACTCTTTACTAATGACTTCAAACTTGGCGGATTCAGTGCCACCAGCTTAACTATAAGGCTCAATGAATTTGTCGAACTTGTACAGGAACTTGAACCTTTGTCTATCGATGTGGATAATACGGTTATAAAACATTCACAAAATTCTATATTGACCGATTCTGTAATTAACGGAACAAACCAGAGCTTGGTGGTTGAGAGTAAGACTAATATCGTTTTCAATCAGCATCTTGATAAGTTATTCTCTGAGTTTCTTAACCCGTTCCATCTAGAACTAGGTAAGTCTAGCGTTTTATTAAGGATTCACAATGGTCCATTCCCCATATCAAACATCAAAATCATTGTATTACCGTGGAGTGAAGGACTTAACATAAAGGAAACACCAGCTAAAATGAAACTTGAAAAGTTAGGTCCTCACGACGTTCACGATGTAATCATACCGTATACATTTGCCCAGACAGGAAGTGAGGTAGAATTAAGCAGTAAGATCTGTTTCAAAGATGAGAATGACGAAGTGTATTCTCATTATGTTAAACATAAGGTTGATAGAACACTTCCTATATCAGTTTCAGTCCAGGATAATTTCAAATCTGAATGTATATTCTCAAAGTTTCTGGTGGGTACATCCAATAAAAAGTCGCCTATACGTATATTATCCAATGAATTGAGTACTAAAAGCAAGAATTATAATATAATCTGTCCAAATGTGACTTACCTGAATGGATCCTTCATAGCCTTTGGAGAGCAGCCAGCATCTTTTTTTTATAGGATTATTCCTACATCAGGGCATAAGATCCAATCATCTGATAGTTTAGATCTATACATCAATTACTCCAGTTTGCAAGATGAGTGTCTTTTGGTGTTAGAACAAAAAGTTATAGGATATTTACGTGATGAAAAGATCGTTGAACATTGGTTTATCATTAAACAAGAACTTCTCAGCCTTGTTAAGTTTGATTTAAATGCATATGCTATATATGGAACCGTTGAAGTTACTAACAAGAAAGAAGTAGACATTAAGATAGGTAAATTACTTCAACAGAAAACATTTTTGGAAAATGGATCTAAATTATGTGAATTTATCAAGTCATTATTTGGTCAAAAGATCCAAGCCGATATTGAAATTGAACCAAGACAAATTTACATTTCTGTTTCAATGCCTGTACTCTCAGTACTTCATATTGTTAAATTCAAATTTGATCAAATTGATCAGTATGCTGTAGGAGAACCAATTGAAGTCAGTATACGAATCAAATCATCAACGAAATGGGCTGAAGAAACTGGTGAATCAGGAGATATATCGATTTTAGCTGAATCTTCACCTCATAAGGCCAACAAACAAAAATCAGAGCATGCAAAGGACCAATTTCAACTCACAATTCAAAACGATGATAATTGGCTCATATCTGGATTGAAAAGACAAAATTTCAGTATCGAATATAATGAAAATGATACCACCAATGAGTTTGATCTTGTATTAATTCCATTGAATGTAGGGAAGCTATTACTACCAAAAATCTCTATTAAATCAACTGATAATAAAGATCTAACTATGGATACCACTATAGATAACGGACTTGATACCGTATTGGTGGTTCCGGACTTGGAAGGTATAACCTTCTCTTTTTAGTACATACTTAATGCTATACCTACATAAAGCCACAAATACAATCACAGAACCACAGCTATAGCTACAACCTTAACTTCATCTACACTTTGCAGCCGTTTGATGTATGGGTCTATGCTCGGCACGAAAATTCCGCCAAATCTCCGTATCTTCATCGGCTCGGAAGTTCCACATCAAATCTCCGTATCTGCATCCGATTTGGGAATTGTGAGTCAGAATATCTTGGCGAATAGTACATAAATGATGCTTTTCAACCGTTTTTTTTCACCAACTAATGATCGAAAAGGAACACATATTACCGATCAGCTCTATCGAGAAGCTTTACTTCGTCAAAAATGTCAATGCGTTAACCACCAATACGTCAATTGTGGCTAAGTATAGTCGGAAAATCACCCCGGAAATCCTCTCGCATGGATTAAGAAACTTTATAAAGAGTAATAGTCTTATTGCCGCCAACGTATTCTGTGACCTGCCTCTTGGCTACTCGCCCCGAGCTGAAGACTACCAATTGAGACCGGTAGACAGAATCGATTTTTGGACGGTGGTGAGCTTTGAAACAATCGATGAGCTTAATGAAGATATCATGAGGAAATTCGATAACGTTAGCCCCAAGGTGAACAGTGCCACTTTACCTCTTTGGAGAATTTTTGTTCTTGAAACCCGGTCGGGCCAACAGTATGTTTATATTTGCTTTGACCATACGCTTTTCGATGGTCAGTCGAGTGCTGAGTTCCAAAAGGATTTGGCTAAACATATGGGTAAATACCTTGATGCCTCTACGGTCGAGAAGTGTTTATTTGACTACGAAAAAGATAAGCAGTTTGTAGCTCTTGATAAGCCAATTGCTTTGTGTACCGACTTGTTCACTCCGCCTCCGTCAAGTGTATGGGACCTGTTGAGCCAATATATACCCGATTTCAAGAAATACGTACCTGGTAGCTTACTGATCTATTGGGCCAAGGATGATTTGTCACAGCCTTTCTCTACCGGTGTCCCCGTCACCAAGGAGATCAGTTGTAGGTTCAAGACCGTATCGTTTGAGTCAGATGAGGTGGCCACTATACTTAAATTCTGTCGTAAGCGGAAAATTACGTTTACACCATTTATACATATTATAGGTTTAAAGTGTTTAGAGAAAAACGTCTTGTATAAGTACGGACCTTTCAACACCACCAATAGTCTTACTGCATTGAGTGGAAGAAGATTTTATCCTGAACTTACTAAACCATTTAGGTACGGTCTTGCTAATACCGCTCAATTAATGAAGTATCCACCATTAGCAGATTACCTGGCTTCTGAATCAATTAAAGAGATGGAGAAATTACATCAACTGATTCAGGATAATTTAGAGTCCAAAGCACCATTTAAGGCATTTGGCGTGGCCACTAGCGGCGATATAGGTGTAAAAGCCAGTTCTTCAATTGGAAGATCCGATCTTAGATTTGCATTGTCGGTAAGTAATTTGGGTAATGTCACTAATGAACCAGATGCTTTACTCAGATTAGAAGAAGTTTGGTTTTTGCAAAATATTAGTCTCTCCCACAATATCATCTTCAATATCATCAGTTGTGACGGCAAGATGAACATTGTCATGACATATGTTCGTGACTTTGACGAAAAGGATATTGAAAATTTCGCCATTTCTTTGAAAAAAGAGTGTTTGGAAATGGCAACCTTAGAATAGACCACAATACATATTTAGAAATTTTAAAAAGTAGTTTGAACACTTAACATCCTCTTACACTAATTTAAGCCTTAATTGGATCTCTGGATCAATTCAAATTGCACATCTTAAATTAACTGGCGTTATTCTGGTCGAAATCATCGCTCGTTTTTGCAACTTGATATTTTTCACTATTACTCATTATTGCATGTCGGAACTAAATCTTCCAATTCCCCACTATCCTCCGTTCAAGCTACGGTCTTCGCTCATCGATAAGGACCCGGTGATTTGGGTTCACCTTCTTGAAGCTTATATCCACCTTTTCCAATTTCTAGTAAGCGATGTATCTCAAGATATCAAGCTAAATGTCAAGTCTCAACAGCAACTTCAAGTATTCTTGAAGGTCTACCTCCACGAAACTTCGGAAGAAACCACCCAGATCTTTTCGCTTGGTGCTATTAATCCGGAGATCAAGTCAAATACTGCTACTTTAAGAGCTTATGTTTTCCAACTTGCTAAATGCTACAGTCTTGTTAAGTTGAATTTAACCGGTGAAAGTATATGGAATTTCATCACCATTTACGTCAAGACCAATGCCACAGCAGTGAGAGGGTTGGTTGACGGTACGTTTAAATCCAAATATAATGATAATAAGAAATCAGGTAATATCAGTTGTATCCCACTGGTTCATAAGCATTTAGAACAAATGATTAGCACGGGGAAATTATCAAATAATGATTTATCTTCTTTGACGTATTTGCTTGGGCAAAGTGTAGGTAATGCAGAAAAGACCAAGACTTTTAGTATTTCCGGAGGTAAACAACAGACTAAATCCGTTAATAAGAATCAATCCAGTACTTCTAATTTTGCTGAAAATTTTGTTACTACTTCGTGGATTGAACTATTAGAACAACTCTACGCTGGCGGCAGAAGTGTGCATGCCAAGGTGGTGGAGAAAATCATGGTTTTATCGGTGTTATCATTGCCTAAAGCCAAGATGGCCAAGCTTGTAACGGCTTTAAATATCAATAGTGCAGCATCGTTCGTATTGGCGCCATTATTCAGTTCAATAATGATTTCCGATGCTTATAAAGAATTGAATCCCGGATTAGAAGAAAGATTACCATTCTTGAGAAGAATTGTATTCACTGAAGAAGTGCAAGATATCAAGGTTGATGAGTCCCATATTGCAATGCTTCAAGAACTCTTCCCTCAATTAACAGGGAAACAAGCTATGAGGATCTTATTAGATAATAACGATGATGTAGAGCATGTCACAAATATGCTATTGGTAGATCCAGATATGATATCATCTATTCCTGAATACGAGGAAAAGAAACCGGTAAGAACCAATACTTCAACTATCAAAGCAAATGCAAGAGATGAAAATAGATTTAAAGAGGAGAATTTCGATGTTTTCACCAAAAAACAATCTAGTTCCAACACTGCCGATGCCAAAAAGAAGACGCTTTCAGCAGCATTGAAATTGATGTATGAAGACGATGAAGATGAACCCGATGATACCTATGATGATCAGGAGCGTACGGTAGGTGAAGCATTTGATGACGATAAGAGTGCCCGTAATTCCCATGGGTCCAAATTCAAAATTGAAGTTGAAGAACGTGACTCGTTAGGAAATTCTACTAGCTTTGCACCTCCAATAGCTACCAAACCAGTGAAGGAGGTGGTTAGAGAAACCGCAGTTGAAGCTATAGAACGGTACCTTTTCGATATCTACAAAACTAAAGGAGAAGAAGCATTCACCAAGACCAAAAGAAAGAGTTCTGAGAGACGATCAGTAAAGAATTCTACTGGTTGGTCTGATGAACAAATTGAAGGATGGATCAAACAGCTTTTGAAATCACCAAAACGGTACAAGCTCTTAGAAGAGAGATACTTATTTGACAGAAAGCCAGCACCGGTTCCTAAACCGAGCAAACCAACTGCAAAGAAAGACCAGCCTAAAGATGCTAAAAAGACATATGCCAAGAATGAACAGCGTAAAGCGACTAAGGCTAATCATAGTAGAAAAACTGGTCACAGTAAGAAGACTAATATAGAGACGGTAGGTATGAGACAGGGCTAGACAATATAGAGTTTAGTAGACAGTGTAGAGAGAGAGGGAGAGACAGAAACAAAGAGATAGAGATAGAGCCGATTGAGAGACAGATAGAGACGCGAGACAGAGAGAGGGAGAGACACATAGATGGTGCCAATTGAAAGTAGATCCAATTGAGAGGTAGATCCAATTGAAAGGTAGAGCCTGTGTTTCAGACTACACAATCCTATTATCTTCAATAGCTCTGATCGAGACACACAAGGATGATATATGGTGGTTTTGGTGGTTTTGTAAGTACTAAATTCTCAAGGCTATATTTTTCCCAGGTTATTTTCCAGGTTATTTCCACACGCTCTTTATCTACGTCTACATATATCAATTCTTAATGATTACCGCTTTCTTCATTTACGATGCCAAAGGCGATGTTTTAATGTCAAAACTTTACCGAGATACCGTTAAGCGGAATATCTCTGATGTTTTCCGAATTCAAGTTATAACTTCAAACTCGAAAACTGCTGGATCAACACGATCTCCTGTACTTACACTTGGATCCACATCATTTATTTATATAAGAAGTAGTAATCTTTGGATGTGTGCAGTATCACGATCCAATCAAGATTGTACGGTTATACTTGAATTTCTATATAACTTTGAAATTTTATTAAAGACATTACTACTTGGAGGTGATTCAAGTCAGAAACAATTAACAGATGATTTAATTATATCAAATTTTAATATGATTTATGAATTACTTGATGAAGTCATAGAGTTCGGATATCCTACAAATTTAGAACCAAGTTATTTAAAACATATGCTTGTATCTGTTCCTACAAATGATAGAATGTTTAAATTACCACTATCTACCACTAAAGAGAACAACTCTAAACCAAAACCAATAGAATTATCGACTCTGAATATAACTTGGAGGGATAAAGGAATCAAATATCGTCGAAATGAACTTTTCCTAAATGTTGATGAAAGAATGACAGTTTTAATGAATGAACAAGCAGAGGTTTTAAGAGCTTTTGTTAGTGGCACAATTAATATGAAAACTCATCTTTCAGGTATGCCAGAATGTCGTTTGGGGTTATCTCTTGAAAATCAACTGCCAGTAACTGATTCGGGTCATGTGGATGTAAATCCTATTGGTGTTACTTTAGAAGATAGTAAATTTCATCAATGTGTTGATTTGACTAAATTTGATTTGGAAAGGGCAATTCAATTCATACCACCAGATGGAGAATTTCAACTTATGTCTTATCATTGTAGTCTGGGAATAAATTTACCGTTTAAAGTATATCCACAAGTTCAAGAAGTTGGAAGAACAGGTTTAACATATAAGATTCGAATTAAATCAATGTTCCCACTGAAAATTGCTGCTACCGATGTCCAATTAAGGATCCCAACTCCAAAAGGAGTTCTTAAATCATACGCTACTAATTCAGGAGGTAAATCTAAATTTAGCTCTGATGAAAATATGTTTATTTGGAAATTTCCAAAATTCTTCGGTAATCAAGATCATGTATTTACTGGAGAAGTTGAACTCGCTCATAAAGACAAAGAAATTACCAATCAAAGTAATGCTATCATTAATTGGACCAGACCACCAATTAAACTCGAATTTATGCTTGAAATGTTCTCAAGTTCAGGACTAACAGTAAAATTCTTGAAAATCAATGAAAAATCAAATTACAGAACCGTTAAATGGGTTAAATATTCGACTCAATCTGCTAGTTATGATATTAGATACTAACAGCTCTAATACTTCTGCTGTTTTTTTGCTTCTTCTTTGCTTAGACATTATTTATAGTATCCACGTTGCAGCCAATGAATTTTCCATTTGCACGACATGCTCATCAGGTGAAAAGTTGTAGGATCCTTTGATAAAGTTGGAGTATATAATTAAAAGTAATGAGAGGATTAGTCGTACTTGGAGGATCATCTAATCCAGCACTTACACGAGCCATTTGTCGTAATCTTACAATAGAGCAAGGACAAATCGATTCAAAAAAATTTAGTAATGGAGAGACAAGTATTGAAATTCAAGATTCAATAAGAGAAAAAGATGTTTATATTATTCAATCAGGATGTGGACAAGTTAATGATAATTTCATTGAACTTCTTATCACCATAGCTGCATGTCAAACTGCCAGTGCCCGTAGAGTTACAGCAGTTTTACCACTTTTCCCGTATTCTCGACAACCAGATATGCCTCATTTAGCCTCATTGACTGGGGCACCATCAATTTCAACAAAGAAAGATCAGTATACTTTTGAAAGTGCTCCAAGTACTCCTCGTCCACTTAGTAGAGACGATAATCCTTGTACCCCACCACCAGGACTTCTTGGTAAAACGGCTTTAAATAATAATTTAAAACAACCTCAACCAAAAGGACCACCAACTTCAATATTAACTTCACCACAACCACAAACTGTTGCCAGTGTTGATATTAATGGGAAAACAGAAAGTGGTTACAAACAATGGATAGCTCAAAATGGGACTTTGATTGCTAATTTATTAACTACAGCTGGTGCTGATCGTTGTATTACTATGGATTTACATGATGCTCAATTTCAAGGATTTTTCAATATCCCTGTAGATAATTTACATCTGAAACCATTACTTAAGCATTATATTATCGATCATATTCCTAACTATCAAGATTGTGTAATTGTTTCTCCTGATAGTGGAGGAGCCAAACGGGCAACTTCATTGGCAGACGCTTTAGGATGTTCATTTGCATTAATCCATAAAGAACGTCGAGCTAAAGTCAATAACAGTAATGCGAACAGCACTGCAACTAGCGGTAATCCTTTTGTGGCAGTCAGTGGTGGAAGTAGTGGGATGTCAACCTCATCAAGTGTGAATACTCAATCAATAGGTCCAACCATGGTTGCAACAACTATGCTTGTAGGTGATGTCAAGGATAAAGTTTGTGTATTGGTAGATGATTTGGTTGATACTTCATATACCATCACCCGGGCTGCAAAACTCTTGAAAGATCAAGGAGCCAAGTACGTGTATGCTTTGGTTACTCATGGAATTTTCAGTGGTGATGCTATTAATCGTATAAGTAAATCCGCCATCGATAAAGTAATTACCACCAACTCTGTACCACAAGATAATAATATCAGTATTTTGGGTAATCGTCTTGAAGTATTAGATGTTTCTCGGATTTTGGGCGAGGCTATACGTCGTATACATAACGGGGAGTCAGTGTCGATGTTGTTTGACCATGGATGGTAGTATTCTGTAAATAGGATAATCTTAGACACTTAACAGACAAATCAACGGTAGTAGATTTTTAACACAGACTTAACAAATTGTTGTTTCGTAGGTACAGGCTAGCGGGCAGTGGATACAGTGAAATGACCAACTTCTACGTATCATACTTGAGCAAATACACACGGGAACCAGTCCCGATCACGAATCCTGAAACAGAGAAAATAATGAAAATACCATTTCCAAGCGTCTTGGCGTAACTGGGTGATCAACTCAGCTTAGGCAACTCGACCGTACAAGAATGGAAGTGGATATGTGATGAAAGTTCTATGTTTGGGAAGTGAATCATTATGAATTTGGTATGTGGATTTAAGTTTGTTGCAGCCAAAAGTCCATTTTGGGCACCACATCCGTACGGCGACCGCCACTGTGGCCACCGATTTCCCCAGATAATTTGAGTTCCCGGGATTCCCAATTTGAACGTGTACGGTTAACCCGGAGATTTCACCGGTCGATGCCGTCAACGACTTGTCTGCCTACGGGTGGGGGTCAATAATTGACGCTAAGTTAAGACGAAAACTCTCATCATTTGCGGCAAAACAATAATGGGACATATTCTCAATTTGGACAAGTTCACAGTCCTGAATTTTTTTAACCAAATTCGGACTTTTATTTCCCCTAATAAAATTGCTCGGTTATACAAGGGTTACTACAAGCGATGGCTGCTAAAGATATACGGCGATAGAAAAGGAACAATTCCCCCGGATTTTTTCGCCATTTCACACCACTTTGAAAGCCGCTAAGGTTAGGATAAGTGCCCACAATGACCCCTCGTGTCACTGGTTGTTTTTAGTTAAACCCCTCTTTTATAATGTAAATTTGGTGACCATTTAAAGTTGCCTTGTATGGAGTTTTTCCCGGTGTCATTTGTTGTGGATTTTTCAGGATCCGGCCTAGGCATCGCACCTTCCTAATCCGGACCATCTCCATAATATAAATAGAAATAATAAATACTAAATATAAATTAATTTTATAAATTAAATTACTATAAGATACTAACTTGGTATGATGTCAGTAGATGCTCAAATTCAACATCTTTCTTTAGAAAGATCGGTTAGTAATAGTTCATCTTTACAAAGTCTCAAACATGGATATATTGATACTCCATTTTCTGGTAAAAAAGATCAATTTGATCAAGTTCTAGATATTTTGGATAATACAGGATTTATTCCTGAACCACTTATTGAATCAGAAGCAAAATGGTTTTATGAATGCTTGGGAATTGATGATGTTTTTTTTGCAAGAGAATCTCCTCAAGAGATTGCAAATCATATTCATTCTTTATATTCATGTAAAGTTCAAGCTTTTTCAACTAATTTATTTTCAGATCATCCTTTAATTCATTACAAGAGAGAAGGTGATGATCATGCAATTTATTTTGAAACATCAGACGTTTCCCAAAAATCAAATCAAAATGTTGAACAAAAAATTGATGATCAATATATTGATCCTCTGAGTTCAAATTTAAATAGTTATAGAGAAGAATATTTTAGTGCTCCTCTTAACTTTAAATCTGATCCAATTTTAACTGGGATCGCTGAAAAAAATCAAACTCAATTGCTGAATCAACTCTTTAAATGTTACTTCGTTTATAAAAATCATTATCAATTTGATCAGGTATCAAAATCGGAAACTGATATCAATAAGACTGGTGATTTAACATTTTTAAAGATTGCTTCTTCTAACACCAAGAAGGTTTATTCAGAGATCATTGAAGATGTTATTCAAACTACTGGTCCTGTTATTAAACATTATCAAGTTCCTGATTCTCAGGAATATAGAGTTGTAATTGGTTTTAGACAAAAATCTTCTTCAAGATATAATTCTGCTTTAAATGATTTAGCTCATTACTATAAGCTTAATGTTACTAGAAAATACGTTGAACAATTTGCTAATGGAATCACGATAATTTCAATGTATGTTACTTCAAATAATACATCAAGTCCAGCTGATTTATCTATTTATCAAGTCATTAAAGAAGCTTCTTTACTTTATTGTATTCCTCATAATCTTTTCCAAGAAAACTTCATTAATGGTGAATTATCTTTACAAGAAAGTATTTATGCTCAATGTGGTGTTATATTTGTAACTCATTTCTTAAATAGATTGGGTCCAGAATATAATAAATTAACTTCATTGCTTGATCCATCCAAATCAATTCAACATGCTGAAGTTTTAAGTAGTTTGAAAAAAAGATTAAGAGCTGAAACTTATACTCAAAATTATATTCAAGAAGTCTTTAGTACTAGAAAAGATATTGTTCGTAAATTATATCGATCTTTTGCTGATACTCATTATGTTCGTTCATCAATGGAGAAGACCCTTTCTTATCAAAGATTATCTCAGATTACACCTGTTGGAAATGATGAAGAATTTGAACATTTACTTAGTCGTGAGTGTTCTCAGAATGAACATCATATATTTGTTTTAAGAGCTTTATATGTTTTCAATAAATCAATTTTGAAAACTAACTTTTTTGTTTCAACTAAAGTTGCTCTTTCTTTTAGACTTCAACCAAGTTTCTTACCAATTACTGAATATCCTGAAACTCCTTTTGGAATGTTCTTTATTGTTGGTAATGATTTTAGAGGATTTCATATTCGTTTCAGAGATATTGCTCGTGGTGGTATTAGAATCGTTAAATCTCGTTCAGTTGATGCTTATAATGTAAACGTTAGAAATTTATTTGATGAAAATTATAATTTAGCAAGTACTCAACAAAGAAAGAATAAAGATATTCCAGAAGGTGGTTCAAAAGGTGTTATTTTACTTGATCCAGGTGTTGCTCAAGATAAACCAAGACAATGTTTTGAAAAATATATTGATTCATTAATTGATCTTTTATTAAAACAACATATTCCTGGTGTTAAAGATACTTACATTGATTTGTATAGTAAACCAGAAATTCTCTTCTTAGGTCCTGATGAAGGTACTGCAGGTTATATTGATTGGGCAACACAACATGCTAGAAGTAGAGGAGCTCCCTGGTGGAGATCATTCTTAACTGGGAAATCTCCTGAAATTGGAGGAATTCCTCATGATGAATATGGTATGACAACATTGTCAGTTCGTGCTTATGTTAATAAAATTTATGAAGAATTAAATATTGACAGTTCTAAAGTACGTAAATTTCAAACTGGTGGTCCAGATGGTGATTTAGGAAGTAATGAAATTTTATTATCTAAAGATGAATCATATGTTGGACTTGTTGATGGTTCTGGTGTAATTGCTGATCCAAATGGATTAAATAAACAAGAATTATTAAGGCTTGCTAAAGAAAGAAAAATGATTGATCATTATGATCGTAAATTACTTTCTTCTCAAGGTTTTGTTGTACTTGTTGATGATGTTGATACTAAATTACCCAATGGTACTATTATCACAAGTGGAGTAGCATTTAGAAATGGATTCCATTTAAAATTTAGAGAAATCTTTGGTAATCATGGAGTTGATTTATTTGTTCCATGTGGAGGAAGACCTGGTGCAATTGATACAAATAATGTTCATGAATTAATTGATTCCAAGACCGGTAAATCATTAGTTCCATATTTTGTTGAAGGTGCTAATTTATTTGTTACACAACTGGCAAAATTAATATTAGAACAAGCTGGATGTATAATATTTAAAGATGCATCTACCAATAAGGGAGGTGTAACTTCATCATCACTAGAAGTATTAGCAGCGTTAGCATTTGATGATGAAGGATTCTTAAAGAATATGTGTGTTGATTCTAAATCAGGTACTAAACCACAATTTTATGAAAACTACGTTAAAGAAGTTCAAAGAATAATTGTTTATAACGCTGAAAATGAATTCAAAAGTCTTTGGGAGTTGAAAAAATCCACTGGAATTACATATACAGAATTATCAGATAAATTATCTAAAACCATTAATACCTTGGCAGATGAATTAGCAAATTCAAAAGAATTATGGAATGATGATATTCAATTTAGAAATGCAGTTTTAATCGATTCATTACCTGGATTATTATTAGAAGTTATTGGAATTGAACAAATTTTAAACAGAGTTCCTGAACCTTATTTGAAAGCATTATTTGCAACTCATTTAGCTTCAAGATTTGTATACTCTAGAGGAATTGATTCAAATCCAGCAAAATTCTTAGAATTTATAAGTTCTATTCGTAAAGAATTTATCAAAAAGAATTTGCTTAAATAGTATTGAGTATAAATAAATAAATAAATACGTTGATTCGACTATCAGTTAAAGTTCACTTAAAATTGTAGCTTTTGGCCTTACTTGGACTCGGTAGCCTCATCGCTTTACTTAGACTCAGTAGCTTCAATCTCTTCAAGTATGGTTCTTCTAGCTACCACTTCTTCATTAACACGAGTCGATACGTAGTCTCCAATCAATGCAAATATCATGGTAGACCCTCCAATATAGTACCTGACTTTCACAGGAAGACTATTCCACTTGGCCCATAAGCTCATTTCAGAAAGAAAAGTAGTATAAATTTTCCACCCTAGTAATTTTTCACTCTCGCTTTTGTCTGCAACTTCATGTCGCTTCCACAAGCTGAAAGAATCTCCATCACCAAATCACAACTACCACCGTGCTGCTTGCGGTTTGATCCTCGCGATCCTTCGGTGGTGATCCTTGGAACTTATAAGCTCGAGAAAGATCTGGGGTTACGTCATGGATCGCTTGAAGTGTACCGGATTGAGACCAATGAATTCCATCTCCAGCAATCTGTAACTACAGAAAGTGCTATACTAGATATAAAATTTAGTCCTCGAGACCCATCGGTGTTAGTGTCTGCCCATTCTACGGGAGAACTTGTGGTTTGGAAACTTACGGATTCTATTGAAAGAGTTTCGAAAATTCAAGTAACTGACAGTGATGTTCTTGTGACTTCAATATTTTTCAGTGAAATTCATGATTCGGTGTTGGCGACACTCACCAACGGTGAACTGCACTTGGTAAACCTTGAATTGGGGACCAGCAAAGGATTCACAACCGTTCACGATCTTGAATGCTGGACAGGTGAGTTTGGTGAAGTTGGGGCATTACAAAACGTAGTTTTCACCGGTGGTGATGATGCTAAACTTATAGCTCATGATATACGAACTCGGGATTGTATATGGTCTACGAGCTACCGTCATCATGATGCTGGGGTTGTTTCTGTACTACCGGCCGGTAAGAAGTTCAATCAACATAATCCTCACCAATTATGGACTGGTTCTTATGACGATAATCTTCGAGTATTTGACTTGAGACTTGTAGGAGGAGAAATGGTGCTGGGGTACGTTCCAAAACCACTCAAGCAGGAGAATTTGGGTGGTGGTGTTTGGAGGTTGATTCCAAGTCCTGATACTAAAAACGTATTGGCTTGTTGCATGTACGATGGTGCCAGAGTAGTCAATCAAGATGATTCAGATATATTCAAAGTAGTTAAATACTTCAAGGGAGATCACGAGAGTATGTGTTACGGCGGTGACTGGAATAACTTCATAGCGACGTGCTCTTTCTACGATAACGTGGTACAGGCATGGGATCCAGAGTCCGTATAATGAACATTAGAGTTAGTTAAATGTAGTAAGTAATTGTAGAGCATAATGGGGAGGAAGCACAGCATAAGAGAACGTTAGAATGAATGAATTGATAGGGTGAACCTTTGTTGAATCTTCATTCACTGAACTCTACTTTCTGTCCAACTCTCTACATTCTCTACATTCTCTACATGTCTGATTCTTTTTCTTTCATTCATTTCATACTAGTTAAAAAAAAGTTAGGTCTAAAGGCACAGAAGACCCACGTCCACTGGGGTAAAGTTTAGTCTTGCCTGAGAATCTTCTAGGATTGGGAAGAGCATTGGCATTAACAAATTTAAACCTCTTATCTTCAATGACTATTTTTTGAGAAGATGAAGTGTTGTTATTGATAGTGTAAGCCAGAGCTGAAATCTTTCGGAGTGATTCCCCAGTAGACTGCTGTCTATCCAACGAGGAAGATTTTGATCCTGGTGGTGGTGGTGGTGGTGCTGTTTTTTTACGAGGAACTGATGGTGCTGCTGATGGTGGAGGTGCTGGTGCCGAGAATGAAGGTGCTGGTGGCGCTTCTGTGGGAAGCGATGGCGGTGATGGTGGGGGTGGTGCAAATACTGGTGCAGGTACCGATGGAGGTGCCGGTGCAGGAGTTGGTGGTGCAAACGACAGCGGTGGTGCCGGTGCCGGTGCCGGTGGTGCAGTTTTAGGGGGTGACGTCGATGGAGGTGCTGATACTCGTGGTGCTGGTGCTGCTGGAATTCCATTTGGAATCGGTGGAGCTGAACCTGGAAGTTTTGGTGCTGGTGGTGGAGCTGAAAACTTTGGTGGAGCTGGTACTGCAGCGGGTGGTTTTGGTGCTGATGTAGATTGTCTTGGTGCCGATTGTGGCGCTGAAGCCGGTGAAGGTGACTTTGATCCGTCAACCACGAAGGAGTCACTACGTTTGGCGTTAATTTGAGCTAAGAATGGTAAACCACCAGCGGCAGGAGATGGAGAAGGCAGAGATACTTGTTTTGGTGGCAGAAGCGATGGAGGAGCAGGATTTGACGCCGGTGGTGGCGGAGGTGGTGGGGGTGGCGGAGCGCCGCCCAGGGGAAGTGATGGCGCTGATGATGTAGGAAGCGGTGGTGCCCTTGGTGGTTCTGGGGATTTGGGTGTAGGCGGTGCTGCAGAAGGAAGTGGAGGTGGTGCTGGCGCTGTCGTTGGTGGAGGTGGTGCCTGCGACGTTTTTGGTGGCGGGGTGGATTCTACCGAGTGTGATTCGTCACGTCTGGCGTTGATTTGAGCTAAAAATGGTAAATTTCCAAGCGGTGGTGCTGGAGGAGGTGCTGATGGTGTCAGTGCTGGTGCGGGCGCGGGTGCTGATGGTGTCAGTGCTGGTGCGGGCGCGGGTGCTGATGGGAGCGGTGGAAGGCTGGGTGGTGCTGCAGATGGTGGCGGTGGCGCCAGAGTGGGTAATGGGGGTGGACCGGAAGGAATTGGTGGAGGTGGAGGTGCCGATGATTCAAAAGATTTAGTTGAAGACACTGACGTGGAATGACCATGAGATCTCGGTGGCCTGGAAGTAGGTAACTTGGGTACAGCTAGAGAAGGCGGTGCTGGAGGCTCCAGAGTTTTAGGACGAGATGATGGCATGGCCGGGGGCATGGAACCAGGGATGGGCGGAGCTGAAGACGGAACGATCCCCGATCTGTTATCGGTACTACTGACGGATCTTAATTTGGGAATACCACCGGCAAATATATTGCCGAGCAGCGGAGGACCCGATGGAGCCGACAGCTGGGGTCCAGAAGATGACGGAGCCGAGGAAGGAGGGGCAATTGAGCCAGAATTTTTCAGATCAAGAATAGGCGCTGATTTATCGATAGTTGTAGCTTTCTTTAATTTAGCTCCTTTTCGGATGTCGCCGAGAAGCGCATCTCTTCCTATAGGCATTGCCGGTGGCGGAGAGCTCGCAGAAGGAAGTCCTCCTGGGGGAGGAGGTGGTGGTGGAGGTGGAGGAATTGCCATGATAATGATGAAATTGAAATGCAGGTGTTGAAATGACTTTTAGCTGCGACCAGGTCGACAAACCACGACATTTTTGGGTACGACATTTTATACAATTAAAAGAAGTTTAGTGTTTTTTGTAGTTTGGTTTACGCTAATGGAGAAGATTGGATAGATTGGGGTGATGCGGTGATGATGCTGTACTGCGTACTGGGGGTGATTTTCTAGTTTTTGTTACTTATGAATTCTGGTTGGGACTTTAGACTAGCCTCATTTGCAGCCAAAGTCAAGATCAGACTCACACTTGCTGAAATATACTGAAACGAATGAATGGAAAATAGGGTTTGATTAGTGCTACTATGAAGGAGACATGCCAGCTCTATCAGTAAATTTGTGTCTTTTTCCTCTAAGAAAGCTTATTAAAGACTATGGCTTTCTAGATTGAGGCCCTTTCCGGTTATCTACAGCGAGGGCCAACGTCACAAGGTTTGTAACTAAAGAGAGAATACTGTCAGCAACGCACAGTACTACTTCAGGGCAGATGATCGGCAATATTCTGAGCGATTTCATTCAATAAATACTAATTACAAGCTACTTACAGTCTACGTAAATCTTCATGTCAATGACGAATAAGCACGTCAAGCACTTCATAATACAAAGACCGCTCTTCGGATAACCCTCCATGTCTCGATTATCTTTCTTCTCTGACTCTCTCTCTTTCTTCTCTCTCTTTTCTCTCTCAATGATCAACCAGCTCAAATGCAAAGTCAGTCTCTAAAGCTGTAGATATCTCTTCTTCCAAAAGCTGGGTAAGCAGACTATTATCCCTGAGCGTAATCCACTTACCACCAATCAAATCGTATCTTTTTGGGCCACTTAAAGGACTACTTAACCAGATTTGTTTATTTGGTGGTTGTTTATTAATGACATATGTTCCATTTGGAGGCACTGTAAGTGTTAATACTCCTTGAGTTAATTCTGAATCAACTTGAGAAAAATCTTCGCCTAATGCTTCAAGGTCATCTCCTAATCCTTCAAGGTACTCATTACTAATCTTATTATACTCATTAGCACTAATTTGATCGATTTGATCTTCAATATTCTCTCCTTGAGTACTAATGGCATAGTTTCTAAATCCGATCGGTTTAACACCAACAAAATTCGATGGCATCGCTCTTCTCATATACACAGAAGATGCTCTGGCAAACTTAATCAGGGCAGATGCCCTTACCATATTTCTAAGCATAACAAGGAAATGTTCAGTGAGCCACAGTAGTCAAAATTTTGGAGTTTTTTTGTGAGGTTTATTCGCGGGTTAAACTACTTCTTCTTTATAATGCTAGTGTTAGCTATTTTAGCAGTTGCTATATTACTTGTAATTTTAGTGGTGGCACTCCCGGTATTACTGGGAGTTACTCTGGTTGAGAAACAAAAGAAAGTTGTTAAGCAAAGTCAACCAAAAAAACAAGTTTCATCTGATGGTTATATTCCTCCAGATGAGCTTAATAGAGAACCAAATGATTCCCATACTTCTGGATTGAAAGACCGTTTAAACTTAACCGCCGAGGACGTTCCTGTTCATATTCGTCTTCAAAACACTAGTGGGTTAAGAAAAAGACACAATGAAAAACTTGACGTTGATTCTAATCCAAATAATTACGATTATGACTTGGATGAATTGATCAATGAAGAAACTCAACAGGCATACGAAGACCAAAAAAGACAGTTTTATGAACTGGAAATTATTGGACAAGAAAAAGAAGCCATGGTGTAGACTTGTATATAGGAGTGTGTTCAGTGATGTATAGATTTGTTAATAAAAAGAGCATAGACGAAAGCATAGACACGAAATCAGCAGACAAGGATCATAGCAAAGACAAGATCTGCTCAGTAACTTGGTATTGCACATATGTGATCTTTGCATGAACCATTGTGCCTACACCGGCGGATGAGAACGAGAACGCCTAGGTTCATTTGATGGTGCATTTGATGGTTCATTATTATGTATTGGTACGTATACTTAAATAGATGCAAATTATTACTTATTCATTCACGGTCTCTAACAATTCCATTAAGTAATTCTGTTTCAAAAAATTCATTTCGCTGATTCTATGATACTTTTTCCGTGATTCTGGTATTGTTTCCCGAATCAATGCAATTTTACTATCCAATTCTTCCTTTTGTTTGAAGATTTTTGGTAAATTACCTTTAGTGACCTTTACGTACGCTTGGTGTATTTCTCCAATTAAATGGTCGTTTAATTTTATCAAACTGCCTCTCTCAACGGGTAATTCGTAATTCACACCACCGGTGCTTTGATGAATGAAGCTCGTGACATTTTCTGGTAATCCAATTCGGTCAAGATTCTTAAAAATGGAATCGTCTCCTGAAACAGAACTTAACTGCTCGTGAAGACTTAGTAATTTTCCTGTAATGAAATTCAACGCTGATAAATCCCACCCTTTGTTTGAAGAGTTGGCGATGAAACCCCTGTACAATATTTTGAAGTCTTTCGTCACGAGCGGAATCTTCAAATTGGTTTCAAGAATCTCTAATAATGCTATCACCTGATCAAACAGTCCCTGTCTACAGTAGTAATGGAGGATATACTTGAATGTCTTCTCGTCGGGTACGATTCTGTAGATTTCCAACTCATTAGACATGGTGTTTTGAAGTAATTCATATACTTGTGAAAGTTGATCAACTAATAGTTCATCTTCAAGTGTTAGCTTCTTGTACTTAGATACCTGTTCTTGTGGCATATCCATTAGGTAAATTCGACAAGCAAAATCCACTGCCTCATCTACAAGGCCAATATCAAGACATCCTCTTATTATGCTATTGACTGTCTTGGTATCCACCAAGATATCTGAGGCTGCAAGCTGGTCAATGTAATGGAAGAACATTTTGGGATTTTTCGTTTCAGAAAAGTATTTGAAGAACAACATGTATGTAGCAAGATTAGGTGTTGATATAAGTTTAGTAACACTTTCAATAACCGTCGAATTCTGGTGTCTGATCGCTAAGAAGAGCATAGTATTGAGGGTATTAATGGAGAGCGGTGGTTCATAAGTTTCCAATACATGTTGGAAAGTTTCTGAAGTGAATTCACGATACTGGGGCATTTCCAATCCCAATGATGAGGTATACTCTTTAACTTTGTTCTCCAATCGGGGATCATCTTTAAAGAAGGTTATATAAACCAAGTAGTCTTTCTCATTGTTACTTATTGGGAGTTTTAACTGTCTCAAGTCGTCAATGATACTACTGAATGCATTGATGTGCTGTTGTCGTTTCGCCACCATCAGCTCATATGCTTTGGCCACACCCACTGGTTCAAGACGGTGTATTTCGGTGCTTAGTGAAAGTGAGCTTGGTTTTATGAAATCTCTTCTACTCATGAACTGATTCAAAAATGTATCAAGTTCGTATGGAGGAAGATGAGCCATATGAGGAGTTGGCAATTGTGTGTATGCTTCGTAAAGATCGTGGTGATTCACCTTGGTGTAGCTAGTAGCGTGAGGATCTCTTGATCCTAAGGTAAATGTTGATCGCTTAGCTAGAGGGTAAAGACATTGTAGAAAATTATGATATGCTGATGCAGGAGGTTTACGATAATATTCAAGCAATTGATTCTGACGGGTCTTCTGTGTTTTTATGGTTGAAGGGTCGCTTAAACTCACTGAAAGCTGATGTAGTGGTTGGTTAAGATTGGGATGGGTTTGTAAGAATCGTTCAACTACATCTGCCAAGAATCCAGTGCTGTTTTTTTGATTGGAAGTAATACGATGAAGTAGAGGCTGTAGTCGAGACATATTTCAAGGACGTTGACTACTTAGGCGGTTTGTTCCAAGCTTCAAGAACCTATTTGATGGATATTATATGCCTAGCGATGAGGTTACCATAAGGTTGAGTAAACGGATATTTTTCACCACGGAAAATAGTATATTAGTACACTTTAACACCACGTACTTAAAATATCACAAGATTTCCACCTATCTAACAATTGTCTTCTTAGAAACCAAATAGTTGGTAGCTTAAAATCAAGTATATAGTTATTCAAAATATGCACCCGTACATCGCGCATTGACTATGAAAAATTAAGTTGATGAAAAAAAATTACAAGCTAGCCAACATGAAAATTCAGAACAAAGCCGTGGGAGTATTGGAAAGAACTTCTCAATATCTCAAGGGTGGAGTCATCAAGAACAAGCCCGTGTGGTTTGATGTTGTTGGAGCCAATCCACCAAGTGTTGATTTGACCAAAAAACCTAAGAAATTCGACATAAATGCTTCAAGACCAGATCCAATTAAAAGATTAGGTAAAAAACCAACTAATAGTGACTATTATCGTACACGTAGTAGTAACTACGAAAGATCACAACAAAACAATAGTGTGAATCGAGTGCCAAAATTACAATTTTTAGAAGATAAATTAAGAGATTTATTTTATCATCAACATCCATGGGAATTTTCACGTCCAAAGACACTCATTGAAAATCAAGGTGATGAATGGAAGAAATGTGACTGGTCAAGAATGCTTCAATTATATAAACCATTAGATGGAGAATCTGTTGTTCAAAGAACTTTATGGTTATTAGAAAATGATTTTAGTCAATCTAAACCAAGAAGAAATGCATTATTTCAAGCATATGATCAAGCAAGATATGAATTTTATCGTCTTCGTATGGCTGATGAAATGAATAGCTCTGTTTCTAAAGAAGAAAGTAGTATGTTTGGTTATGTTTCTCCATCATCAAATATTGAATGGGGTCTTAAACAAGAACAAGAATATATTGATGTTTGGACTGAAGTTGCTAGTGAAAGAACCAGAGTCATGAATGCTGGTAGAGATTCAAAAGCCGCAAGTGAAGGTTCAGGTGATGTGGTTCAAGAAGAAGTTTCTATATGGGACAAAGAAGTCGAATAATGTAAATAGCAGTGTATATACGATACTCAATAAAATGTCATCCCTCAACTCAACAGTAAATTCAATAGTAAACTGACAACCTTCAAAGTAAGCTGTCAATGTCTACAGATTTGATTTTTCTTGATATTTTTATTAATAAATAGTGCTATATGAATGGGATTGTTCTGGTTTTAAATTGACCAATTTGAGTGAATTGTATCAGTGTTTGCTTTTAGTTATTCAATTCAAAGTTGAACTTGACAGATGCTACAAATTGCCAAATGTAGCCACAATTAGTTTCCAGCTAAATTCTTAAACCTGGGAAGTATTAATTTCTAATGATGTTCATCGTGTTCATGGCCTTTGTTTAATACAAGCTTTTCATAAGCGACATAAGCTACAAAAGCAGTTAAACCAATTCCAAATCCAGGAAATGCTGATTTGAATCTGTTAACACGACTGAACTGTCCTTCGTATCTCCAAGCGTCTCTTTTGGCCCATGGATTACTCATAATGTTTGTTATATTTGAACGAGTGCTATTGGACAATCAGAAAGCGAATTTTAATAAGGTTTACAATTTTTCTACATTACGTAAGCGCTCACGTAAGGACGGAATCTATCCGCTTATGCACCGAAGCGCACAATGACAAGAAAAATAGCCATTGTGCTTCCCACGTCCTGTCAAGGGCAAAACTTCAGCCGTGAAATATGTTACAATTGTTATTATAAACATGTTAAAACACAGTTCAGGTAATTCAGACGATCTAGAGAATCGACCACTGCAATCAATCTCACAAAGTGAGACTCGCGAAGACGATATCATCGATGGTGAAATAGTAGAGTTTACAGACTCTGAAGATGAAGACGATTTCATTAAGAAGTATGGGGATATAAATTTCCAGTATATTAAACGGCCAAAAGAAGCAGTTTGGTTTATTAGACCTCATGCTCTTAATTACTTTAAAGATGGAGTTCTTTATAGAACCAAAGGAGAAAGAACCTCGGCTAAAACAGAATTATTCCTCGACTTGATGTATGTTGGAATTATTGCAAATTTAGCTGGTGAAGCAAGTGAACATGCTAGTGGATTAGCATTATTAAAGTATTTCTTATTTTTTATGCCGGCATGGACGGTTTGGGCCGATATCAAGGATTTTACTAATTATTATTATAATGAAGATTTATCACAGAAGATGTATATATTATGGATTTTAGTACTTCTTATTTTGTATGCTAATAGTCATACTAAAGTACTTGATGGAGTTCATGGAGCGGCACTTACTATAGTTCCATATATGTTATGTCGACTTTCATTGGCGGTTTCAAATTTGATTTATTCGATTTATATTCCAGAACATCGATTTCAACAAAGACTTTATGCTGCTTCACTTTTCTTCACTAGTGCTTTATGGATTATTGTTATTTTTGTGGGAACAAGAGCTAAGATTGGAGTTTCAATTGCTATAATGGCATTAGAACAACTTACCTTTGTTATTTCGTTTCATCCATTGACTAAAAAGTATGCAAAACTTACAACATCTACAGCTTTAAATATAGAGCATGAAGTTGAAAGATTTTCTGCTTTTGTTACAATTGCAATTGGTGAATTCCTTTATAAAGTTGTAGCTGAATCACCTCTTGGTGCTGGTTTCAGTTACAAATTTGCTCGTGGAGTACTTTTATTAATTGTGGCTTATATTTTATTTTGGCTCTATACTTATGGATCAACGGCTAAAAAAGCCACTCATCCATTAAGACATAGTGCCACTACAGCTATTTCATGGATTTTTGTTCACTTACCTTTAATTGCAAGTATTGTGCTTGCAGCTGATGCCGGAGGTGAATTACTTTCAAGAGAATCTATTTATCATAGTGAATCAAGTGAATCAGAAACTGAAACAATTGAAAGATTACTTGTTAGAGCAGCAGAAACTGCAGTAGAAGCAGTAGAAGAAGAACCTGATTTATATGCGCTTTCCTTGTTTTTTACAGGAGGAATTTGTGTAGCCATGTGTTCAATTGGTATTTTAGGATTACTTGAAGTTAGTAAAGACGAACACGGGATTCATTTAGTTCCAAAATTTTGGAGAATTATATGGAGAATTCCAATTGGAATCATTGTATTATGTTTAAGTTTTGCCAAATTAGATATTACTATAATGATGGGATTAACAGCTTTACTTTTATTCATAGATTTATTTTATGAAAGTATTGTTGCTGTTCCCAAACTGTGCTTAAATTTACCAGGAAGTAAATAATTTTGTATAGTGAAATATAGCTGCGAATTTCTTAACAATCTGGTGCACGGGTTCACTGTTCAGATGTATAGCAATTTCAAATTTCAGGTTGACAATCTCAAAGCAAAAAGAATCATCTTTTTTCAATAATTGATATTTAAGCGATAATTGCTTGATTTTTACTTAATTATTAATCAATTGAATAATTATGGCGTCAAATGTATGTTTTTCAAAGTCAATTGACTTAATAATTCAATAATACTAACTTTCCAGCCTGATGAAATAATTGAACCACCAGAACAAGTGGCTGTGGACCAAAAAAAACCTCTTGATGAAGAAGAATTGAAAGTTGCTGCTAAAGATATTTCGAAAACTAATACAGTTCAAGAAAAAACCGTTGATTGGACTATAAGTGAAGATTTAGATTTATCAGATGTAAAGACAAAACCTCCTCCAAGATTACCAGTTGAACCAACATATCGTGGATGGAAAGAAGTTGGAGGTTGGGAAGAAAAAGATGCACTTAGTGCCGAAGATGAAATGACAGATTTATTATCTCGTGCTTCTATATTTGATACTTATCTTCCTTCTGTTGCTTATGGAGATTGGTTTCATAATGTTGGATTTATTGTAATTTCTGGTTTATTTTCATGGATATTTGGTTGGTTTAGATTTTCTTTAGCTCCAGTTTTCTTTATAATGGTTGTATTTGCTATACTTTATCGTACTTCTGTTAGAAAATATAGAACTATTTTAAGAGAACAAGCTCAAAGAGAATTTTCAATTAAAGCAATTGAAGATGATTATGAAACTATGGATTGGCTTAATAACTTCTTGGAAAAATTTTGGATTTATTTAGAACCTTCAGTTTCTCAAATTGTTTGTGAAATTGCTAATCCAATTCTTGCTTCTTCTCCTGCTCCTGCTTTTGTTAAACAATTATGGCTTGATTCTTTTACGGCTGGTACTAAACCTCCAAGAATTGATACTGTTAAAACTATCGGTGGTACTGATGATGATATTGTGGTTATGGATTGGGGTTGCTCTTTCACTCCAAATGCCATTGTTGATTCTAGTAATAAACAAATAAAAAGTAATGTTAATCAAAAAGTTGTTGTTAAAGCTAATGCTTTTGGAGTTCCTATTTCTGTTGCAGTTTCTGATGTTTCATTTAAAGCTTTAGTTAGAATTAGATTAAGAATGATGACTGCTTTTCCTCATGTTCAGACTGTTAATGTTACTCTTTTAGAACCTCCTCATTTTGACTTTAATTCTAAAGTGTTTGGTGATACTGTTTTCAATTGGGAAGTTTTATCATTTCCTGGTTTATATCAATTCATTAATGAAATGATTAAAAAATACGTTGGAGCTATGCTTTTCAATCCATTATCTTTTCAAATTAATCTTCAACAAATTATGGCTGGTCATCCATTTGGTTCTGCTGTTGGTGTACTTGAAATTAAAGCAAAATCTGCTAAAGGAATTGTTAATTTTTCCACTCGTGGAAATACTATGGATCCTTACTTAACAGTTGGTTTTAGAAATGAAGTTTTAGCTAAAACTAAACATATTGATAATACTTCTAAACCTGTTTGGAATGAAACTTTATTGATTCCTGTCAGTACTTTATCAGAACCTTTAAATATTACTATTTGGGATTATAATGACATTAGAAGTGATAGAGCGGCTGGTTCAATTCAATTAGATTTAGAAACTTTACTTAAAGAACCTAAACAAACAAATATTACTCATAATTTCCTTAGAAATAATAAACCAGTTGGTGCTTTGAACTTTGATTTGAACTTTATGCCTACTCTCGAAGCAGAAAAACAACCAGATGGTGCTATTATTCCACCACCAGAATTGAACACTGGTATTGCTAGAATTGAAGTTGCAGCAGCTAGAAACTTGAAAAGTGGTAAAGATGGAAAACCAATTTCTACCTATGTTCAAGTTTATTTCGATAATGAAAAACTTGTTGAATCATCAGCTGTTAAAAGTAATTCTCCAGGTTGGGCAAGTTCTAAGGAAAGAATCGTTTTCAATCGTGCTAAAGCTAAAGTTAAGATCTTTATTAGAAATAGTAAAGATGATAAGATTATTGGTAAAGTTACTTCTACTTTGAATGAATTAATTGATGCTACACAAGTTGATGAACCTTGGTGGCCATTAGCAAGAGGTGGAGAAATTCAAATTAATACTTCCTGGAAACCTGTTTCACTTGTTGGAAGTGGTGCTACTGGTGGTTATGCTTCACCTGTTGGTGTTGTTAGAGTAAGTATCGAGAAAGCAGAAGACTTACGTAACTTGGAAACTATTGGTAAGATTGATCCATACTGTAGAGTATTAGTCAATGGATTCCAGAGAGCAAGAACCGCAGCAATGGAATCTAACTTGAATCCAACCTGGAATGAAGTTCATTATGTTACTGTGTCATCTGCTAATCAGAAATTGACATTAGAAGCTATGGATGTTGAGTCACATTCTCCTGATCGTACTCTTGGTTCATTTGATGTCAAATTAAATGAAATCATTAGTAAGAATGAAAAGGGTCAATTTATTGAATATGTTGATTCAGAAAAGAGAGAAGGTAAGTTAATTCACAAGAAGGGACCTAAAGGTACTTTGACTTACTCTTTATCTTTCTATCCATGTTTACCAGTTATGACTGCTGAAGATATAAAGGAAGAAGAGGAAGAAAGAGCAATGATCGAAAAAGAAAGAGCTGAAAAAGCAGCTGCTGAAAAGAAGACTGAAGACAAAACTGACGCTGATGTTGATGCTGGTGCAGTCAGACCTGATGCAGCTAAACCACCTCCATCTAAAGAACTTAAGAAAGCTGAAGCTGAAGCCGAGGAAGTTGATGACGATGAAGATGAGTTTGCTTCAAATAAATTGAAATTATCAATTGAACAATTGATTGAATACAAAAGTGGTGTTTTCGTTTATGAAATTCTTGATGGAAACTTATCAAAGGACGATGTTTACTTACAAGTTTTCCTCGATAATCATGGACATCCAGACTTTGTAAGTCAGAAATTAAAGAACAAGAAAGCAAGCGTTGGTGTTACCGGTGATGGCGTTGTTAAAGAATTAGAATATTCTAAAGCTTGTTTCAGAATTACTAAAGACAAAGATGACAATCGTGCAGAAAAAGTTATTGCCGAAACTACAGTTCCAACTTTACAATTGTTACAAAATGGAGGTAAAAATCCATATACTGTAACACTCACTGGTGCAGGAGATTCAACTTTCAATGTATTATGTTCATGGATTCCAGTTATTTACGAAACTGATATTCCACCACAAGATTCTATCAATAATTCAGGTATTTTATCTGTTGAAGTTATTAGAGCTGAAGGATTAATGTCTGCTGATAGAAATGGTAAATCCGATCCATACGTTAAATTACACTTGAATACCGAAAAGGAAGAGTTCTTAAAGACCAAGAAAGTTAAGAAAACTCTTGAACCTACATGGAATGAAACCGGAACTGTCGAAGTACCAAATAAGTACGATTCCATTCTTACAGTCAAATGTTACGATTGGGATATCGGTCCAGAAGCTGATGATCGCTTGGGTACCGGTGAACTTAGTTTGAGTGATGTTCCATTTGATGGAACTTCAATTGAACTCAATTGTAGATTGACTACTGAAGATGGTGAAGATGGAGGAATTGTTTACTTCAATTGCTCATTCAAACCTGAATTCGTCTTAAACGTTAAACCTGATTCTTCTACTAATATTGGTGATGCCTTTGGTGCCGTTGGAGGGCTCGGAAAAGGTGTTGGAAAAGGTGTAGGAGGTCTTGGTAAAGGTGTTGGAAAAGGTGTTGGTGGAGGCGCAAAACTCCTTAAGAAGGGTTTGCGTTTTGGAGGCTCGTCTGATTAGTCGTATATTTGTATAAGATGTTTGTACATTAAATGAATACTTTACTTGATAATTGTGTTTAATTTTAGAATGCTTTGCTTGATTACTTGCGTTGCATTTTTACATTAAGTGAATGCTCTATTTGATACTTTGCGTTTTGTTGTACATTAAATGAATGCTTTGCTTGCTTATTGCGTTTAATGCTCTGTCAAATTTGCGTTAAACTTAAAACGCAAAATATGTACCTTGAGTTAAAAATAACTCGATGCCTAAAGAATAAGGCAATATTTTATACCTTAAAAGCTTATTCGTAAATACTAAAAGTTATTAACATCTTTTGTAGAAATAATATCATTCACGAATAATATTCAAGTCGTTCTGCGGCATTGCATGTTGAAGAATCTTAATTATGAGCCACAAATAAGGAGTTATTAAACTTACATGCCAAGTACAATTAAACTTTTACCTATTTCAATATTTTTAAAAAGCATTTACTGTTTTGGCATGATGTTGCAAGGCGCTGATTATTACTAGGGTTGGAATAACAATATGCTACATAACGGTTATAAGCTCAGGCATTAATGCACTAATATGTGACTGAATGTCGATGAAAAAAATTCTCTTGATGGAATTTAGCACACGAGGCATGAAATATTCGGTAATATCGTAATTTTGGCCGAATGACCAATCAACCTGCTCGAGTCTGGGTGATTAATTACTAACTGTTGTTCGTAATATTGTATTTTGCATTACAGGGATATATTATAGAAATGTGGTGTCATATCTTGTAATATAATATTTTCCTTCAATATACCCCGTTACACTTAACCAATATTGTGTCTCATTATTATATGTAAAATATTAAATGGTTATATATTTTCTCCTAAATGTCAGATCGTACGATTCTCGATGTAGCAGCGCTTGATAGCTCATGCGAATACAACTAGGAATTCGTACCTCGATTTACAAAATGTAATGTAATAATTTTTAACTGTATTGAGTTTCAACTGAATTGCAGCTTTTTTCCTATTTTGCACTCATTTGGCAAAATTAGGTAATTTTTGAAGGCAATTCTTCAAACACCTAAAATTTTCATATACATTGATTTACTAAAGTCCGTACGATTCAAATGTCAGACTAAACCAACGATCTTTACTGTGATTGAATTTAATGCTTATTCGTGTTGATATTCTTGACGTGATAGAAATGGTAAATTTTGCGATATAGTGCTTCTCTCATTTTTCTCACTAGTTAAATCTCCCTCTCTCTCACTGATGGTTGCCTCGCTACGACTGATAACAGTGAAAGGACCTTCTCAGAATAGTACCTATGTAAGGTACTCTCTTGACCATCAGCGGCAAGGCAGAAATCAAGTGAAAATGCTAAATGTGGTGATCCTGTTAACAAATCACTCACTTCGAAAGATAGCTAACGAAGATTCAACTAGCGATGATGAGTTTCCTGACAAGGCGGAGGAAAAGGAGACTCAGATAGACGAAGAACCCGGTGTGGTTCATGTTTCTGACTCCGAGTCTGACCTTTCATCTCTAGACGAAGAATTAAAGCAAGTATTATCTTCAGGATTATCAACGGAACGTCCTGAAACTCAAATCATCGGTAAAGATGAAAAATTAACTGAAAACGAAGAAAACCAAGAGAAAGACGAAAAAGAAGAAAAAGAAGGAAAAGAAGAAAAAGAAGAAACAGAAGAAAAGGAAGAGAATAACACTATAGACGTTAAAAATGATAATTCAGAGACAGCAGAAGATATCATTTTACAATCCATACCCCTTGCCAAACAGCGACCACTACCTGCAAGTCCGAAAACTAACGTGAAAACTCGAATCCCCACTTCCGGAGCTAAATCAAACTATTCAGCATTTAACACTAACTTTGAGATTCCCCAGTTCACTACTTCGTTGAGTGAAGAGGAGCTAAAGGCTTATAGGAAGATTCCTCATCCATATTTGACAGTAATGAGAGGAGAATTAAGTCTATTCACAGATTTTAGTAATCCCGACGAATTAGCAATGATTGAAAAGGTTGTTTTCTCTATGAAAGATCCATACTCAGGAACTAAAATCAAACTACCCATAAAATCTACATGTTGTAAGCATTTTGAATGCTTCGATTTCGATACATTCTGTAAAATCAATGAAAGGAGAATATCATTCACTGAACGTGCCAAATTGAAAAGAGAATTATGCCAGAGAAATTTCGAAGCTAGAAAACTAGAAAAGTTATCCCAACAACAGAAAAATATGAGTGAACCACTTCAAAGAACACAAATTCCAGTCAAGAACTCATCAGGGCCAATTTATTCATATCCTCAGTATAGCGAACATAATCAGATGTTCCATTACCCCTTATATTCCAAGGCACCACCTTTATTCAAGTGCCCACTATGTGATCAATTGTTTGGTATCAAACAGTTATATATAAGTGACGTTTTCAATTATTTCGTTAAGACAACTCCAAAATCTATCGATAGAATTGAACTACTTGGTATGGAACGATATAAGATCATAGACTCGAATACTGTCGTATCCACGAAACCAACCGAACCGGAAGAAGTGGTAGTGCTTGATGATGATGATAGTGATGAAGACACTGATGATAGCAACGATGTAAATAATGATTGGCGTGAAACGTCACAGAACGACTTTGACGATGGACTAGATGACATACTTTCTAGCTTGGGAAATGGAAATGCAAATGCAAGTGAAAATGGAAATGGCCAAGGAAGTTGGGATGATCCAATCACTTTAGATTGATAGATATGTAAATTATGTGTAAAATAGTGATGTATTTTCTATAAAATTCCGTATTACGATACTATACAAGGTTTCGTGAATCTAAACCTTCAAGGAACAATGAGCTTAAACCCCAAGTTGAATCAATGTCAACAATGTAGTCTTCATCCCCCAATTATCATTATATGTCTCAAAACCATATTTTAGGCGAAACTTTGTGGTCATATAAATTAGCCAAATAGTTTCCGTGGCACTTCAAGGTGCACAGATTCAATTGATCGATATTCGTGTTTGCAGTTGAGCTCAACTTGTTGTCTGATATATCTAGGTATTCTAGAGATGATGGAAATTGTAGCCTCTGATGGTTAGCTAATGAATTATTGGCCAATGAAAGTTTCTTGAGCCTATGACAGAGCACAAAGGTTGATTTGACATCAAATTCTTCATCCTCAATGTACAACAAAGTGGTTTCATTCGATTCAGATATGAAATGCACTTGACCCACTTCATTGTAGTGGGTCATTAATTGCACATCAAGTTCTTTGAGACCAGAACGCAAGCAAAATTCGAGATTCCCTTTAAGCTGAAGGCAGTTGTTGGCACGATAAGTGAATCTTTCAAGTTCATATGGGAGTTCAACTTTTTCATTGAATTCTCCGATAAATGTACAATCTTCTAAGCATAAGACTTGAATGTGTACGTCCAGTATGAAGTCTTTGAACTGTGAAATATCGAGTGTGATACCTTTCAATGATAGGTGAAGTAGAGACTTCGGGACTTTGAATTGTCTCGATTCAAACTTTTGACCGTGTTGAGTGTAACAAATAGACAAATGTGTCAAGCTATTCAAGTGACTAAAATCCAATTGACTACTCGAAACATTACCTATCATTAATTGTTGAAGCAGGCTTTTAAACTGACCCGACTTGTAATCCTTAGGCAACTCTTGAGCATAAAATTTGGATATGGTTTCAGGTATAACGCTTAAATCGCCAAGTACACAGTTTCCATTTAGTTCTAGGGTGGTAACATTTACCAATCTTTGCTGAAGTAGGTTATAGTCAAAGGTGATGTTTTCCAAACCTAAGTGTGATATAGACGAAAGAAGTATATCTTCATTCTGCAAGAAACATTGGTAGTTTGCATGACCATTGATCACAAAGCTTTTAACGTTTCTATGATTGTTATACGCTGAATTAGCATTGATGATATGTGTGGTACTAGGATTACTTATTTTAATTTGTTTAGTACGACTAAGAATATCCGGGTAAAGCTTATGTAGTGGAAACAAATTCCAAAGAGATTGAAACTCTACGATGTCGGGGCTTATAGATTTTTCAAACTTCAGGCAGAAGTTTAAGAATGAATCAACGCAGCTAAATTTGATATAATCATGACAGGCTTTGAACTTGAAATTAGAGGCCACGCCGTTTGATTCTAAAATATAAAAGTTACAAGACCCATCAACAGCGTTATGTGTAGAAGATGATTCAATGAAGATATTTCGATGAAGTAGGCCAAAAATGTAAGGACGTAAGTCCGAATCCTCATACCAAATCTGGAGATCACTAAGAGGGACAAAACTTAGCGTATACACCAATAGCTCCAGAGGTAATGTAGTCATTATGATCAATATTGTGATGTCATAGGTTCTAAAATAATCCTGGAATCTGCTGTTTGAAATTGCTATGTATGCAGCAAAGCGAGGTTTTTTGTGTGAAGATTGTCGATGATCAACGATTTGGAGGCTTTGTGATTAGCCCAAAGTTTTAGCACTGGTAATCTTTATGAAACGAAGATTACAACAATAAGGGACCCTTAATATTTTTTCAAGTTGATAAGCGATGGATTTACAGGCGGGCAGCATATAAAAATCGGAAGGATTTTTGGTGCAATTTACACATCGCGTGCAACAAATCTGGGGTACTGCCAAAAAAAGTTTGTATCGGCAATACATCCATACACCTACAAAAGAAATAAACTTGACATGTTTTGAGACCAGACATGAAGTAAGCAGACAAAAAACACTGGTGGTGGGGGCTATGAAGTGGGGGCTCAATTATAACCAGCCGGTGTACGGATGTACATATTAATCTGTGATGTCATTTAGAGGCGGTAATTAACATCAAATCTCACCACTTAACCACGCATTACCGGAATAGAAGGAAGTAGACATATCATAATAGGCTAACCATACATGTGCGTTATCTTAGCGGTTAATTAAATTCGACTTAAGCGTCGGAAAGTTAATTTTAAAGAATTTCATAAATTACTTTTATTTATAGAAGGGCCCCTTTATTACTGTAGGCTAAAAAAATCACCTGCTCCCTTATAAAAAATTCGGAAGCGAGGATTCTATACGCAAACGATAAATTAAACTTTTTGAGGCATTCATTAAGTTCGGGTTTACTCCGAAGATGCATGACTTATTCTTATTTTATAACAAGGGGGATCCAAACCTGATCTAGATTACTAGAAAGAGCGTAAATGCACGTGTATTCACAAAAATTTATAGGTTTAATTTAAGATGAGGTTTTTTTTTTGTCGTGAACTTTGATGGTATTGTTAAAGAGTTTTTTTAAAACAAGGGATCGTACGATACCGTGCTTCGGCAAATGGTTCCTTACCTTAAATTACTATTTAGTAGCATTGTATACGGGAAAAGGAATTAACAAATTTCTATTCGGTTGAAGTTGCTCAAGATGAAAACAATACCATGATATTGTCATAAAAAATTCCATCTATATCCGATTCGTTTTATTTTCTGAGTATTTTTCCCTTTTTACCTTTGTAGAATTACTTGCTGCACATGTACTTCTCTTTTTCTTTTTTTTTTTTTATATTTAGATGCATGCAACCGCTCATGCACGCCTCAACTATACCATCTCAGCCCTATGGCCAAAAGGGTTGATACTGGAATTGACAAATAATTTGATAAAACGTAACCTTATATCAATCAAAACTTTTATATAATTTATTTTATTAAGTTATATTTAAATTTTAATAATTTAATTTGATCTACAATATCTAAGTTTAAACCAATTGCTGTAGTCAATTGAATGATCATTTATATTTTTTTATTACTTTGTTGTTAAACAGCAACGGAAAGTGCGTGTACTGCTTTCGGCTAATTTCTCCTCATGCATACTGGGCTGGATTGGTGCTGCAAGCTTAGTTCCAGGATGCATTTCGTGCATGTTGAGTGAGAAATTCCATTCTTTTTTTTCGTTATGCTATTATTATGGCTAAATTATATCGAACATTTTTTGAGGGGGCAGTCTTCATAGTTTAAATATCCCATCCTATCACCGAATTCATTTTGAACCGTTTGTTCCATAATAATTATTTTGGTTTTTTTGATCTATTAAAAGCTGATTCTTTTATTTGATTAATTTCATAATCGTTTACGTCCTCGTGACTTGTCATGCCTCAGCTACCGTCAGTAAGCGAACTAATGGTAGGTGCTAGACCAGCACCACCTTCATCAAATTCGCCACAATCACCATCTTCTTCTCCAACAAATTCAAAGAATTCAAATCATTCTCCTCCTGCTATTCCTCGTATTTCTTCATCGGTATCTTTACCTGGTTCTATCAATAATTCACTTATTACACGTAAAAGTTCTATTCATGATCCGATTACAAAACCTTTACCATTAAGAAGATTAACTGAACCTTCTATTGCTCCTCTTCCTGCTACAAATCAACCACCTATTCCACTGCAACATCATCATTATCCACCTCCTTCTCATCAGCATGGCCATAATCATGGTCCACCTCATCTACATCATTATCCTAATCAACCTGACTACTTTAGTTATTCACAACCTCGTAATGTATCAATAAGTTCATCTATAGACCCACTTTCAAGAATCCCTCTGTCAAATCAAGTTGCTATACATCCTAGAACTCCTCCTGAGTATCATCATACTCCTCATCAACTTTCCCAACAACCCCAACAACCCCAACCTCAACCTCAATCTCAACTTCAACAACAACCTCAACAACAACCTCATCAACAACAACAACAACAACAACAACAACAACCTCCTCCTCCTCCACCTCCACCTTCTCAGCAACATATTCATCATCCAGCTATACCACCTCCGCCACCTCAACATCAAGGTCCACCAGGTCAACTACAAGGACCTCATCCTCCAGGTTACCCAGTTTATTATTCATATTCTTACCAAGATGCTTATTTCCAGCAAGTACCAATGACAGCAGGACCACCACCTCCACAACCACCTCCACATCAACACGCAGGCGTATTAGGTGGATATTTACCTCCAGTAATTGTACATAATCAACCAAATTCTACAGCTGGAATGTATGGATATCCAGGAGGAATGCCTTATGAAGCTAATAATGCTTTACGTAATAAAAGAAGAATAATTAAGAGAAGAACAAGAACTGGTTGTCTTACTTGTAGAAAGAGAAGAATTAAATGTGATGAAAGAAAACCTCATTGCTACAATTGTGAAAGAAGTAAGAAACTTTGTCTTGGATATGAGAATTTAACTGATAAGTATGTCAAAAAACTTGATGAAAAAGAAGAGGAACCTAATGAAGACAAACGTAAAATGTCTGTGTATGATATAATTAGCAGTTAAAATTGAATTAATATTAACTGTAACCTTCAATTTACAATATAATTTTTTTTTTCTATTCAGTTTTGACTGTGTCAAAGCATTTTTATTAGCTATTTGTTTAGTATGTACTATAGAAATATATCACAAGATTGCTAAACTCAATTTGTTTGTAATAGAGTTTAATTTCATGAATTGAACATCACCGGATTTAAACCCCGTGACTGGTTTTCAAATCTGAAATTGGTTTTAGACATAATACGGAAATATACAAGTTAATTTATAACCGTATATCCATATCAAATCCATAACATGTTCCGTTCACGTCATTATTCCCCTTCGTGCATCAAAAGTACAGTAAAATAGTAAACCTCATCAGTCAATTAAACTTTAAATTGTGTAAGGCTATTTCAGATTAGCACTAGTAACCTTGTTTTGAGGCGTTGACATACGCTTCCGAAAACATTAAATTTCATATGAAATAATATTCTTAGAAGAAAGCTTGAAATAAGCTGGAGTTCCAGAAGACAAGACTTAACTAGACAATTAAAATTAGCCAGACACAATATTTTTCAATTTGCCTCATTGCAGCAGCCTTACATCCTGTAATACTTTTGTACGATATTTCTCGTACTTTTGCATCTCAGTAGTATCACGAAGCTCGTACAAATGCGTATCAAAGAGAATTTGCCTTAACAACTTTAAATCACTAAAACGACTGTTTATTACATCAATTTTCCCCCAAGGATAACTTCTAAAATTTGAACAAGAATTCTTACCACTGATAATTGCAAATGGAATTTTACGTTGCAAATCGGTTAATTCAACTTTAAAATTATCATCGATTTCCAGGTCCAGTTCTTGTGGCGCTGTAAAATCAAAAATTTCAATTTTTTCATCCCAAATATCTTTATTAATTAAAAATTTATTTAATTGTAATTCTTGTTCGGTAAGACCATCACTTTTAGCAATTATTGGTATTAAATTCACATTTTTACTTAATAATTTTAAGCTATGTTTATCAAATTGACTTAATCTAGAAAACGGTTAGTATATTTTTGAAAAGCGGAACTTATAAAAATGACATTTATACTGGATTGAGTAACTTACTTACCCTTTACCTGTAGGTTTGACAAAATATAACGCAACATGAATTCTATTATCTTTCCTTTTATGAATTCGGTTTACTTTAGACTCCTCGCTTAAGGTTTCTTTGAATTCGTTCTCAATAAATTCGCCTATTAACTCGGCATGATTACAATTATTGATATCATTACCAAAATTCTTTGTAATATTAAAATTAATTTTGATAAATCCGTCAATTACTAAATGTTAGTTAAAATTAACGTAGTTAATTAGTCTACGTACTTGATTGATAATGTAAAATAATTGGAGAACCTGAAATTGCACTAATATTTGGTGTATCGACAGATGTAAGTTGACGCCCACACAACGTTTCCCCCAATTTTTTCTTGCCAATTCCATTTTCCCCAACCAAAAGAATATTAAGGTAAACCCCTCGCTTATTTCTTCTTATTAACTTGTCAATTTCCATACTTATTACTACTAAACTAAAAATTCTTGCTATATTCGTTACAAGTTGCTAATAATTTTATTTGATGTCACAAAGACTTTTACCAAGTACACAAAATCAAGGGTTGCATCCCCTGCATCAATAGCGAAAATCGATAAAAAAAAGCCTAACCAACACAAAGTCGCTAATGACAAAAATGTGACTTGAATTGTGCATACAGTAAAAAATCATTAAACCTTAATTATATTAAAAATATTAATTTAATAGATCATCTACGAATTGAATTAACTATGAAATATGTGACATGGTTAATATTGCTAAGTCCGAGATTTCATGGTGTAGTTCCTTATTGCATAATTAGAAATGATCACTTGCACTCATTCTATTGTAATTAATACTTTATCCGTTCTTGGCGAATCCCGCCCTAAGGATAACCGAAATGTATCAGGTTTGCATTAGAATTTCTTAAAAAGTTTTTTTTTTTTGGGATGCATTCGAACCGATCCCTTGATTAATTCCGATTACGTGTATGTTTAAACTAGCCTTAGTATACCCATGTATGTATCGCGATATTAATTAAAATCGTTACATTCCGTAAATTACTTGTAAAATCCGATAACTACTTCTATTCATGTATCTTTGCTAGGCGAATTACTACATGGTCGACGATCCCTATATTTGTAATACTTCTAAAATTATCTCGTTTCCACCTTACCGCCCGAACGGGGTCTATTTTCTGAAAAAATATTTCTTAGAAGGGAAAAGCGCAATCTGGCCCTATTGAAATTTAACGGTTAAAGTGCAGTTTCCATAAAACAATGCGTCGGTTTAGTAAATGACGGGTTAAACATGCGATATTTATGATATCTATTCTACAAATTAAGGAATTTAATTGGATAGATTAGTTTAAATGAATTTGGTTATATTACTTAACATAATTGAAATTTAACTGACTAAAGATGTGTCCTTAATTTGACCAAGATTTACTAGTTTCGGATAGGCACCTACCCCTTTTCTAAAACCAGGATCTTGCGTCAATTTGGTAAGTCACAAAGCTTGTAGTCTAATTCTGACAATTAGGACAATTACTCGATTCTTGTTACATATTCGCTTCAAGTTTCTTTGCGGCTTCTATCGGAAATAAGTATTATTAATTTTTAACAATACACCATTAATGTACAATCAAATTCTTTTTTAGGGTAGTTATTGTTATCGCATGTACTAATTGGCATAAGCGCCTATTTTTCTAATCATCTCCTTAATTGTTTTTTTCTGTCCAAAAAAGGGTTGTCAACTTGATGAACAATTTCGTTTACAGTAAGCTTGCCGTGTTGATTGATATCGTATTATAAAGCGACACATAATCAAATGCAACTTAAGTGCGTTTTTAGTTGCATAACTAAATTTCATCTATACATATATAACATCTGATATTTCATAAGTTATTTGATTGTCTAATTTAACGTTATCCTAAAGTAAACATTTTCAACTAAAACTTAAAAATTAAATAAGTAACATTTCGTATTGACACACCATTATTCCTATTTTTTAGATCCGTCAAGACTTTTTGTCGCAAATAAATGTATGTTTTATCGACACAAATTACCCTGGACTTTCATATTTTAAGATTGTGTCAAGATTAACTTTGGGTCACCCGCCATCATTTACTTGATGAAGCCCCCCACCAAATTGGCTCAATTATTTTATACGATATTTTTAAAGTTTTTTTACACCTCGTGCTCAAGATTTAATTTACAAATACGGAATCAACCTTTTTTGTCATTCTTATGCTACTTTGCTGTAGCAACTCGCCTTTATGCTAGATTTGTGTAAAAAATCGTAGTGGTTATTCCTAAAACTTTATTCTATAGTTGAAACGACTTACTCTAGGCTGTTTATTGCAACTCTTCTCTTGTTTAAAGTTTCCCGTTGCATTGGAAAATCTTTCTACATAACCTTCTTTAAAGATTGTAAATCCTTTATTATTTAAGTACGTAAAGTTTATTTACTCATTTCTTCAATTGCATAATCTAAAATGAAACTCTCCTCAATAAGGTCATCAAGTCTAGTATAATGTCTTTCATTATACGGAATAATACCCTCAATTATTTGTTTTAATCCGGGAGTTTCAATGTTGAGCTTATTAATTAAAACTCGTAAAAGCTTTTGTGATATTTCAAAAAATTTAAAGTTAACATTCCAATCTCGTATTTTTTTGAATAATTTTATCATTTGATCATCGTTCAAACTTTGAATCGTTTCTTCTAATTTTTGTGATCCAATTGGTGATTCAGGGTCTTCATTCACTTCAATACTTGATTTTATAACATTATGTAATCTCATAGAATGATCTAATGTTAATGCTAATAAAAATGCATTTGACCAATCTTGATTATTAATATAATTGCTAAGACTTTGCTCTTGTTCAACTTTCAATTTGGTTTTAGCTTCTAACTCCGCTCTCAATTCTTCACTATTGTCTTCCCAGAAGCTAATTTGTCCATCTGCATCTGCAGTTACAAATTCGTTTCCATCATTCTTAGTATCAAATGCCCAAATTCTATTTCCATGAACATCGTAAGTCTTTACACATTCTCCTTCATTTTTGATGGTCCAAACCTTGATTAAACCATCAGCTCCGGTTGAGATTATTTGTTGATTCTTATTGAAGAATCTACATCTTTGAACTGCATTAGTATGTCCTTCAAATGTTTGTAAGCAACTGTAATTTTTCAATGACCATAATTTAACAGTTTTATCACCACTACTAGTAATGACAAGTTGATCGTATTTACAAAAGCTGATATCCCATAATCCTCTTCTATGTCCTTTTAATATGCTTATGGTTTCACCACTATCGATATCCCATATTTTACCAACTTTATCATACGAAGCTGTAGCTAAAAATTGATCATTTGGTGAGATATCGATAGCATTGATATCTTTTTCATGTGCCCTTCTTGTATATTGTGAAGTTTTGACTGTAGTCCCACTTTCTTTAGGTACTTTCCATTTCTTTATGGTTAAATCACTCGATGCAGTAATAATGAATTTAGGTGTATCACTTTTGGGTAAAGCAACAGCAGTAACCGATCCAGCATGTCCTTTGAAAACAGCGTACAACGAAAAGTCTTCTTCTTCGTCATGCCATTTCCATAATCTTGCTTCACTATCTTTACTTCCTGTTGCAATCCATTTACCATCGATAGAGACATCAAGAGCATTCAATAAATCTGTATGACCTTCATAAAGTTTCAACTCGAATGGTTTCAGGCTATCCATGATTCTTAATGCTGGAGCATTGGTAGCCATTGCTACAAGATTAAATTCTGGTCCAACATAACGAATGTCTGCAATAGTACCGTGATTACCGGCTATTCTTCTTTGAATTGGAATTTCCAAAAATGAATCTTCTTGATTTGATACTATTTCATTTAAGTCCAATTCAACGAGGGTTTGATCACTGATGACCATCATAAGTATATTATCATCTAATGCAATTACATCAATGATCACAAGTTCTTCTGTAGTTTCAAGCGGTTTAGTAGAAGTACCAATTAATTTACCAGAATTTATATCCCATAATTTTAAAAAGTTTTCCGAACCAGCAGTGTAAAACACATTGTGACCTTGAAGTTGTATAAATCCACAGTTTTCAACTTGGTGACGAACAGGGTAGGTTTTCCAAGGTTTTCTAAGATTATCCAGCTTATAAATTACAACAATTTCATCACGACCTCCAGTGATGAAGTATTCATCTGTGAATCCTAACCCTCTAACAGCACTATTATGCTCATTGTTATTGACTACGGCTTTTCTTTTGACTAAATCCCAAACTCTGACTGTTCCCATTATATCACCACTGGCTAATTTCCAGTCAGCAGAATTTAATTCTCCGTGAAAATTAAGTGAGCAAATGGTTGTATTGTGACCTTTTAAAGAATGTGTCACATACCCTCCTTCAATATCCCAGACAGTCACAGTACCATCTGTTCCTCCGAATGCAAATAATGAAGATGTCTCATCGACGCAAGAGACGTATGCTGGTGACGGTAATTTAAAAGTTTTAATGGTTCTTCCTTGTTCAATATCGAAAATACGAAGTTGTTGGGATTGTGAAACAATTGCAATCTTATCTCCAAGAGGTGAAACTACGAGTGTAGTTACTAATTCTCCATCACCTTCTATTCTATGAATTATTTCGTTAGTTTCGAGGTTTGAAACGACTATATCTTCAACATTTGGAGTCACCAAAATATCTCCAGTGTACGAAATCGAAGCCGAGGTATTCCCCACGTAGAAAGGCTCGATATCCTTGTGATCGTAGGCTATTTTCAAATCTTCCATTGTAGCTTGATTTAGTGAAGATTGAGATGGATTTTTTCGTGATGAGGTTGCAAAAAAAAATCCTGGTCACGTGACCGATCCATATAAATTTAATTCATTATAACGTCTAAACATTAAGTATATACTTTACTTGAAAAGTGGTAACTGTTGTTCTTCTTCAGTTTCTAATCCAAAATATTTGGCGGTGTTTTGCATATATCTTTCAAAAGCGTCTTCCATTCCTTCACCCTTGTCGCCTTTAACAAGTTGATTTAATCTAAAGAGATAGAACACCAAGTTACTCACCATCAACACAAACCTAATACGAAGCAAGTAGATGGAGCTACCTACTTTGGAGAGTATAGTATCGTTTTTCTCGTAAGCGTGATGAGTCAAAAGCGAATTAACTGCCTCAATGGTTATTATGTTGGTTCTATTTACTGGACTTCCTAATACCTGATTGAGATTTTGCATCATTCTCATGGTTCTAGAAAGAAATATCAATTCCAATGGGAATTTCCTCTTATCACTAAGGAAGTTTTTAAGTAATTCTTTTGGGTTGCGCATATCTTTCTTGATTTGATCGGGATCCATAGGACGTAATTGAATCATTTGAGAAAACTCTTCTGAAGATCCAACTCCCCAACCTTGAACAATCTGCTTGATTCCGTCCGAGTCCAATGCAAATAGACATTTCCATAACTGAGCATATTCGACTCTCAACTTATCGGGGATTTCAACGTAAAGCCCGTGATCAAGAATAACTAATTGTTGTTTACCTCTACCATCAAATCTAACTAAGAAATTCCCAGGATGAGGGTCTGAATGTATAAAGCCATAGGTAAACATTTGTCTAGAAAATATATGAAGGTATTGATTCATTATTGTTGGAATGTCCATTTTTGCATCAATGAGTTTCTGTTTATCTACAAGGGAAACACCATTTATCCATTCGGTGACAAGAACTTGTTCAGTACAGTAACTCTTGTAATTAATTGGAACATAAGCATTTACGCTATTATTCTCTATATGCCCACGAAGCCTTTCGGCATTTTCCATTTCGTGAACGAAATCAACTTCTTTAATGAGCTGATCTGCAACATATTGAGCAAAATATCCAAATGGGATTTCAAATGAATACTCGTACAACTTATTCATCAACTTATAAACAAAAAGATCGACGCCAATTTGCTTTTTGATGTAGTAGTGTTGGATTTTAACTGCAACTTCTTCACCAGACTTAAGTTTGGCTCGATGAACTTGTGCAATAGAAGCACTTGCTATTGGTTGGTGATTAATCCAATCAAAAATTTCGAATTCGTAATTTACACCCAAATTCGATCTTAAAACGTGGTCAGCATATTTCCAATCATCGACGGCTGCATCATCATAAAGTTTGTTGAAATTCCTTTGGAATGCTATCGGGAAAATTGCCCCCTGATTGGCAATGGCTTGACCGAGCTTTATATAGATACCTTTATTCAACATGAGTAAGTTTAGGAGTTTATCTGCAGCATACTGATGAAGCTGTTCGGTACTTTCAAAGAGCCACTGTCCTTTTGAGTAGTAGAATGCAACAATCAGAAAAGTATATATTCCTCTGACGGATCTTGTAATCACTGAACTCCAAAGATAATTATCCACCAAGTAAATCCCGACAACAGAGCCTGCTAGAAACAACAAGACTTTACGTCCTGTCTTCTTTGGCTTGACGCTTCCCACGGAGTATGGCCTGGCGTGAGTCATTCTGGATGCCTTGAAAGACAACCCCGATGGCAAAGGATTGCTGGATCTAACATTAAGTGCTCTGCCTAAACTATATGATCTGTGAACATTAAAACGTAAAATTTTCGAAGCCATTTTTACCAAATGAACTGGTGTCTGCACCGTCGTCTTCGTTTGCAGCATCATCAAGAATCTGTCTCTAGCCAACAACCCAAATCTCGATACTGACACTTTGTAAGCCACTGGTTGTAATAGGACCCGCCACCAATCGCAACCTATAGCATGTCCCAATTAGGCAGATTTCTCAAACCTGCCATTTTCACTGGCGCATTGATTTAAACCGAGCATTGATTTTTTTTATACTTTAATCATAAACCAATTGTAATGATATTTGCCAGACAAGCTTCCAATTTCGTCAGAGCCGCTGCTCGTAACTACACTACCAGACCTGCTGTGGCTGCGCCCGCCACCAAAAAAGTTGGTGCTGTACGAGGAGGATTATTTGGATTTCTCCTTGGTGTAACCGCTACTGGAGCTGGTTCTTACTACTACCTTTTAGATGAATATAAATTAGCTAATAATGTTGTTGTTTCCGACGTGGTGGCTTTACAAGCTTCTATTTCCAATTTGGAAAAGCATGTCAAGTCTTTGGAAGAGAAGAAATAGTAAATTGAATTGATCCCGGACAAAATAGGAATCGTAATGTCCAATCTATTCACCAATTCTGTATTTATCAGTAGTCGAATAAATGATTATCAACAATTGTAGAATCCGTAGGTTCAGTAGGTGTGACAGGCTAGTAATTGATGTTACTTGATGTCAATTGACTTGGTGTAACTACGCCTACTATGCAATCCACTGTAAACTATTGGTGCAGCTGTAAACCAGTGTAGACTACTGCACCATTGCAAACTACTTCTTTTTCGGTGTATCATTCTAATGCTAGGTAACTATTTACATGTCATTAATATACTGCAATGCATCGTCTAGTAATTTGTTGAACTCTTCTTCATTGACTTCACCATACTCGCCAACAAAATTCATTTCTATTTTACGGCCTCCAAGTAATCCTCCTTCCACTATATTGAATTGTATTATTCTGTCGTCCTTCACAAAATTCATTTGTCTTCTGTGACTGGCATTTACGTACTGGTATTTCACCTTGGCCCCATTAACAACAAAATCGATATAAGGCTCTACAGTAAGTGGTTTTGCTCCGCTGAAATCAATGTTAGACTTGTTGAAGAATTCGATTAATCCTGGTTGTCCAAGAATGTTTTTATATGTGGAGACCGTGGAATTCAATGCCTCTTCGATATTGATTGAGTCTGTGCTGACTGATTGATCTTCTACCTGTTGCTCTTGTAAAAGATTTCCTGCTACTTGATAGGTAGCTTTAATGTCACATGGACTGTTGTCGAGAACAACAAATCCGCTGTTTTCCGCTTCAACAGTGACTAAAGTTATATTCTCTAAGTCAGGTTTCGAGAACGGATCGAGTTTAATCCACAATTCGATAGGAGGATACTTTATAAGTTCATCATCACTCTCAAAAATCAGAGGCATAAATTTGAATTGTGCAAAGCATTCGCTTGGTTCTTCGTCAAGTTTCTTGATCAGTTCTTCTCTCTGTGGTGATTTCTCTATACCTGGTAATCTAAATAGTTGATCTGTTGCTGTTGAGACGTTGCTGGTAAATATATACGGACCATTCAATCGTTCAAATAAAACATAACCTAAACTAACGGTGAAAGTCGGTTCAATAAGTTCGAGCTTGTTGACCCCTGGTAATTCCTTATTCGAAATGGTCAAGGCCTCATATAATGACTTTCTGTCCTGTCGAGATATTTGGGCAGAATTCTGCTTAGTTTCGTTGGTTGTGTGTATGTCATGGGTATTTGTGTCTGAGGCATTTGATCCACCAGTATAAATCCCATTCTTTATTTCGCCCACTTTATACTCTGCCTCTGAAATTTGACCGTGTACATACATGTAATCACTGGGCTTAAGATCATGATTGTCGAATGTCCGAAGGGACTTTTCTATAGTTTCTGTGGCATATTTTTGACTATGATTTCTCAACATAAATAACTTCTTAAATCTTTGATTCCATGAAAGTCCGTCATCATTACAATACGGTAAAGCAGCGAGGTTATCGCTTTTAGGTTGCACTAAATGTTTAGTAGAATGAAGATCATAATTGAGCAACCAAACAAGTAATCGTTTCATCCTTTTAACTCTGCTTTCATCCAATGACCAAAGTTCATAAACATCACCTTCAACATGATTAAAGTAAACTTCTGTGTATCTCCCGATTTGCTTAATTGGAAACTCTTGATCCTTTCCAGCGAAATGCTTTTTAACAATACTCAAATCGATCACTTCAGAATAAGTCTTTTCAAGATCTGTTAATAAATTGATCTTGGCATTATCGATTTGCTTGTCAGTCCCTGTGAGTATAAGTCTAGAATTCTTGATATCAAATTTAAGATTTAAAACAGCTTTGGAAACATGCTGTGAAATCAAACCTTTTTGCAGAAAAAGAAGAAATACATCTCTTTTGGTTACTGGAATTGACTCTGTCATTATTACATTCAGTAAAGGATCATGACTTCCAGAGCTGACAACGCCCCATATTTTTTGGATGATTTTAGTGGAAATAATTGATTTATTCTTACTATTGAGCCTTATTGCCGCTAAATCAGGCCGAGATTTTATACGGTGATTCCAATACAGCAATAATTGTTCTTTATTGAATGACTTGAGTAGTTTTTTCAAAATGGTTGAAAATTCGTCTTTTGAAATTTTTGACTCTAATGGTCTTAATTTTTCAATCCCTTCATATAGGATTTGTGAGTCGGTAGATTGCTGGAAATCCGGTACAAAAATAACAGGCGCTTTGTTTGATTTGTGTCCTTTGGGTGCTTGAGTTCGTTTCCGAGATCTTTCTCCAGCACCATGCGGTTTTAGAATGAGAACTTCTCGAGAATCTTTTGGTCTGCGCTTAAGCATACTTGAATCTTTGAGAATATCAAGCACAACAGACTGAGGGCTCGGACGGAAATCATTCCCAATTAGTCTGGGGGAATAAGATGCAAAGGTTCTTGCCGGTAGTTTCCCATGCCTAAGGCCTATTAGTTTCCACATGGCCTATATCTAATGGTGTTAGTTGCAAGTAGATTGTCTGAAAAAAATTGAAGGCTCGTGCGCAGACCAGCTGCAAAATGAGAAGAGCATCTCCACATTAAAAACAAGCTATAAGCAGCAAACAGACGATTTGGGATAAGTCGCATAGAGCCGGAGATGTAGTAGAGCTGAGAGATATGCATAGGTCAGCTTTCCGATTGACTTTGTTTGGAATTATTATATTCAAACAATTACACCCGTACACCCACAGACATAAATCCGTACACGCTTCCGAAACAAGCAATCAAGCAATCAAAATGCACTAATTTATTATCACATATACCTTTTATAGGTCAAGATCTTGTACCGTTAGCCCCACTCTTGCCAATATTATCATCTTATTAATTACTCTACCTTCCTCAAGCTATTTTCTGGCCAAGTTTATGTCACAATTGTGTTACAATTCTGCCACTCATCTGATATCGGCTCGGTCTAAGTTTACACCGGTGATCCACTGGTTTCGGTTGTGGTTACTGTGAATTCCCCGGCTTTTCCCCCCACCTCGCCGTGAGTTTCTGTGGCACACACCCGCTCGCCATGTGCTGCTGTTTATCAGCTTATCGATGCTCGCTTGTGTTTCCCGCGCAGGGCCAAATCTGTTCGGGTGCAACATCAGCTCCGTTCGCTAGTATTATCCATATAAATAGCATAGTATATAGCAAAGGTATAAATAATCCCCAACCCCCTCCTAAGATTTAATCGTAAATAGTTTGACTAAATTTATTAGATTAACCTGTCATGTTTCGTCAAAATGTCAGTCGAAATTTACTGACCCCCATCAAATTTGCACCTAGTGTTCATTTGCGTCATCAAATCAATAGACTGTTCCATCAATCTGTTAATAAGCAAACTTCAACCATAGTTAATACCACTTCTTCAACATCACCATCTGTACCAACGCCTCAGCTCTCTGAACTGGTGGAATATTTGAAAGACTTCACCACCGGTGAATTATTCTCTTTCTTTGTCATTGGTTTTGCAACCATCAATAAACCAATCTTAAATCTTTGTATTAAATTATTTCCATTTGTACCAATGTCAATTATCAAGGCATTGGTGTATAAAATCTATTGTGGAGGAGAAACCATTGATGAAGTGAAAAAAACCGGTGATCGTTTGGTTCAACGTGGTATTAACAACATGATGATTTCTTTGACTATTGAAGCTTGTAATGGTAATGATAATATTGATCCAAAATATATCGTTAGTGAAACTTCAAAGTCAATTGAAGATATCTTGATTCCTCATACCGTCAAAGTCATCAAAGAATCAGGTAAAAATATCAATGCTATTCCTGCTGGATACGTAGCTTTGAAACCAACGGGATTCACCAATGATGCAGCTGCAGTTTTAAAGAATTTTAAATCTGATTCTTACTATAAATCAAAATTTGAAGAATTAGTTGATAATGCCGCTGGTGTTTGTGGAACAGTATTTAATGCTAATAAAAGATTGGCTGAAATTTATCCGGATAGAGTTGCACCATTTGTTGTTGCAGTCATTGATGCTGAAAAACATGAATTACAAGAAGGTGTTTATGAATTACAAAGACGTCTTTATCAGAAATTTAACCATTTGAACGCTCCAGTATCTGTTGTTGGAACTTTACAAATGTATTTATCAGAATCTTCCAACTTATTACAATTAGAAGAAAAATTAGCTGAAGCTAATAATTATCGTTTGGGATTGAAATTAGTTAGAGGTGCTTATATTCATTCAGAGTCTAATAGAAATACCATTATTCACAAGTCTAAACAAGACACTGATGATAATTATAACAAGGGGATTTCATACTGTATTGACTCAATTTTGAAAGATTCAAAGAATGCTTCTACAATTGGACATTTAGTAGTTGCTTCACATAATGGAGATTCATGTAAATTAGCAACAGAAAAGTTATTTGAAACAATTAACCCAAATAAGAATAACGTATGTTTAGGTCAATTACTTGGAATGGCCGATAACATTACTCATAATCTTATTAAGAACTATCGTGTTGATAATATTATCAAATACGTTCCTTGGGGTCCTCCATTAGAAACCAAAGAATATTTACTTAGAAGATTAGAGGAAAATGGTGATGCTGTTAAAAATGATAATGGCTGGCCTCTTATCAAAGCTACTTCATCTGTCTTATTCAAAAGACTTTGGGGTGCTTAAATTGCATTAATGATTTACGAGATTGTTTGTTTTATATAGTGTAATACAACACCATCTAATAATACTTGTGTAGCTATACGTTCATTTGCTTATCAACGTCATCTAATTATACTTGTGTAGCTATAAGTTCATTTGCTTATCAACACCATCTAATAATACTTGTGTAGCTATACGTTCATTTGCTTATCAACATCATCTAATTATACTTGTGTAGCTATAAGTTCATTCGCTTATCGTGATGAACAGTTGTGGTTCCCAAATAAATTGACTTATTACACATTGAACTACCCATTCCCAATTGATCAATCCGACGGTAACAGATCCTTTTGAAATGTGTAATTTTTGAATCAAACTTGAAGATTTGGACGAACTAAATTTCCCCATCTCCTTTGCAGATGATCCATCATTGGTATACACAAGTATATTTTTCAAATGGTTTTGCGTTAATACATAATTCTTTATTCGTTCTTGTGTAGGAAGTTTTTCAAGATCATTAACTCCAAATGCCCGAAAAATGAATTCACAAGTTTCTAACGTGGCAGGATTTTGCTTATTGTATAGAATTAGTATTGTATAATCCTTCAATAAGTTTGAATTATTCTGTAATTGTTTATCTAAGCAGAAATTTTGAATTTGATTATTATATCTAAAATTGAAGATTTCTAAACTTTTAATTGTTCCCAAGTGAGTTGATTGACCTGCTGGTAAAAGGTACATTGGCCAATGATTTACTTTTTCACGGTCATTGATACAGTCCCAGATAAACATGCTTGAAAGAATTGGCCATCCCAATGCTAATCCTTGTAGGTATTTTGCAGATCTACAAAAAGTGTTTGAAATAATAGCTGCAAAAGAGAAATCTTGAAACTCATCATTAGTCAAGCGATTGTTTTCATATGATAAAATTTCTCTGATTTCTTCGTCTATAAGCGTACCTCCGTTAGTTTCAATGAGTTTCTTTAACTCATCCTTTTCCGAACCCTCTATACTTGTGATGAAAAATATGGTTTTGGAAAATAGCATGCTTGTTTTAAAAGGGCTGGATCTATTGCTAGTACGAGAAACCTTTTTGGGACTAGTGAAGTCCAGACTCGCCAAGATAGCCATGTAAGCAGCATATGTTTCCTTGCTTACGTCAGTGTCATTATACATGAGCAGATGCAATTGTTGGTGTCGTATAAAGTCAGATAATTCCATACAACATTCACTTAATGGAACGCCTATCTCTTTATTTGATTTTGTTCGTTTTATGTAGACGAAATTATAGCCTCTGATACATGTTATATCATCACAGGTTTCATCATAGACCAATCCGCATACGACATACTCTAGATTTGAAGTTCGAAGTCTGATAGTATCGCCGATTCTCAAATCTAAAAGATACAAGTCCAAGTTCTTGAATTCAAAGTGACCTTCGATGAACTTCACTGTCAGAGTATCATTATCGTTGTTACTGATGACTTTACCTGGATATATTTGGAATTTATAAGATGCAAATACACTCGAAGGGTGTACTATTGCTGATTGAGTCAAATTCTCCAGCACTTCAGCACGTAAACATGAATAACGGCCAGTATCTTCACTTACTTCAGAAGATTTCTTACGAGAACTTGAAATCCCCTGTGATTGTGATTTAACCAAGAATTTCTTGTTTCTAGGTTTTCCCGTCATTATAATATCCTCGTCATCTTGACCTATTTCGTCAATATCAATATCTTCGAGATCTGAAGACATGTCAGAAGAGATCTTCTTGAAGTTTCGAGGAGATGACTCAATTTCTACTATTTTACGCTCCTTCACAGGAAGAGTCTTTGAAGACGATAGTTTCCTTTTACGGGTAAGAATACTATCTTCGAATGCATGAATGTCTCTTTCGTCATCTGTTTTTATAACGTCATCTGTCAGTTTTATGTTTTGGCTGCTTGAATAAACTGGTCTGTTTGCAAGATCCGTGTACTCAAAAGTATCGTTGGGTTCATCTTCCTGAGTATTGGCAACCTGGGTCATTGAAACGGCTCTAAAGTTAGTTTCGGGGATTTGAATGTGTTCGGCTTTTGTGGGTGTGATAAGGTGTGATTCTACATCTTTATGAATAATTTGAGTATCTTTGAGCTCATTTTCCAATACTCTTGAGGATTCTTGGGTGTCAGTGGGTTTAATTATCTGTGTGTCTCCAAGAGATACCTGAGTGTCTCCATGAAGTACCTGAGTGTCTCCATGAGATACCTGAGTGTCTCCATGAGATACCTGAGTGTCTCCATGAAGTACCTGAGTATCTTCATGAAGTACCTGAGTGTCTCCAGCAGGTTCAAACTGAGATTCCGTTCTTGAGATCAACTGAGTGTCTCCATGATTGTTTCCTATAGCCTCCGTACTCCCTCCATGCAATTGAGTCTTCCCTGTTGTGCTGTCCACCTGTGTGTCGCCCGGGGTACTGGCTGTTCTGTTCACTTTCTGGGTATCGTTCTGAGTAGATGGATCTAAAGTATTGTCCAGGAATTCTCGGGGTTTCTCGGGGGTCTCGAGGGTAAAATCTTTATTGTCCTTCAACGGCGACCATTCCACGGGATCTGAGACCTGCTCAAAAGTTCGTAGCATTACATGAGAATCTGCTTGGGTATCTTGAACTTCATGGTCTTGATCAAAATGAGCCAGGGAATTTTCATCTGCGAAAACCAAGCTATTATCAACATCTGATTTATCGCCTCCAACATGATGTAACTCCTTGTTACCGAAATCTCCACTGTTATCAACCGTGGTGTCCTCCATTCCAAATTGGATTCCAACTGCTGGATTATAGAAAAATGTCTGACGCGAATGCTGCAAAAAAATGAAAAATTTCTAGTATCTAGCAACTACAAAAAGTTTTAATCTGAGTTTACAGGTGAATATATTGAAGTTATTATATAAATTGAGTACACAGGGTATTTAAATTAAGTAAAACTATTAGGTAAAGCGAATATATTTGATTTAAAGTATGATGTTGTGTATATAACGTGGAGTTGTGTATATAGCATGAAGTTCTGTATATAGCATTTAGTACTGTAAATAAAACATGAAGTTTTGTAGATAATCATGCAGTTCTGTAGATAAACATGTACCTATATAGATACTCATGTAGTTCTGTAGATAAGTATGCACCTCTATAGATACTCATGTAGTTCTGTAGCAACTCATGCAGCTCTGTAAATAAGCATGCACCTCTACAGATATTCATGTAGCTCTGTAGATAAGTATGTACCTCTATAGATTCTCACGTAGTTCTGTAGATAAGTATGCACCTCTGTAGATACTCATGTAGCTCTGTAGATACTCTCTGCATTGCTATTGTGAATTGCAGTGATACTTTACCAACACATTCCACACATAATCAATGCCTTAGGTTATACAACTGTCTAAGCAAACATTTCATCAATCATAACCTTATAATACAAGCTAATTTACATAATATACACTATTGACGAGTCAACCCTTGTTGTTGTAATAATTGAATCAAAGCTTGGGGATTCTGTTGAACATGAGGGTTTTGCTTTACTAATCCTGATAAAAAATTTAACTGATCTGAACTTAAACTAGATAATGGATTTTCTGAAGTTACTGGTTGCACTGGATTTGATTGAGGATTAACACCTCCAGAAAGCTTATTCAAAATTGAATCTAAACTACTAGAGCTATTATTACTGGTAGTATTTGTAGTTGTAGTATTTGATACTACCGACGGTGATTTTGATTTCTTCAATATACTACGTCCAATTGGTACGTAATCTTTCTTAACCACATATAACGCAAATAATCCTTTCTTTATACCATGAATTGATTTAGTGAACTCGTCAGTTTCATTACCTTTAAAAGGTATCAAATATGCATCCTTTACGAATGATGGTCTGTCTGATAAAACTCCTACTTTACCTTTATCTGATAAATAACCATTAATTTTATCATAATTATACTGATCACCAATATTCTTGATTTCAACCAAGAAAATATCTCTACTGGTTGTAATTTTATTGAGGTAATCAACAGCTTTGCGTCTGTCTAATCTTCCTTCAATTGCAAAAGTATCCTTGTGATAGATTTCATTACAAATCTTGATATACCGATTAAATGCAATTACAGAATTAATATCTTTAGGTTCTTTATAATTAGAACATGTAAAGAATTCTGCTGATGCATTGAAAGTTGCAAAATCTGGGAATGTAATTTTCCCGGTCCAGATATTTGAAGATGATATAACTGGTAAATTAGTTTGTGGTTTTGATGGTTTTGACTTTGATGGTTGTGGTTTAGGAGTTTCTAATTTTGGTTGAGCCTTTGGTTTATCTTTCAAAATAAAATCAAGCTCATCGTCATCACTTAAATCACCTGAAACGTTATTTCCATTATCTACTGTATATTCAGATTGGGTATGTTCAGTTTCATCATCATCATCATCATCGGGAGTAGAGAAATTGGTATAGCTTGACGGAGTGCTATCAACTATGATTTCCCTAGCTGATGGTGATTCTTCTTTAAATCTACGATGATCAACATTTCTACTAATTATATTAACATCAACATCTTCGACTTGATTATTTGTACTTTCTACCACTTCTTCACCCTTATGAGTTCTTCTTATCCTAGCACTTTGACTTTCGTCGACGGTAAGGACTGAACGACGTATAGACTCTTGACGAACCTTTTCTGCATATAGTTTCAAATCGTCGTCAATTTCTTCTGGTGATTTGGTAACCATATCATTAAAAGATAAATCTTTTTCAAGTAATCTCTTGATAACAGCGGGTCTTTTAACGAAAACCATTAAACTTCTACTTTTATCGATATATTTTTTATCGGTACTGTTATTTGCCCATGAATATATAGCAGCTTCAAGTTCAAGGGCCCATTTATTAGCTAATTTTGAACCATCAAATCCATCAGGAAGTTTTTGACTTGGATCTAAAATTTTTTCAAAACCTTTGAAAAAAGCTTTGGTAACACTTGTTCTAGTTGGATCTTTTGTTACGTTTAGAATTGAATTTGTTTTATCGTTAAATTTTTGTTTAGAATTAGTATTGATCTTTTTAGTAATTGGTTCAACTTTTTTAGTTAATTTTCCTAATGCTTCTAAACAAACATCACACTTATATACTTTAGGTAAATTGTTTCCTGATTTATACCCCATACACTTCAAATGTTGCCAAGTATTACAAGATTCACATTCAATCATTGTACCACCTTCATCAGTTTCCTCGTCATAATTATCTTTAGTAGTACCACAAGGAGTACAACGTACAGTGCCTTCATCTAAATTTTCATCTGCTTCATCCAAAGAATCAATTCCTTGATCAACAGCTTGCTTTTTTACTTTATAATCTTCATCTTGATCACCGTAATCGTCTTGTGACCTAAATCTTTTCAATGAATTACCTTCATTTTCATCTTCATAATGGTCGATGATTCTGTGTGAATGTTGACCTTTATTAGACCGTGAAGACCGTCTGGGCTCAGTGGACATCGTACTTATCTACTAAATGAGAGAATTTGATATATCAGTGTCTTTATCTAAAGAGAAAAGATATAGGTTTTTTACTAGACGTAGGGTATAATTTTAGGAAAAAATCATCGTATACGCGCACGACCGACGAACTGGCGCTTAAACAAACTTGAAACACTTAAGGCTGAAAAGATTGAAGACACTTGAAAACACTTGAAAAGACTTGACGGCTTTTTCTCGTGACTTGCTTTGATCTCGGTAGCTTTTGCTTCTTCTCGATTATTCTAGAATCTTCTGGACTCTTCTGCGTAATTTGCTCTGTACTTTAAACTACAATTGATCTCGTCCAGGCTACCGAGCTTTAGTTCTCTACACTTCTCTTTACGTCTGAGCTCCTCATAGTTTTAGTTCCTTTCCGTGATCCTTATTCTTCTTCTCTTCTTCTTCTCTCTCTCTCTCTCTCTCTCTCTCTCTCTCTCTCTCTCTCTCTCTCTCTCTCTCTCCCCATCTCCCCCCTTCCTACACTTCTCATTACACGTTCATGGTTATATACTTATAAACCCTTAATTAATGCCATTAAATCATTATCATCACCGAGAACTTCTTCAACATCTGCTAAAGCATGTTCACTAAATACTCCTGATTTTGTAGGCCGATATCCTTCAGCTACTGCTTCAACAATTGAAGCTCTTTTTCTTTTCATTTTAGCAGTTTCAGGATTGGTCTTCTTGAGATGTTTCTTAATATTATTATGCTTATTATGTAAATTTCGATTTCCTGTTGTCAAAGAATATCTTCTTTGATTAAATTCTCCATTAGATTTATGATAATTCATTGGAATCGAATCAACTATTGATCCATGAAGATGGGATTTATTTCTAAATGCTCCTAATGGAACTCTCTTCTTTTGATTATTAAAATCTCTCCAAATTCTTATATCATTCTCATCATCATTATCTAATTCACTAATATTAAGAAGCTCATCAATACCTAGGGCCAGATCATCGGTATTAGTATGCACAATACTCTTACGATTCTTTTGCCTTTGATCCATATTACGATTGGAAATATTATTAAGAGTCCTGGTTGATAATCCATCAATAATTCCAAATGGTTTACTATCAATAGCTGCCCAAGTCCCAAGAATTGGTGGTCTATAATCGGCAGTTTTAGATGACAATACCTCTTTGGCCTGTTTGGATCCAAATTTGGATTTATTGGTAGATGAAGGTAAATTTAAATCTACATCGGTAGAATCTCCACTATCATATTCTTCATCTGATTCTGCCATACTTTCGTAGTAACTTCTAAATGCTGCTGCTGCCGCTGCTTCTTCTTCATCATCTTCGTCATTTTGTTCAAATACCGCTTGAATAAGGTCATTTTCATATCCATCACTATCTTCACCGTTTGATTCGTTATCTGAACTGAAAAAGTAATTCCAAAGATAAGAATCATCGTCATCATCACTAGTATTTTTAGCATGTTTATTCCCAGTTTTCTTCGGCGAAGTAAATGATTCATCGTCCAAAAATGGTGCTGAAAAATCCATCATATTAACATAATCATCTTCGTCTTCATCGTCTTCATCATCGTCCTCTTCATCTTCATAACCGTTGGTGGTTTCTTGTTTCAAATTTCCCGATGCTGATTGTAAATCTGATTCATTAATATTAGCAAAGTTGCCCATAGAGAATATATTCTCATCATCGAAACCATTAGTTTCGAATTCATTAACTAAAAATTTCTCTTCTTCTTTAAGGAAAGGATCATTTTCGTCATCATCATTGAACGAACCTACTGAATTATTACGTTCTCTTGGTTTTGAGGGTTCAAGCCCCACGAGCTCGTCAAGATCATTTTCGGCATGCAATGTTGCTAAAAGTTCATTATCATCGATTTCATAATCATCATCGGAATTTAGGTCATCATCTTTAATTTTGGGTACTTGAACCATACCAAAATCAAATTTAGTGGCATCGGAGTCTTGAACAGTTTCGTCAAATCCTTCAATTTCTTCACCCAAATCTTCTTCGATATCTTCGGATTTCTTTACTTCCTGAGCACGATCTCCGTCTTCGAAACTATCTTCTTCTTCTTCTTCTTCCTCCTCTTCTTCATCTTCCTCTCCTTCTTCTTCTTCTCCTTCTTCTTCGTCGTCATCCAGATCTTCAATAGCATCATCATTTCCTTTATCGAAGTCAAATGTGAAATCTATATCTTCTGGTAATGCAGTTTGTGATTTTCTTCTTCCGAATTTTGGTTTACTCACCCCGCTGTTGCTGATACGTTTACCGGTTGTTTTCTTTGCACTTTTCATAGCACGTATGGATTTCAAAGACCGGGCTTTTCTTTCAGCTTGAAGCTTGACGAAATCCACATCGGAATCATCGTCTGATGAAGATTCTGAAGATTCAGAACTTGAACCTGATTCATCCTTATATGGTTTTGTTGGAGGGAAAAACACAGATCCTCTTCGTGATGCTTCTTCATCTTCATCGTCACTTACGGCTGTTAATGAAGACTCTGATTCCGAATCTTCGGATGAACTATTTGAACTTGAATCTGCTAAGCTAAATCTTCTTTTGACATTATAGGCACCTAAAGTTTTACCCCGAGGAATTTTCTTCCCGGATCCTTTACCTCTTATACTTGTTGTGGCTTTACCCGAGACTTTTCTGGGAGTTTTAGCCATTTCTTTATTGTTGCTTTTATTTAATTGATAATTTCTTATGGATTTCTTAATAATTTGATGTTATAAAATGGAAATAATTTTTTGTGGAATTTTTGTTTATAAGCATAATTTTGAAAGTAGAATTATCGAGTAGGATAGACTGGTGTTGTTTATGGTCAACAGGTACTGATACTAATGGCAATAAATATAATAAATTGGCTAGTTAATATCCTTAAAATTGTGGATTGATATAGCTCATCTCGTGAAAAAAATATGTGAAACTAGTAGTGTGGCACCAAACACCTGCAGATAGAGATAAGATTACAATTTACAAAGAATGATAGGTAGGTTGATTTACAACAGATTTGGTGTTAAATTGACGATACTTTGGTGTATTAATAGCACCAGGCGATGGTTGGTTGTTATGAGAAAACAGGGTTCTTTCATGGCATTGTAAAGTTGAAATTTCAGGAAATTTTTCACTGAAAAATTACACTCACAACGGGTTGGGTTGTCTACAGATAAGACAATATACCGATTAAGTTTAGGTAAAATACCGCTTAAGCTTAAAGGTGAATTGATAACGATAAGCACTTAGTTGAAATCAAATTCAATATAGAATTGTCCTTTACGTGATTTTACTACGATATTTGGTTCTGATTTAATACATCTATTAATGTACATATGCTAGCGACTTCTTTCTGCTTCTGCTGATAATCTAGCACTTAATTCAATTTGTTCTTTGACTGCTTTGGTAAGATACTCTATCATAACCACATCTTCATTATGAGCTCTAAATTGGAATTTCAATTGATCTAAATCACTCAATATTTGAGGTTTATTTAATAAGTTATTACATAAATGTCTTAATAAATCGACATTTTCATTAGAATTAATTGATTCTTGATTTAAACCATTAATGAAACTCAAAAACTGATCGATGTTATTACTTACTTGTTTTATTTGGTTATCCAAACCTGGGAGATCATTTGAACTAGAAACCATGCCAACTGCTAATTTTTCACTTGTAGTACCATTATTGATTTCATGAGGAATAGGAGTGAAAACATATGAACTGATTATAGCTTGCGTTTTCCATCCAATTCTTTGGACTGTATTAAAATTTGGCTTACCTATAGCAGCTCCAATGTAACAAGTTAATTTTGGTAATGATATTTCACCATTTGATGTAAGAAAGTCAACATTTAAGTAAATTGCAGGATATGGGAATGCTCTATCGGTTCCCTTGGAGTAAAAATCATGGATTAATCCTGTAGTACTGTCTATTTCTGATCCACTTCCAAACCATCCTAAAACGGTCTCTTTAGGGTGTGCTTTTTTATAAAGTTGGTATAAAGTTTTATGGATGTTATCGTTGATTTGAATAGAATCTCCGGTTTCGTCGCAAGGTACCATGAAAGCATCTCTTATTTCGAAAACAGTTCCATCATCGGATCTGGATCCTAATAAAGTTCCAATAAGTCTTTGATTCGTTGAAAGAACTTGTTTGGATACAATTTCAAGAATTTGTAAAATGGCTGAAGTATTGATTTTCACAGATGCCGGTCCATTGGCCGCCGTCACTGCAGGCGCAGCAACATTGGGCCTAATAAGGTGCATGAAAGGGGTTTCAGACATGCCTAACAAATTGATAATTTTTCATGTAAAAATTTTCCTCTTGAAAAGGATGGTGAGCATAGCAGGCCCCCAGACCCGTACACCTTAGATTAACAAGGTTTTAAAATTGGTTGGCGCACAAATCATCTATACTTTCAACTACCAAAGTATATATAAAACTCTTTGACTACAACAGTTTTCATGTCGGCGTGGTTGTTCTCCGAAGATGCTTTTCTTCTACATTCGCCATTACGAAAGCTGCTCAGCATTCCGCAAGAACTCCGACTCCGAGAATCAATCTATGATTTCATAATCAGAGTCGGTTCAACCTTAAAGTTAAGTGCTGCCACAATCCTTGCTGCCACTGTGTATGTTCACAGGTTCTATATGAGGTACCCAATAACAACATCCAAGTACTACGTGGCGTGTGCAGCTTTGGCGATCTCTTGTAAGTTGAATGACACTTACCAACCTCCTGATAAAATTGCAATGACAGGTTGCGTTTTGAAAACTCCCAACAAACATGTTGATGAACATAGTAGTATTTTCTGGCAGTGGAGAGATCAACTCTTCTATCGTGAAGAAATCGTATTGAGAAGTCTAAACTTCGATTTAAACGTTGAATTACCGTACAATATCAGAGACATGATTCTTGAACTTGAATTAGATGAATCTACTTTTGCAACAAATATAAAAGATATTATAAAAAATACAGTGTCTACCATAGAATTACTCTCTTCTTTACCTATACTTGTCGCTTACAATATTAAAACAGTATTTGGAGCAATTCTAGTATCAACCATAGTTGAGGCCAAACAGAAAATAGATGAATCCATATTTATCCCATCGGGCTTTCTAAAAGACAAATTGGACGTTGATATCGAAGCCTGCTGGAACTGCTACAACTATATTGTAAAATTATTGAAATACTGCAATTCTGATGATCCAAAAACCGTCAGTCATCGTAACTGCAGTAAGAAAATTCCAACCTTGTCCAAGGAAGAGTTCTTGAAATTGGCAAACGCCTGATTGCATTTTGTATTCATAGATTTACGCTTAATGAAATATATCGACATTCGTAATGGTAGTAATAACTTATAAAGACTTTAACCTTTTAGGTTCGGTTTTTTGTGGTTCAAATGTGATTTCGCAATTTGCACCCATTTCTTTGAAACATGCTGGAAGTAAATCTCGACACAACTTCGCTATCGGGGCCAGATTCGAACCCCGATTCGAATGAGACTTCGGCTCAAGACTCAACATCTACTTTGAAGAAAAGTTCTGCGTTAAAAGAAGAGCTTCCTGATGTTATATCGGATTTATTCTCAAAAGGGCAATTGTACTCTATTTTACAGTTAGCTCGAGAACATAATCAAACTATTTTCCCATTTTCAACCCATTTGATTATATCTGTAGCGTTATTTGATTTGCGGAGGGTAGGAGCTTCTCTCAGAGAACTTTCTTTGGCAATTGAAAATGAAACAAAGCCAAATGAAAGAAAAGATCTAATTGTTCAATTATTGAAATTCTTCACTCTGTTAAATATGAAACCGGAGACTATGGTAGCTTTAGAAGAGACCATATCAGCCACCAGAATGTCGACCAATTTCGATATCGATGATCCTGAAATTCAACTGCTGCTTAAGTCTTACGAAAAGAGAATCGACGACCTCAGAAAGGAAACGAATGTATCACCCCAAAAATTTCAAGAACCCGATGCTCTTCCTGTTCATGAGCAGATTGAGTTTTTTATCGACGCAAATGGTGTGTTAAGTGGCCACTCTTTGGGAAGACTTTGTATTGCAGCAAAGGCAGATGTTGAACAATCTTTAAGTGTGCTTCATGAATGGAAAAAAGGTAAGGCCAAAAAGGATCCTTTGTTGAAACTTTTCGATTCAATGTCTACTTTAGTTCCATATTATATTTACGATGAAGTGTTGAAACAGGAATCACGCTACATAAACTTCATGACACAAGAAACCTCTAAGTTTCCTGAAGTTGACTACTCAATACCTTCCACATTCTTGGTCAAAAAGTTAAAACAGTGGAATCAGACTAACATATCAGTTGCAACTATCATGATCAAGCATAAAGTTGTTATTGGGTTTTTTGCCCTTTTGAATGAAAAATACCACGAAGCTGTAGAAAACTTTAGCTGGATTCTTCACTTTATGGCTAAGTTTCAAAAGAGAGTACCTTACTTGAAAGACAAGAGTGAATTCCTTACATCAAGAACAAAGTCAATTGTTATGAGGCTACTCTTCCGCTCGTTAATCTTGGGACAGGTTGGCTGCAAAAGAAAGATATTTTGTGATCTTTTGAATGAATTCAATGCTGAAACAGATCAAAATGCTCCAGCAGATATCGTTGTTGGTAGGACATATCAATACTTCATAGCATGTGGCTTTATCTTCGAGAATGTTTCTCTTATTGACGGAACGAAAATATCAATTGAAACACTTGACGGTTCCACTGAATTCACAGTGAGATATGATAAGCACTTATGTGAGGAAATGATTGGAAAGTATATTGTAGCTACCAGTTGTATGGCCCCTGATGATCCTAAAGTTACTGCTGTTTATGATCGGATATTATGGGCGATGTTGGTATGTGGAGGAATTCACTACAAGACAATATGGTTTTTCACTTTAGTCAGAAATTACTTCTTTATCGATCATGACTATGGACCCTTCACCATACGTGATTCCCATAAATATAAACTATTCGCCAATGAAGATATCTTGGGTCAGTACTCTAATGGGTGGAACTTTATTGATACCCTTTATGAGATTGTATCAGATTTAACTCCGTCGGAAGATGCAAATATATGGGATATCAAGCATGCATTCGACTTCATGGTGCCCCAAATGTTTGTTCTTGGTGATAAGTTAATGTCCTCTGACTTCCATTATGACGAGACCAATGGGTCAATAAATAATAAAGTATTCATTCAAATGTCACAATATCTGGTCAAACAAAAGTTCAAAAGTCATATAAGAACACCAAGTAAAGTTATTCAAGGCCAAATCGATATAAGCAGAAGGTTTGTGACATTGTGGGCAGATTCCCACTGTGAAAACCATGGGAGAATCCCTGATTTTATTGACGAAGTTCTACAAGATTTTTAATTGAATTATATATATTTACTCTAGTTTAGCACCAAAATCTATAAATTCTATGATACAATGGTTTCAGTTGTAAAACCTGTCTCTCTTCTTCTAATTCCCTCTTGACTGCCTCCATATCGGTTTCTCTTCTTCCTGTCATGATATCAATAGTCTTTGCTGGAATTTGAAGGATCCAATTTCTCTTCCATATTTTATGTCCACAGTAAAACAAAACAAGAATAACTCCTCCCAAATACGATAAGAAAAAATTATAAGCACTTGGAGATTCACCTTCTGGGAATAATGCAAGCCAGAATTGTGCAATAAGTACTAAAACATTGACGAGTACACCGTAGTATGAACCATAAATGGATGTTTGAGCCTTGAAAACCAATAAATCTAAACTCTGATTTTGAACTTTCATAGCTCTTCTGAATCTTATATGAGCATAGTTTATACTTATCCAAGATGCAATAGCACTCAATGCTGAAATACTCAAAAGCCAATCAAAGATTTCACTTTCTTTACCACTTGCTGCAATGAATGCAATTGCTGCAAAAACATTGGTGATCATAATTGCAACCATTGGACGACCAGCACGATCAATGTAACCACAAATCTTAGGAGCCAATCCCTGTTCTGCTAATGCAGTCAAAGTTCTGGAAGTTGCATAGACGGATGAAGAAGCAACAGAGATACAAGAAATCAAGATCACTGCATTCATAACATGATCAAGACCTCCAATACCACTATTTACTATAGCAATGACAAACGGAGAAGCAGTAACATCAACGCTTGAACTACCTAATAATCTATCACTATCTGAAGGTACCAAGAAACAAATTAAAGTCAAGGAAACCATGTAGAACATTAGAATTCTCCAGAAAACTTGTTTAATTGCTCGAGGTAATGCAACTCTGACATTTTGGGCTTCAGCTGCTGCTAAACCACAAAGTTCAGTTCCGGCGTATGAGAAAGCAGCCGTGATGAATACAGATACCACACCTTTAAACCCAGTAGCAAAAGGGGCGGGTTCGTGCCAGTATTTAACACCCACACTATTACCATTTGGACCACCACCTGCAGCAAGAATGATAGAAAGAATAATGAAGCCAATAACGGCTATAACCTTTATGGAAGAGAAGACAAATTCGGCTTCACCATAAAGTCTTACACCGAAAAAATTAATGAAAATGACCACGAGATAGAATATTAGGATCCAAACATCAGGGTTTATGACGGTGTTCCAATATTTCATAGTAATACTACAACTAACTAATTCCAAAGGTAATAAAACCAAAAACTGTAAGAAGTAGTTCCAACCAACAGCAAAACCAACCGATGGATCAATAAATCTACTAGCATAAACGTTGAATGCACCACTAATAGGAAACTCTACTGCCAATTCACCCATGGCTTGCATTGTACAAAAAATACTGGACCCTGTTATAGCATAAGCTACTAAAAGACCTCCACTGGAACCATCACTTAAAGCACTTCCCAGACCCACGAAAAGACCAGTACCTATACTCAGAGCAATAGCTATCATGGTTATATTTCTAGCTTTTAGTTTTCTTTGTAACGGAGATCTTGCTGTGTTGATATTGGCTTTTTCAATGTCAGTAAGGTCGTTCATAGAATGATCTATATGATCTTCTTCATATTTTTTGAAAGAATCTTTAAATGACTGCCATTTTCCAGGTTTTGCAACCTCATCGGAAAAAGTAGTTTTTTCTGAAACCTCTGAACTCATGGATGGTTTTCTAAATAGCCTTCAAAGAATCTCAGTTTCAAATTTTAAAGGTTTGCATTAAAAAAAAAATACATTTCCGAGTCATAATGCAGCAGGCCAGGGCATTTCAGAAGCTCATCTCGGAATACGGCGATTTTGACGTGTTCCTGGTGTATGGATTTAATTTTTAAATTTCTTCTTTTGGTGGTGTATGGGTGTACGGATGTATTTTGAGAGAAATCAGCTGCCTTCACGTGACCAACCCACCCTCGTTAAATGAACTCCCGATAGGCTACTTCATTATCAATAGCAATATGGATGTGGATGATGGAACAGATATAGTTGATATCTTTGAAGATCTTGATACTGATCTTATTGAAATCTTCAATCGGGGCCAGCAAGCCGTTTTCTTTGAAAATATTCCTGTCAGACATCATGACGCTACAATCAATAGACTAAATCAAGTACTAGAACGAAATATATTGAATGAAAGAAGAGGAAATCATAGTCGTAGAGGTCCTCTATACCTACTATGGCTTTCAAGATACTTTGCCTTGCCCTGTATTGATTACAGGTTAGTCTGGCGCCAATACCGATCTCCATTTGCAAATTCCATAATTCGAATTGTTCGATTCTTAACTTCCGTCATTATATATCTGTTCAGATTATTCATTTTATACATTGCTTTTGAAAGTAATCTTAAAACCATGCTTACCTCAGCTTTTGGATTCACTAATATCATTACTTTCTCCGATAATTTTTTCCGAGATATTATGACTTATATCTTCAAAGATGATCCTTCTGTTCTTGAGACTCCGGACTTAGTTGATCTCATTGGAACATATGCATATCTTGAAACAACTCCTGATTTTGAACAGATGGATTGGTTACAAACTCTACGTTCAGTGTCTTATAACTATTTAGCACATTTAACTAGACGAGATTGTTCAAATGAAATTTGTAAAGTTGATCTGAATTTATTGATATTCAAATTTTCTGAAGCTATTCTGCAAACATACCCCAATTACTTCACATACCAACAAGAAAGTTTGTTATCGTGGCTAAAAATCTCAACCCTACTGGTGTACTTCACTTACGTGGCTGTAGGAAATCTTTTGGCCCTAAATCTATTATATTTCTTTTACCTCAATCAGTTTAAAGCTCTAGCCAAGTTTTTCCTGGTCCTGAAGTCAATTTTCAAGATTGTCTCCAACTCCATAACTGAGCTTATTTGAAATTTGCATTAAGTACTGTATAATCTTTAAAGTGTCTGACACTACGTCTTTAGAATTTAATAAAATATCATCTACTTTTCCCTCGTTAATCACCAATACTCTATGATGCTAGGATTCGATATTCCTGTCATTTCTTGACTCTCCAGGTCGTGATCCCGGATCCATGCTCGTAATTAGCTCTCAATTAATTCTCGGGTATATGAAAAGATTTCCGCGTACTCCACATTTCAAGTATCGCCCGTTTTTCAACCACTCTTATCTTCCTAGTATTTCTGCAAACCATGAGTGACCTTCCAGCCCAAATGAAAGCTGCCGTGTTCAACAGCCCCTTCAGCGTGAGCACACAATTGATGCCTGTACCGCAAATTGATAGTGCTTCCGATGTCATAGTTAAGGTGAAATATCTGGGACTCTGTGGATCCGATCTTCATTATTATCGAGGCCATATTCCGCTGAAAGAAGGACAAATAATGGGCCACGAGTTTGTTGGGACTGTGGTGGCAACAGGTGACGAGATCAGTAAATTCAGTGTTGGTGACGAAGTTATAAGTACTTTTACAGTTCAATGTGGAACTTGCTGGTATTGTGAGCATGGATACACAGGAACTTGCGAAAAGACCAATACTTTTGGTAAAGTTGGACTTCAAGGAGGTCAAGCAGAGTATGTATTGGTACCATTCGCCGAAACTACTCTCATGCACAAACCCAAAGCGTCACTGAATGATGATTCTGATGATGCTCTTTATGTATTGATGTCTGATATCTTCGTTACGGGATACTTTGGAGTTAGAAAAGTCGTCAATCATTTCAAACACGAAAGTGTCAATGACCCAAAAAACCTTTCTGTCCTCCAACTCGGTGCGGGACCTGTGGGTCTATGTGCTTTGGTTACTCTCAAACATCTTGGGTTCAAGAATGTCGTATGTATTGATGGAGTAGATGATAGGTTAGATAAGGCTAGAACCCTTGGCGCAACTAAAACCATCAACTTTATGACACAACCTGATGAGTTAAAAGAATATATTGATTCTAATTTACACGGTATTGGATTTGATGCTGTTTTGGAAATTGTCGGAAGTACACCAGCTATGAAGACTGCATTTGAATCTGTTCGTAGGAATGGGTTTATTTGTTCTGTAGGTATGGGGCATGAACCTTTACCATTCACCGGCTTGGACGCCTACATCAAGAGTTTGAATGTATCTTTTGGACGATGTCATGCTTGGGCTTTGTTTGGTGAAGCACTAGCTATTTTTGAACAAGTAAAACCTAACTTATCTGAATTGATCGCTATCAAGCCAAGTATTGATGATTCTGAGTCGTGCTATCAAAAATTTGAGAAGCAATTAATCGGTAAAGTGGTCTTTGACTTTACAAAATAATTCGTTACTACTACATATGAATCCATGACAGTAATAGCTCTAATTGTAGACTTAAAAAAAGTATGGACGAGTCCGGAGTCGAACCGGAGACCTTCTGCTTGCAAGGCAGACGCGCTACCAACTACGCCACACGCCCTGTGTTTCTATTTTGGGAAGGCAGTTTAGTCTAACAAATGTATACTTACATACACCAAACCTTACTGATACTCCAAGATGTAGTGTCTCTAGATTCTTGTTACAGTCCTTTTAGATTCTGCTTAGGAAATTCACATTCAGCCCTTTGAAATGAGCAAATCAGAATTCCGAAATTCTCATGAGCATCATAGAACATTGATTTCCTCAACCCAGTGCTTACTTTCTTAGCCTCTCGATTTAGACATGTCGTTATCAACACCTAAAAGCTTGTTTTACTCAATAAAAATAGTAAATTAATGCTTTTACAAAACGTCACGAAAACGTAAAGAAACTTTACACTCACCATAAATTTTTGTACTTTGTCGTACTTTATGCAGATTTTGTAAAAACTATCAAAATTGAGATAAAACGTATTGTTCAGACCACTTCTTTTGGCTCCGGTAAAGTATGAAGAGGACAGACTCCGCACTATACAAAGACGTCTTTCGATCTACAAGATACCTAAGGTTCTGGTTATTCTTTTCCTTTTAACTACAATTCTTATCTATACACCGGCTTCATATTATCTGTAAAAAAGTTGTTCATCATACCTGACGAAGAATGTGTACACTACACTGTTTTCAATCCTTACTGTTGGAGGAAGTCAAATCCCGTTGACGGGAAAGCAGGCTTTAAACAATAACTTTTGGAAACTAGAATTAGGTGCAGTGATAAGCGTCCTGATAATGCTATTTGACTACTTGCGCCTGGTATATATGTTGGTATGTTGCAGTCTTGATAGTACTACTTAGCGAGTTCAGACTGCCCACTACAAGACATACGGGAAAATTGCCATAAAAGAAACCAATCAAGTGGTCCTTCAAGTGGCCGGCAGAGTGGATCAAAAGCCAGTGGTGGTTTTCACTCAGGATGCTTCCGTCACGAAGGTAATATGGCTCGGGACGGCCGTAAGTGGTGTAGAGATTCTCAGCCATTATTATTAACCATTATGGCTTGTATGACAAAGTTAGACTAATTGATATGGATAAGTTTGCTTTAGTCTATCAATTCAAAGGCTTGCTAACATAGATTATGTAACAAGTTTAGCATGTAAAACTACTATTTTACAACTGTAAATATGCCTTAAAGTAGCAAAAATCGAGTCCCTGCCAGAAGTTCTATGAAATACAACTTCTTAGATAAAATATCAGTTTTGTACAGACCATTATTATTGAAGCGCTTGAAAATGAAGACCAAGGCAACTTGTCCGAGTGGTTAAGGAGAAAGATTAGAAATCTTTTGGGCTTTGCCCGCGCAGGTTCGAATCCTGCAGTTGTCGTCATTTTTTTGCCAATTTTGGATGGGAATCCTTTTGACGGGAATTCAGCATCTAGAGAATGTAAATTTGCTATAGCGATAAGCACGTTGATGGTCTGAATCAACGGAAGTTACTTTTACCGAAGTAAAGTAAACGTAGCAAGTCGCCATTTTTTCGCGATTAAGCCTCATACTACGCCATGCTAGCAAGCAACAAATGACCTGAAACGGATAACCACGGTTTTGACAGCAAATATCCGGCTGTGTTTAGTATGACAGATGTAGCAAATGTTAATTGGCGATAAGAGTATAGAGAGAAATTACTGATAATAAAAGTTATTTTTAGCCCAAATAACGGCTAGACACCGGAAAAAGGTAAACCAAGCCAGGTTTTAGGGGGTGTTTAAATCATTACAACTACATCATCAACGTCATCACGTTAGTTGCTTGCGATACATGGGCTCATGGCGAAGCATAGTTACAACAAGTGAGTGAGACCAAAAGGAAATTAACGGAAAACAACGTCGCAAAAATGCACGGAAAATATAGTCGGAGAAAGCAATTTAACCCCGATAATTTTACATCAAAATGGGAAACGCAAAAATTGACAAATTTAGTCCGGGGTCTTACATATTAAGTAAATACTTATAGCACATGAACCAACGGTTGTTGGGTTTATCAGTAAAAGCATGCCCCACACAAGTCCGAACATATCCCGGAGTACCCCACCAATTAATTTTTTCGACAATCGGGGATCAAAATACAATACCAGTAGAAGATTCAAGCTAATTCTTGGCATCAAAAATAAATTATCGGGATTATGTATTGTAATACTAAAATAGGTGAAATGTGAGCCACCAAACATCTCCACTTGACCGACTCCGAGTAGATTACATCATTTTTGGCTTATTTTATGATAACCACACGTAATGGTGGTAGTGAAATTTGGGCGAACAATGCAGGATTTCACCGAGATCTCACGTACGATTACTTACAAAGGAAGATTTCCGCGGAGTATCCAAAAAAAAATCTCTCGCCAATTAGAGTGGGGTCATTAGAAAACCACGGCGGGGCAAAGGACCGGAGTTTAACCTGACACAAAACAAGGGTATTCAACTATTAAAAAACGTTTTTCATCAAATATACACCATATAAAACGTTTAAACCTTGTAAAAATAGTAATCAAACACGGATAAATCGCGCAAATACCTATTATAACGTTTAACAAAATGGGAAAAGTTGCCGTAAGAAAAAGAAAACCCTGTCAAACATGGGGTGCTAAAAAAGCTGAGCCAAGTTTGACTTTTTCCCCACTATCTGCACTCGTTCCGGGTCGACAAATTAACTTAAAAAAGGCTTTATTATGAGTGTAAAAATTATTCCCACTATAAGAATGTCACCCCTCCCCTCTTGTTTTACGTTGATAAATTCTTGGTATTATCTAGTTTTTTCTTGTTAATAATTTGAAATTTCTTGTTATTTTTCTTAACTTTTCGTAAATCATACCTATCTAGTCCATAATGACAGACTTGAAGTTGAAGCAAGCCGATGAAATATGTTCGGTAAAATCTACAGCACCACCTGTTAATGCCCCTCCATCAACTCCACCATCTGGAAAATTTAGATGGATGATAACTGATGAGCATTCACCTCCAGAAATTTATAACTGGACTTTATATATTTCTGTTTTCGTATTTGGTATTCTTGGTTCAGCTAGAGGTTATGATGAAGGTAATATTTCTGGTTCAGTAGCTCAAGAAAGTTTCCAAACTCAGTTTGGTTTGAATGATGAAACTAAGTCTGAAAATTCCATTGCTGATTTGAAATCAAATATTACTTCGATGGTTCAGTTGGGTTCGATCGGTGGTTGTATTCTTGCAATGTATACTGTTGATAAATTTGGTAGAATTAGAACTTTACAAGGTGTTTGTATTTTATGGATTGCTGCTGCAATTATTCAAATTACTTCTTCAAATGTTGGTCAACTTTATGCTGGTAGATTACTTGAAGGTTTTGCAATTGGTCAAACAACAACTATTGGTCCTGCTTATATGAGTGAAGTTGCTCCAAGACAAATTAGAGGTTTATGTAATTGTATCTTTGCTGGTGCAGTTTATTTTGGTATTATGCTTGCTTATTTTGCAAATTATGGTACTTCACTTCATATTTCTGATACAAATCGTCAACAATGGGTTGTACCAACATCAGTTAAAATTATTCTTGCAGGTTTAATTTTTATTATGTCTTTTATATTTTGTGTTGAAAGTCCTCGTTGGTTACTTAAAGTTGATAATCCTGATCAAGCAGTTACAAATTTATCAAAAATTAGACATTTACCAAAGGATCATCCATATATTTTAGGTGAAATTAGTGATATTAATGAATCCTTAATGGTTGAAAGAGAAGCAGTTGCTGGATCTTCAATTATTTCAAAATTAAGAGAAATTTTCTTGGTTAAATCTGTTAGATATAGATTTTTTGCATTAGCTGTTCCTGCTCAAGTTCTTGGTCAATGGTCAGGTGCAAATGCAATTACTATTTATGCTCCTGAATTATTAGCATTTACTGGTACCAAAGGTCATGATGTCTTGAAAATGACTGCCGTTTTAGGAACTGTTAAATTTATTTCTGCTTATTTAAGTGCTTTCTTTATAATTGATTTTTTGGGAAGAAGAAAAGCTTTATACATTGGAGTTTCCATTCAATTAATTACAATTTTGTTTTTTGCAATCTTTATGACAGTTATTCCTCAAGCAGCTGATGAAGATGCAATTTTAACAAATTCTCAACATAAAGCTGCTCAAGCTGCTTTAGCTGCACTTTTCCTTTCAGGAACTGGTTGGACAATGGGTTTTAATTCAATTCAATATTTATTAGGTTCAGAAATTTTCCCATTAAATATTCGTTCTTTTGCTCAATCTTTAGTTATGTGTATTCATTTTGCCAATCAATATGGTAATTCTAAAGCTCTTCCAAAAATGTTATTATCAATGACAAGTTATGGTACATTTTATTTCTTTGTTGGTGTTATGGGAATATCATTATTTTGGGCTTGGTTCTTTATCCCAGAAATTTCTGGTCGTACTTTAGAAAGTATGGAAGAAATGTTCAATTTACCATGGTATGTAATTGGTAGAAAAGGACCCAAATTATGTCCTGATTATTCTGAAATTAATAAAATTTCTTATAATCCTAGTCATACTGGAAATGCTTATAATGGAGACATAAATTATGAATTGGAAAAAGCGAAAGCTAGTGTTGAAATGAAAGAAAATGCTAGTAATCAAAGTGTTTTAATGAAAGAAGAAAAGGTTTAGGAACTTATTTTATAATGCACGATATTTATGATTTTTCAATTTCGGGTCCGGGCCCGGCGTAGTCTCGCACATGAATTAAGTAGGTACCCAAATTGTAGAGCTAATTGTAGAAGGATAAGACCAATCAAAGTATTAATATGGTTCTGACTTATGTATGGCCCTGACTTACATATGGTTTATATCTTTGAATTGTTTTACCCTGGTCCTAGGTTCATATTGTACTATAGAATTATCATTCGCACCATTGGGCCCATCGGCCCAGCTGCCGGCCCACTCTCGAACCCTCTGGGACAAATTTGCGACCAATTTGCGACCCGCGTCCACTTCTCGCCCCATTTGCAGCAGCGATGCGACTAATTTTTCACCATCTCATCTACTACTCCAACTAAAACAGACCATGGGTGTGCCAGCTCTTTTCAGATGGCTTACTAATAAGTATCCCAAGATTACATCTCCTGTTATTGAGACAGATGATGCCCAACCATATTCTGAGCCCAATCCAAATGGAGAAGTTGATAATTTATACCTTGATATGAATGGGATTGTTCATCCATGTTCACATCCCGAGCATAAACCAGCACCTGAAACAGAAGATGAAATGTTTTTGGATATCTTCGAATATACCGATAGAGTACTTCGTATGGCTCGTCCACGTAAAGTATTAATGATTGCCGTGGATGGTGTTGCACCAAGAGCTAAAATGAATCAACAACGAGCTCGTAGATTTAGATCTTCTCAGGATGCAAAGATTGCCCATGAAGAGAAGCAACGTCAAATCCACGAGATGGAGCTTCGTGGGGAAAACATAGATGATGCTGTTAAAGGTAAAAAAAGTTGGGATTCAAATGCAATTACTCCTGGTACTCCATTCATGGATGGTCTTGCTCAAGCATTACGTTATTGGGTTGCTTATAAACTTAGCTCCGATCCAGGTTGGGCAAACCTTCAGGTTATTATTAGTGATGCCACTGTTCCCGGAGAAGGTGAACATAAACTTATGAATTTCATTCGTTCTCAACGTCAAGATCCTCAATATGATCCAAATACAAAACATTGTATTTATGGATTGGACGCTGATTTAATTTTCTTAAGTTTAGCTACTCATGAACCTCATTTTAGAGTCTTAAGAGAAGATGTTTTCGCTAATATGAGTCGTCAATTCAATGTTTCTGATCAACTTCTGATGTCGGAAGAACAGAAAGCTGAATTAAAGGAAAAAGATAAAAGGAAACCATTTTTATGGCTTCATACAAGTATTCTTAGAGAATATTTAGAAGTTGAACTTTATAATCCAAGAATGTCATTCCCTTTTGATTTAGAAAGAGCTATAGATGATTGGGTTTTTATGTGTTTCTTTGTAGGTAATGATTTCTTACCTCATTTACCCAGTTTAGAAGTTAGAGATAATGGTGTTGATATTTTAACAGGATGTTGGAAAAGAGCACTTCCAAGATTAAAAGATTATGTCACTTGTGATGGTGAACTTAATTTTGATAGTGTTGAAAAGGTTTTGGCAAACTTATCTTATAAGGAAGATGAAATTTTTAAAAGAAGGTTTGAAAATGAAAGAAGAAGAGATGAAAACGATAAACGAAGAAAATTAGGTCAACAAGAAGATAAAGCCTTAAGACAACAATACCTTGGCACTGTTTCAAAAGGTAAAGATAAAGCTCCTTTGACGGCCGATACAAATATGCCTTTACTTACTACAAGTGGTGAAAAAGTCGAAGGCTTTGCTCAATTCAGTAATAGGGATATCGTTCATAATAGAGCTACAATCACTAAAGCTGGGTTGTCCAACTCTGAAGCTGCTGCTGAATTGAAGAAATTGCTACAAAATGGTGGTAAACCAGTTTCTGAAACTAGCTCTGAAACTAATACTCCTGGAGAAGAAAATACACCCCAAGCTAACAACAAGCGTAAAATCGATGAAGTTGTTGATGAACCAGAAGGTGATCCTGTTAGAACATGGGAAATCGGTTATAGAGATCGTTATTACAAGGCTAAATTTGATGCATCTACAGATGAAGAAATCAAAGACATTAAAAGGAAAGTTGTTCGTTCTTATTTGGAAGGGATTTCTTGGGTACTCAAGTATTATTTCCAAGGATGTCCTTCTTGGAATTGGTATTTCCCATACCATTATGCTCCATTTGCTGCCGATTTCGTTGATCTTCCAAGTCTTATTGGAGAAAAAGGTATTGAATTTAATGTAGGACAACCATTTAAACCATTTGAACAATTAATGGCAGTTTTGCCAGCAGCATCTTCGATTAATTTACCTGAAGTTTTCAGAGAGCTTATGCTGAATGAAACCAGTGAAATTATTGATTTTTATCCTGAAACATTTCAAATTGATATGAATGGAGCTAAGATGAGTTGGCAAGGTATTGCATTACTTCCCTTCATTGACGAAGATCGTTTACTTGAAGCAATCAACTCAAAATATCATTTATTAACCGCAGATGAACATCACAGAAATACTTTGAAAGAAGAAGAATTATTCATTTCTAGAGAAAATAAGAATTTCAAAAAATTTACTGATGCTTTATATGAAGAAAATCAGGATAAAGTTAGTTTTTCAGCTGGTAAAACTGGACTTGCAGGTATTTTACAGAAAAACTCGAAATTCAATCCAAAAGGAATTACTAAATATCCATTAAATGAAGGTGATTTACCTGATTTAAGTAATGAAGATTTCTTATCGGGAGTGTACGCCATTCCTCTTAAACATAATGGTAAATCCATGCTTCTCAATGGATTTATTCCACATGTCAAGGCATTAACCTCTGATGATAAAAGTGCTCTTATCAATGGTGGTAACAGATACGGAAATCAAAGATACAATAGAAGGCCACCTCCAAATAATGACTATGTTAACAAGGGGCCAATGGGTAAAGAGCCATACATGACATATCTGATGAGAAGAGGAGGATACAGGGCGTTCTTTGAGCTTATGAAACAGGGAGCGGTCCAACCAAACCAAAACAGTCAGAGCAACTACAATCAGAACAATTACAACCAGAACAACCAACACTACAATCAGAACAACCGTAATAACTACAACCAGAACAACCGAAACAACTACAATCAGGGCAACAACTACAACCAGAATAATTACAAAAACTACAACCAGAATAACTACAACAACTACAACCGTAACTACAACCAAAACCAGAACTACAACCGAGACCAAAATCAAAACAACAACTACAACGCTTCCAGATCGGGGTACCTTCCTCCCAACCGAAACCAAGGCCGCTACTGATGTCTTGGTCTTCTGTACTCTTAATCGTATTATTATAAAATTTCTTATTAGTTTGTATTCGTTCAAATCTTGAATTATTTAGTCTACTTTATTTTCGTTAAATCTTTTATTCTGAGCTCTACTCTTTCGCCGTACTATGTCCATCTCTAGCCGTCCCTGGATATCTACTTCTGGTTATCGTAAACTTCATCCAGTTATCTTTAGTAGGTACGAATTTTGCAGCCACAGGTCGTGCCCGGCCATGTGAAATAACCATCGTATCGCTCCTTCAAATATTTAGTATACTTGTTTCAGCAATTGAATCTGAAACATGAGTGAAACAAGTCAAGATTTGTTCTTCATCAAAGAGTCACATCAATTGGTTCTGGCGGTGAAAAACTCTGATGAAATTTCGTTAATTGTGAAGCACAATGGCTCAAATTCTGAAAATTGTCCTGTCATTTCATCTAAAGAGAATTTGACCATTTCTAAAGACAAAGTTGTTGTAATTGACTCAATTAAGTCAGGAACTGGCAGATCAGATAAGACAAGCGTTTACGAGCAGTTATTGAAACCAATTTTCACTAATTTACTTGGTATAAAATATGAGTATTTCCCCACGAAATCTGCTTCTAGCATCAATGAAATCGCTGGTTCTTTAAACTCAAGCCAATCCACTCTTGTTGTTATAATCGGAGGAGATACTTCTATCAATGAGTTTGTCAATGGCCTTGCCAAATCACCAGAGCAATCTAATATTAAGATCATGGTTATCCCGTCAGGTACTGGGAATAGTCTTGCTCTTTCTGTAGGAATTGAAACCGATCTAAAGGCAGTTTCTACTTTAGTTACCCATGGTGAAAAAGACGTCCACCCTCTTAATTTGTACGAAGCTCTGTTTCCTACCGGTTCCTACATTAGTAATCAAGGTGAAAAAGTTTCCGAAATTTATAAACCTTTGAAATTTTTGGTTGTTACTTCTTGGGCTTTTCACGCTGCTTTGGTGGCAGATAGTGACACTCCAGAATTAAGACAACATGGGATTGAACGGTTCAAAATGGCTGCCATGGATAATTTATCCCGGGTTCAAAAATACGACGGGGTTGTTGAATTATTTGACTCTAATAATCAAATTTCAAATACTTTAAATGGTCCATTTGCATATTTGGTTTTAGTTGCTTCAAAAAAATTTGAACCAACTTTTGAAATCCTGCCCCACGGTAACATATTCGAAAATAGCTTATATTTAGTTAGTTTTGGTACTGACGAATCAGATACTTCTGGAAAGTATATCATAAGCGTAATGGATGAAATATACAGTGGAGGAAAGCATATTAACAATGAAAAGGTAACTTATGAGAAAATTACAGGAGAAATTACTTTGAAAGTTAAAGATGGAGATATTAGAAACAGACGCTTCTGCTTGGATGGTAGTATCATTGTTATACCTGAAGGACACCAGGATATTAAGATCAAACCAGTAGGAAACGTTCAAAATAATTGGAGCGTATTCATTATCAGTTAAATTGTCAATCATGCTTGTGAGTAAGTTCAATTTATTATTATGTCATGAAATCTATAAATCTATGTATGAATCAATTTACATTTTGTAAATCGCTAGTATAACCATTTGTTGCTTTCTACGTACACGTAGACAACACATAGTCCGGATAATCCACAAATCCCTCCCATAAATGAGTAACATCCTGCAACTGTCATAGTAGCTACCATTTTACTAAGACCAGCTATGAATATGGCAGCAACCCAACATCTAGTAAGATTCACACATCCACTAGAGCCACACAGTTGAGTAGGATATAAATCTATCAACACTGTTGTTGAAATTGTCAAGTAATTCATGGCTGCAAAAGAAATGATGAAGGATGCAGTAAGAACTGCAATAACTGATTTCTTGTAATAAAGGCACCATCCAAACATGAAGGATCCAATTACTGATAAGGCGCTTGGTAAAGTAGCCATAATCAACCTTGACTTTAAAATGTTGAATCTTTTCTTACTTTGGGTAACTCTATTACGGTTTTGATGCCGACGGTAATTCTTTCTGTAGGACCAATCGAGTAATTCTCCTACAGTGATTGACCCGGCTAGTCCACCCAATCCACCTGGAACATATGCAACTGCTATTTGCGACATGGAGAATCCGTAGCTCGAAGACAAAGAAGTGGAAAGCGTAGTTAACATCATGAGCCAAAGAGCATAGCAGAGTGAAGCTGGAATTAAAGTAAGAAAAACTGGTGTATTAGTTAAGATTTTGAATGGCGCTAGCATGTTAAACTTTTTAGCTTTAAGTATAGTAGGATTATACTCAACTCTTCTTCTTTCAAAAGTTTTAAGATGAAGAATTGGTGCTAATGAAAGCCATTGATATTTTTCAGGTATTGAACTTCCATTACCCACCAAAATCCTTGAAGTTTCTGGTAAGAAGATGCCATCAATTACCAAGGTTACCCCAGCACAAATAGCCAAGAACCAAAAGATTCCTCTCCATCCAAATCCGGTTGAAATCATTCCTCCTATAAGGGCACCAAATGCTTGTCCTAATAAAGATAATCCAGTGGATAATCCTATAAATGAAGCTCTTTCAGATTTAGAAGTTATATCACTGGCTATACCGGAAGCCACAGAAAGTGTTGAGCTAATCCCAAAAGCTTGTAAGCATCTCAAGAGAACAAGTCCAATGAAGGTGGAGTTTAAGGCAAGACCAATATTTGCAAGAACGTATATCACCAAACACATTAATATAATTGGTCTACGACCTAATTTATCAGATAAGTTGGAAAAGATCACGGGTGCCAAACCTTGAAATACGGAATAGACAACCACGGTAATATTCATTTGTTCTTCATTTACTGAGAAAGTTTTTTGTAATGTGGGTAATACAGGAAGATAGATAGGACTAGATATACTTGACCAGAAACCGGAAAATCCACCCAAAAGAACAATGATGTACTTTTCTGGAACAAAATACACAGAATGAGGTGCTTGTGGTTTCTCTTGCTCCAAAGGAAGAAATTCTTCAGATGGAAATTTCAGTGGTTTTCTTATTGTCATTTCAGCAATATTTGCCGAAGACAAGCTTTTGTTAAGTTTAACATCCACCATATAATTTGCTGGTAGTGGATGAATTGTTTTAGCTTCGGGTAATTTTTCCATTGAAGTTGATTTTACAAGTGTATTATTTAATCATCCCTTATATATGTATAATTAAGGTGTAATCACGATACCATATTATGATAAGTTACACCAACGTGATTAGCTGCAATTGTATGGTGACTCAGAGACATCACGAGGTACAAATTTTATGCGCTTACAGGGCCGCGGTTGAAATGACATTTCATAGCATCTGAACCACGAGTGACTGCAAATTAGTGTAATTGAGCATTTCATACGATATGAAATGCCAAGATGTAAGTTTCAAATATCAGTAATCTTAAGCTGTCAAAATGGCTGCAAACCTTATCGGCTGCGCTCATCCGGTAACTATCGGATTAATTATTGCTACATAATCAATGCCTGTGGTGTACGGGTGTATGTGCACAAGAGCCACAGATCAAAGCCAAGAGCAACACAAACAGTGACAAGAATAATAAACAAGTGAATCTGTCACTCAACCTTCTTTTCAATATCATATACGCCTATATGCATTAGCGAGACTAACGATTGATTGACATAACCTTGGCTAGGTTGCAAACTTTTTCTAAAGTCAATTGTAGTGTAAAGTGATGAACGATTTTTTCTAGCAGCTTTTGATCATATCGCCGGGACTTATTTCCATATTCAGACCAAACAATTTTCCCCACCACGGAAAGAATTAGCGTTCAACGTGCGAGCGGAGACGGGGTGGAAAAATTTATGCCGAGAGGGGTAGTATCTGGTGGAAGGTTATTTTTTCTTGGATTTCCTATGTTCAACTCCGGGGACGCATCATTACTATTATATTTTTTCTTGGAAAAGTCACAATAGCTACAAGTACGAATATTAATGAGCATATCTATTGTAATAGGCAACAGTACCAAGAAAAATATAAGATTTGGAGGTTTAAATTTTAAAAGCCGTATGATTTTTGCGGATTTGTTTCCTCTTACGTGGGGTACATACCTATAGTTAAGTAGGTGAATTCAACAGTTACCAGATGCGGTGCTTGATTCCACTATTGCTTCCGTTTATTTTTTGCCTGACGTACCCCACATATTACAGGAATCCTGTATACAACCGGAGTTGGAATTTGCAGCTATTTTTGCAACAAGTGTTAGGCATGTCCAAGAAAAAATTAACAACTAAAATAATTTATTAATTATGGTGTTCACCGGGTGATAAGTAGGTAGAGCTGTTTAAAATGCTTGGTATATAAATGGCTGAAATCTGCTGTAAATTCAGGCTTTGTTTCAGTAAATAAAAATGTCAAATCAACATTACGCAGGTGATGATTCATCATCTTCAAAAAGTAGTGCTATAGCTCTAGGAAAAGAAAAGGAAGAACCAAAGAAGAAGTTCAAATGGCAAATAGAAAAAGATAATTCACCTCCAGAAATTTATAATTGGACTTTATACTTATCGGTATTTGTATTTGGAATTCTTGGTTCTGCTAGAGGTTATGATGAAGGTTGTATATCTGGAGCAGTTGCACAAATCTCATTTGGAAACCTTTTCGGACTTCTTGATGAAACTAAGTCTGAAAATTCTATTGCTGATTTAAAATCAAATATCACTTCGATGGTTCAGTTGGGTTCGATCGGTGGTTCAATTCTTGCAATGTATACTGTTGATAAATTTGGTAGAATTAGAACATTACAAGGAGTTTGTATTTTATGGATTGCTGCTGCCATTATTCAAATTACCTCCTCAAAAGTTGGTCAACTTTATGCTGGTAGATTACTTGAAGGTTTTGCAATCGGTCAAACAACAACTATTGGTCCTACTTATATGAGTGAAGTTGCACCTAAACAAATCCGTGGTCGTTGTGGATGTATCTTTGCAGGAGCTGTATATCTTGGTATTATGCTTGCATATTTTGCAAATTATGGTACTGCACTTCATATTAGTCCAGAAAGTAGAATGCAATGGGTTGTTCCAACTGCACAAAAAATCACTCTTGCTGGACTTATTCTTATTATGTCTTTTGCATTTTGTATTGAAAGTCCTCGTTGGTTACTTAAGGTTGGTAAAGAAGATGATGCTAGACAGAACTTGTGTAAGCTTCGGAAATTACCTGCTGGACATCCATACATTGAAGGAGAATTAGCTGATATTAATGAACAAGTTGAAGCAGAAAAGCAAGCTACAAGTAGTTATGGATTTTTGAGTAAATGTAAGGATCTTATCTTTGATAAATCAATTGCTTATAGATTTTTCTTAATTGGGGTTGCTTCTCAAGTTCTTGGTCAATGGTCAGGTGCTAATGCCATTACTATTTATGCTCCTGAACTTTTTGGTTTATCAGGAATTGAAGGTTATGATAGATTAAAAATGACTGCTATTCTTGGAGTTGTTAAATTTGTTTCTGCTTATTTTAGTGCATTCTTTATCATTGATTTCTTAGGAAGAAGAAAAGCTTTATATATTGGTATTACTATTCAAATGATATCAATTCTTTATTTTGCAATTTTCTTAACTGTTGTTCCTGAAGAAGTTCTTGAAGCTGGTGAAATTTCTGCAACTCAAGATCGTGCAAGTAAAGCTGCATTGGCTGCAATTTTCCTTTCTGGTACAGGTTGGACTATGGGATTTAATAGTGTTCAATATTTACTTGGATCAGAAATCTTCCCATTAAGAGTTCGTTCTTTTGGACAATCGGTAATTATGGTACTACATTTTGCCAATCAATATGGTAATTCTAAAGCCGTTCCAAAAATGCTTATTGCTATGGATAATTGTGGTGCTTTCTACTTTTTCGTGGGAGTTATGTGTGTAGCATTATTTTGGGCTTGGTTCTTCATTCCAGAAATTGCAGGCAGGTCCTTAGAAAGTATGGAAGAAGTGTTTAGCTTACCTTGGTATATTATTGGTCGTAGAGGGGCACAATTATGTCCAGATCATTCAGAATTGAATAAAGCTACTCATGAAACTACCGATGAATTGTTGATGGAAAAGCATAGTGTAGAACAGGTTGAAAATGTTGCTAAACGTGCTTAATGTTTATGTCTATTTATAAATGAATGATTAGTAATAAGTGTAGGAGGAGTAGGAGGGTGAAGAGGAAGAGGAAGAGGAGTCTTGATAACAGTGTAGACAGGAGGAGGAGACCACATAATCTTGAGTGTAAAGGAGAGTAGGGTATTCTGAATTAATCCCCTGGCTATCGTCAATGGTGTGGCCTTCAAAGTCAAAATCAGCTACTACTTCTAAATACATTTATTAAAATACATTAATTATTAGGTTTCTTATTTGCACCTTGTGGTTTATTGACGAACGGCCTTTTCTTTCCGTTTTCATTCTTTTCATTCTTACCTTCATTCTTACCTTCATTCTTACCGTTAGCTTTATTATCTCCCTTCTTAGGTCTATCAATAGCAGGACGGTGAACACTAAGAGTAGACTCAGTAAACTGATGACCCAATGGTTTGGTTGGCAATTGAGTATCTCCTTCTTTAGCTTTCTCTAATTTTTCAATCTTTCTTGTCAATACTCTGACTTTAAACTCGTACTTCTTTTCAATATTTTGCTTTTCTTTAGCCATTTGAGTTTCAAACTCTTTCTTCAAGTTAGTTATTTGTTCTTCATAGATTTGTTTAACTTCTTCACTTCCTTTAGATTCATCACCTGTCCGGACTTTTTCGTTGAATTCTTGCTCTGATTTCTGTAATTTTTCATTCATTTCTGCTTCTAATTGAACTCTCCTTTCGGAAATACTTTTCTCCAATTCTGATACTTTAGCATTATACTCATTTTCATACTTGGTCTTTATTTCATCTGGTGGTGCTTGTTGTTGTACTTCCTTAAGCTTTTTGTTGAACTCATCTTCTAATTGATTTCTAAGATTGATTTTTTCACCATTGAATTGAGCTTTTAATCTTACAACTTCTTCTTCAAGTTCTTTACTGTTGTCTTTTGGAGTTTGCTTGTTTGCTGCTTCTAATTGTAACTCTAATGATTTTTTATTATTTTCAGCTTGTTCATTAACCAGTTTTAATTGTGATTCTAATTCTTGCTTTTCCTTAGTTAATTTTTCAACTTTTTCACTTACTGCAGCATCAGCATCAGCAGATTTGATTTGTTCAGTTTTCAGTTCTTCAAGTTGTTTTTCAAGTTCTTTATTCTTGTTTCTATGAGCTGTAAGTTTGGTTCTGAATTCGGCTTTAAGGTTTTCAAATCTTTGCATCATAGCAGATAATTCTTCATTATTTCCTAATTGTGCTTTAAGTCTTTCATTTTCCTCAGTTAAAAGTCTTACTTGTTGATCTTTCAACTCATTATATTCCACATTGGGTTCTTGAGGGCTGATATTGTTATTAGCTTGGAATTCACGTAATTGAAGTTGTAATTGTTGAATTTCTTCTGAAAATTTAGAGTTTTCGTTCCTTAAAGTAGTGTTACTTTCTCTCAAAATATTCAATTGCTGTAACTGTTCCATGATTCGATCATGTTCCGTATTGGCATCATCAAGAGCAACAGACGTTGAATGTAACTTAATTAATTGAGATTTAGCAGCTTCTAATTCAACAGAAACTGAATTTAATCGTTTTTCAAGTCTACTTTTCTCATCAATTGCAAATGTTGCCTTGGCTTCATTTGATTCTTTTTCACGACGTAAATACGAAATAACTTCTTTCAAATCTCCATCTTGTGAAGGTTCTGAAGATTCAGGATTATGTTTGGTCAACTCCAATTGATTAAGTAATATACTATACTGATCTTGAAGTTCTCTAATCTTTGCATTAGAAACTTGTAACTCTTCTGATACTGAGTCTTTTGCATTTTCAACAATTTCATTTTTACTTGCAAGTTCCTGTTTAGTCAATTCCAAATCCTTTTGTAATTGATCGATTTCAGATTGAACGGCTTCGTTATTGGACTTCATTGTGAAGTATTGATGTGTAAGCTTTTCATTCTCCTCTAATTTCTCTTGATACTTTGATTGAATAGAATTTGTCATGTCAACTTGTGATTGAAGCTCTACATTCACGGTATCAAGACGTTTTTGGTAATCTTCTTGTAAATTATCGTAAGAAAATGCCTTTGCTTTGAATTCCTGTAATTTAGATTGCATTTCTTGAGTTTTCTCGGTGTAAGAAGCCTCAGATTGTGAGATTTGACTTTTAAGTTCATTAACTAAGGTATTAACGTTATCCACTTCGGTTTTAAGTGATTCATTTTCTTTCAAAAGTATTTCATATTTATTAGAAGCATCTTTCTTGAAATTTTCAAATGATTCAGTTGCATTTGCAAGAGCAGATTCTGCTGCCTGAGCAATTTTCGTAAATTCAGTAACTTGTTCATGGGCTAATTGCAATTCTTTCTTTAAATGCTCGTACTCCATGACGAATCGTGACTTTTCACTTGAATCAAATTGTTCAGAATCTTCAGAAATGATTTCACGAGTTTTAAAAGAATTCAAATTGTTGATTTGTTCTTTCAAGGACTCAATTTCTCTGGTTTTTTCAGTCAATGAATATTTGGATTCAAGTAATTGTCGACTAAGATCATTAAACTGTTCTAACTTGGCATTTTGTGCACTTAATGCCAAGTCTGACTGGTTCAGTAAAATCCGAATTCTTTCTTCCTTCTCTAAAATCGATGTCTTCAATTCTTTGTACTGTTGTTCCAATTCCAATGACCGTTTCCTTATTTCTTGGTTTACGGTATCTTTTTCACTGACTATAGCCTGTAAGTTCTTAAGATATTCATTCAAGTTAAGTTTATCTGATCTAAGTTGTTGTAATTCGTCTTTCAATGCATTCTGTGAAGAATTGGCAATTTCTACTTGAGTTTTCAAGTTGGTGATCTCTATTTGGTCAGAAGTCAATTTTGACTCGACGTTTCTTAATTCGTTGGATTTATTGACAAGTGCCAGCTCTTGTTTAGAGACTTGATCTTTCCAAAATTTAATATCGTTTCTGAGATGGTCAACTTCTTTGGTCACTGCCTGTAGTGAGTGTTTGGTTGTTTCGTAACGAGTTTGTGATAAATCAGTATCGTGTTTCATATTCGATAAGCTCAATGCCAAATTATTCTTTTCATCTTTAACATCGTTTAATTTTGTGGTCAATTCACCAACGGTTTTACTAGACTGATCTTGAAGTTGTTTAAGAGAGTTTTCGGTCTCCAGCAACTTCTTCTTCAAGCCTTCGTTCTTTTGAGTCAAATTATCAATTTCTGAGTTGGAAATTAACTTGTTGGATCCAGGGTTTATGCCCTTGAGTAAATCACGTTCTCTTTCAACGGCTTCATACCTGAGAGAGACGCTATCTAACTCTGATTGAAGAGTTAATATAGCATCTTTTGCTTCTTCAATAGCAGCAGCTTCAAAACCTTTAGCTTCTTGTTCTTTATTTTCAAGTTGTCTTGTAAGTTGGCGAATTACTGTAATAAGTTCTTGATTCTTCTGTTGCAATTCAACAATATTGGCGAACCCTAATAATCTTTCAGAGATAAGCTTATCTGAATCAGACTCTTCATTACCGACATTTCCAGACTTAGCAAGAATATTCTCAATAGCTTTTCTTTCTGCTGAACTTAATGGATCCTCATTACTGTCACGGACTTTAGAGTAAATCAAGTAGTAGCATAATTGTTTACCTAAATCTTTTGATAGTTGTTTGACAGAAGTAAGTTCATTCTCGTACTCGGAAAGTCTAGATTTGAGACGATTAGATTCTTTGATACCTTCAGTTTTTTCAAATCTGATGGTTTCAATCTTACCAAGCATTTCCCTAAGTGAATTTTCATAAAACTGAATTTGTTCACGGTAATTAGCAATTGCTGGTTTCTTTGACTCTAATTCGGCAACAAATAATTGAAGTTGATCCAGTAATTTTTCTTTCTGAGATCTTTCCAACACAAGTTGCTTCTTAATGTGATTGAATTCAGAGTATAATGCTGAAAGTGAAATACCACTATTGTTATTAGCAACTACAAGTTCAGCGGAATTGGTTAATTTAGGTAATTCAGTTTCTTTATGAAGTTCAGCATCTAAAACTTCCTCTGTACGTGTCAACTTCTCTTCAAGGAAAACAACTCGTTCAGTTTTCTCGAATAATTCCCGTTCGAGATGTTGAATTGAATCACTTAATGAACTTTTAAGTTCTTCGGTATATGATTCAAGTTGTTCAATACGTTCTAGTCGTTCATTAGATTGAATTTGTGTTACTTTAATCAATTCGTCTTTACTATTGAGTTCTTTAACGTACTTGATTTTTTCAACTTCAAGTGAAGACTCCAAGTTCGAATTTCTCAGTACCAGTTTTTCAATCTTCGATTGAAGTTCATTGAGCTGGTCTTCTTTTGATTTCAAAATACGTTCTAGAGACGCCTTACTTGATGTGAGTGAAGAAATCTTGTTAGAATTCGTTAAGAATTCAGTTTCCTGTTTCTTTATCAAATCAGTAAATCTTGACTGTACTGATTTCAATTCTTTTTCATACCAATCCTTCTGATTCTTTACATAAGTCAATTCGTTAGTTGATTTTGATAAATCAACTTTGACGGTGAATTTCTCGTTATTCAATTCGCTGAGCTGGTTGCTTATTTCGTTGATTTTCTGACTATATTCGATATTTGACTGAGTCAATTTATGATTTGTTTCATTAAGTTTACGAATCTCTTGATCTCTTGAAGTAATCGAAGAGTTATAGTTCAAGTCTACTTCAGAATTGGCGTGCTCTAACTGTTCAAGACGTTGATTGAGACTAGAGTTTTCTTTCTTCAATGAGTTTATGGTAGATACATGTAATTCGATTTCTGATGATAATGATTCATTTGAAGACGATAATTTAGTGTTTGATTCATTCAATTTTTCAACTTTCTTATTGAACAAGGCAAATTTCTTTTGCTGGACCTGATTTGTCTGTTCTTGATTAAGTTTCAAGAAAGATACTTCTGATTTCAAATCCTGGAATTCAGATGCTTTCCGACGTAAAACATCCATGACTGAATGATCGAAATCAGACGGCGTGAATCCCAAAAACGATGTCACCACGTCATTCTCGTCCGCTAATGCAATACTATCTGAAATTGGCTGTTTCTGATGAGTTACAGGTGAGCTATTCACTCCCACGTCTTTAGCTACCGTAAATGTTTTAGGTGTAGTTATTGGTTCGATATCTTTGAGTGGCGGAAGCGATTTCAGCGGAGTGGCAAATTGGCCTGGTCCCGATAAATGGTGAGAGAAAATTGCTGAGGTATTGATATCTGTTTCAACATCCGATGGGAAATGACCTGATTCAGCATTATTATCGATATTTTCATTGGTTTCATTAAAACTATTTTGATCTGTAGGTTCAACAGCGAGATTCTCGTCAGCAGGCGGTATTAAATTCTCCTGGTTCTCATCGGGTTCTTGATTTTCATCATCTACTTGACTTTCTTCAACTACGATAGAAGGAGGTTCTATTTGAGGCTGATTCTTAGAATCGGCCAAATCAGACTGCAGATGACTGCTTTGATCGGGAAAATCGTCACCGGGAATCTGTGCAGGTGAGTGAGGAGAATCCTGTGATTTATCGGTGTTTTCACTCATGATTTGTGCCAATCAATGGGTTTAGGTAATCGGTTAGAGAATTGAATAGTGCTGGTTGAAATTTATGTTTTGGTGTGCGGGTTGTATGCAGGATGTAGTGATTGATAAATTTGCAGCCATTGACAAAAGTTGAAGAGAACGTTGACAGCGAATGAGCGAAGCGAGAGAGAAGTTGTTAAGTGAATGTTGTTAGACATGGGAGTAGTTATGGTTAAGCGTTAAGCAAGAGTTAGAGGAATGGGATAAAAACCGCCGGACAGAAACTACCGGACAGAAACCACTAAAACAGTGAAAGCAATACCAGCTCCTTCAAATCTTGATAAACTCACTTTTGGCTTCCTACACCTTTCACAATTGGGACCATCTGTCTGGGGTCTTTGAGCGAGTTTCAGCTCTTTGAGTGAGTCTGAATTGGTATGAGTGCATATAAGGCAAGGGTTCGATATAACTACCAATAAACTACATACTCCCTAGATCCTAAATATAAAGAGAATGAAAATGTATACGTTGTACCATAATTACCAACTGTGCTGATGATTGACTGTGATTTCAGTTCAGGTCATGTACTTTGTCACTACTCTGTCTACTTTTTCTCAATTGCCCTATTGAGCCCTAATCCAGCGCACGTGCACGCATTCGCACTGCTGTCCCGTGTTTTTATGTGTGGTCGTGCGTGGCGCATTATCACCCAGTTTGAGGCAGAAAAAAATTTACCACTCAAAGTTTATTCTTCTTACTTTCATCATAGTATAGTTAAGTCAAGATGATTGAACCATCCTTAAAAGCTTTGGCTTCCAAATACAACTGTGAAAAATCTATCTGTCGTAAATGTTACGCTAGATTACCACCAAGAGCCACTAACTGTCGTAAGAGAAAGTGTGGACACACCAACCAATTAAGACCAAAAAAGAAGTTGAAGTGATCTATTCACGCCTATGCGAGTCATTATTGGGTTTATTTTCTTTCATTAACCTATAATAGAATCAAATGTATAATTTATGATTAGGCTAATAAACACTTACGTTAAACAGGAGTTGGATGATGGTCAGGACAGAAGAAGTAAGAAAAAGTAAAGTGATTGAATGAAGTGGAGTGAAAACAGTGGAACAGTGAAAAATAGTGGGTTCAACGAGCGACAGTGGGAACACATCTCAGTGAGATACTTCGAGTCTACTGAGCTTGCTAAACTCCAGAATTCACTATGGTCACTGTTCACTGAAGTTACTAGACTATCAGCTGATACCAATTGAGCAAATATCAGTTGTGTCGTATTTGATCATTACTTCATTACTTACTTCTGTATTTCACTGACCTGAATCCACAAACTCAGATGTAGATCCCGTAGACTGTCGAAACGGTGAACCAAATATGCAGACCGAAACCGTAGACTCCGATTATCTTGTCGTATACGTCGACATAATTTTTCACTTTTGGTGTACGGGTGTAGCACCTGTAGTTACTAAGGTTAACATCAGTTAGTATTCTAGCAAGTAGATATGACGGTACTGGAAAGCCAGAATCAGCTTCCCCTCGTATACCCTTACCCTCATACTCCCTTACCCCATTATCACCATACTACAGTGAGTGGATGTAACCTTGGCTTAATAATGGCCATGCTCGTTTCGGTCCACCTTGCGGTCGACGCAATTCTCGACCCGATTTCCGTCGACGTCGCTCGTTTCGCACCTCTCGCTCGCCCCAATGGCTGGACCTTTTGGTCGACGCAATTGGTCCACGTCTCGCACCGGTTGCGGTTCGTGTCCAGCAAAATCAACCCATTTCTGACGCTTTCAATAATAACATATTTTACTTATAAATATACCCCTTTTCAAAACAATCTAACATCATTTAAATTGTTAACTATTAATTACAGTTTGGTTTCTTATTTCATCCTTTTCCCCGAATTATCGATAATCATTTTTTGGTAATTCCAATTATGAATGACGATAATTTTGTATCAGATCTGGTTGATGCAATGAAGCCAACACTTCAACAGAAACGTCAAAATAGTAATTCAAATCATATGACAAATTCAAATAAGAGAATCCCAAATCCTTTACAAATGCCATTATCAATGCAAAATTTACCCGATTATTCAATGAGTCCATCAACTCCATTAAATTCAGTTGGAATTTATCAGCAAAATTCTTCACAAATAATTTCAAATTCATCACCAATTAATAATTTAAATATAACAAATCAAACCACTGAACAAATCTCTTCACCAAAGATTAATAGAAATATTAAAAAGAATTATTTAAATCAAAAAACTCCAACTCCTTCTGCATATGAAGTTCCATCGAGTCCAAATATTACAAATCAAAATTTAGATCTGCCAGATTCAAATCAAACTGATGAAAATTCACAATCTCAACAACATTTACATCAACAAGTTGAACAAAAACAAATTGAACAACTGCAACAACAACAAAGAACAATGTCTGAAGAAGAACAACAATTAGCAACTAAATTAAAAGATACTTATAAAAATATAGTAAATTATGAAGAAATTGTTCAAAAAAGTTGTATTGAAATTACAATAAAGATAAATCAAATAACTTCTTCTTCAACAAGTTCAAATCCAATGTATTCATCAATAAATTCTTCTAAAACTTCAGAATTATCAAATGATTTATGGACAGTTTATCATCATAATATTAATCTTTTAGATAATTATTATGATTTTTTAGTAACAGCTTTAAAACCTTCAGCAAATCAAAGTCAATTTAAAACCGGTAAAAATATTGTGGATTTATATAAAATACCTCGTAGAATGTGGGTTTATGGAATCGTTGGATTCTTAGAAGTTTTGAAAAATATAATTAATATTTTTCAAGATCATGAAATTTGTCTGTGCTTTATTGCTTATTGCTTCAATATCATTTCAAATTTAACTGATCCAGTTCTAGAAATGGAAGGTTGGTGGTGTGAAAAATTAGGTGATTTATCTAGAATGGCAATTGCTTTATACTCATCAAGATTTATCGATTGGAAAATTAGTGCAGAATATTGGTATCATATCTCAATGAAAACTTTATATGGACATGGGAAAATTTATTATCATATGTGTACAGTTCAACAAGATAATTTAGATGCTCTTGTTAATATTGGGAAATCAGTTATGTGTCGTGATCCATTTGTTCCAACTCAACAATATTTAAGATTAGTGGTTGAAAATATTTGTACTCAAAGAAACATATTATCATTATTAGAGTTACCGATAATTGATTTTATTAAAATTCACAAGGTTCTTTTGAGTATCTACAACAATAATAATTCCAATTTAAATGATAATTCAAATCAACCTGATACAATACATGATACTCAATTACAATATGGAATTGATTTAGTTACAAGATATAGTTTAACATTTGGATCTGATTCAAATGGTTATAATTTTTTCACAAGAACTTTATATGCACCATCAGGGATGCCAAATGATCCAAATCATCCATATTATCTTCAACAACAACAACAAAGTAGTTCAGCAAATACCATTGAAAAAATGAATTTTTGGTTTAATAAAGGACCACTTTTCGCTCTTGCAAATATAAATCATTTACTGGGATTTGGAGATGCAAAGAATCCATTCGCTAAGATATTTCAATTACCTGAAGCTTTAAAAGAAAGGAAAGATAAAAAAGATCGTAAAAGAAAATCAAGAACTGGTTCAGGAATTGATGATTTAAGTAAAATTGATAATAATTCAGTTGATGGTCAAGCAATCACTGCACTTGATTTAACTGTAAATGATTGGTTTTATTGTTTAAATTATATAAATAAGTCAGTTTTGGAATTATCTTTTAGAATTCTTAATAGTTATCTTATTGGTCCAAGACAAGCATCAACATGTCATATTGTTGTTTGGCTTTATTTTCTTATTGCAGTTGGTGAAGCATCAAATCGTGTAATTAATTCAAAAAATATGTTCCTTTGGTTATTCAGGAAATTATTCCCTTGGGAACTGTTGATAAACTACCTAAATTCATTTTTAACAGTTATTAAAAATAGTAGTAAATTAAGTGATTTATGTCGAAAATATTTAACTGAACATCCAAATTATATTCAACATTTTAATGAAAATGAATTTTTACCAGAAGTTTGGAAATGTTGGGGTACTTTATGGTTTGATAGTATTTGTGATAAAAATGATTTTAATGATTTGGAATCAGCAGGAGTTTCAAATCCAAATATATTCGATTTACCAATTTGTGGAACTTCACCAATTGTTAGTATGACAAATGATAAAAAATCAAAAGATTGTCTGGAACATGATAATGATGAAAGAATTGTTAGAATATTATTATTATCAAGATTTTTAGCTGATAATTATAATTTTGGATTAGTAAGAACTGGTGAAGGATTTAAATTTGATTCAAATATTTATAATGATATTGATTTATTAGTAAGTTCAGATCCAAATCAATCAAATATTCCATATTCAGCAATTGAAGAATTTTTATTTAGTGATGGAAGATTAGTTCAAAATAATTTCTTGATTCCAATTTCACCTGAAAATTTAATTGATACAACTCAAACAAATTCATTATCATCATTTGAAAAAGATGATTTATGGTTTAAAATTAGTCAAAGACCTAATTATAATAATTATAATGCTGAATCTGATGAAATTATTGATTTAGGTGATGAAATAGCTGAAGAAGAAGAATTAGAAGGTTATGCCGATTCTGAATATGATGAAGAAGATTTTTCTGGTGGTAAAATGAATGATCATGAATTTTATCATAATCAAAGACATCAACAAGCATTACAACAACATCATGAACATCAAACATTTGAAAATAGTTTAGATTCTGAACCAACTACCAAGGTTAATATTGAAGGTAATTTAGGTGATAGAATGGATAGTAATATAACTTATATTACACTTGATACAAATATTTGGTTAAAACATTGTGGAAGAATATTTAAATGTATTAGAAATGGAGTTTTCAAAATTCTGATACCATTAATTGTTTTTCAAGAATTAAGATCATTAAGAAAATCAGCAGAAGCAACCATTGCAGATGCTGCAACAAGATCAGTTATAATTATAAGAGAATTATATTTAACAAGAGAGATATTACCATTAAGATTTGATGGAACTGTTGCAAGTGACATTAATGAAACAACCGAATTTGAAAATAATTCAAATTGGAGAACAAGTGTTGATGAAACTATCTTAAATTCTGTTAATGAACATGATGAAATAGGTAGAAAATTAATGAAAGGACTCAACTTGGCATTAAATGGTCCCATTGATGGTAATGGAGATACCATTATTTTAAATACTAAAAGTGCAAAAAACTTTAGATATTGTATATTAGTTACTGATGATCGAAATATGAGATTACGTGCTAAAACAATTGGTTTAGTAAGTTTTCAAAGTAAATGGTTATTTGGTCAATTAGAATCAGTATTTGGAGACAAATGCATTGATTAGTTTATAGCTGCATTAGCATATTACGATAAAAAGTGTAGAGATCAGAGCGGTATAGATGGAGAAGATGGGGAGTAAATGGTGAACTAGAGTGAAGGTTGCACCAGAAAGACGGTTGGCTGCTGAGTGTTGAGCTCACCTTCGGTCTTCAAGTCGTTTCAGGACCTGTCAAGTTCCTGTCAAGTTCCTGTCAAGTTCCTCAAGGTCACTACAATCGAGATCTTCACTACAATCCACATACCTTCAGACTACGGTATCTTCCGAACTGAAATAACACATATGACACTTACGTAATATCTACTGTTTCTGTTTTGTTCCAGTCCTGCCACATCTATAAATAGACGTTCTTGTGTCATCTTCACTTCTGAAACACCTCATATCATTTCAAAACCGTTCCACAGGGGCTCATGTTTGGCGTAAGCCAACAACTAACAACAACTAATACCAACTAACAACCGTCTAGAGCATGCAATGGCTTTAACCCTGTAACCATCAACCATCCCTCCCCACGTTATTTCGCGTATGTAAAGTATAAAGTTTACTTAGATTTTTTGCAACCAATTCCCAAAGCGGTAAAAATCGCCCTTTTTGAAAGGCACTATTTGCAACACGAATGTTTTACCGTAAAATTCTGGCCCCATTGCAGGAGTTGAATGAGGTCGGTTGCAAGTTGCAGCAGATGACGTTTGCAAAGTGGTAGAAGCATTGACACGATTGTTCTTTCAGGGGAAATTTTTCAGTCAAGTATAAAAGTTGGCAAGTTGCAAGAATTATATAGAAAATTATATTCTCAGTTCATTACACTCCTTTAGTCAATCCTGACACTCTAGTCGCTCCTTACTCTCCTTTCACCTTACTCTAGTCAATCCTTACTTTGTCTTCCTACCTTAGTCAATCCTTACTTAAGTCTAACTCTACTCTTCCTACTTTTTACAATGAAATTATCTCTTATATTTGCTATTTTATCTTTAGCTGTTGCTTCTCCAGTACCTGAAATCACCACCGTTTACACCACCAAGATTGTTACTGTTACCGCTGGTGGTTCTGTGGCCACAGACCCAATTCCTACCGTGGCCTCACTGGATATTATCAATCCAGGCACCGTTGGTACTGAAACTACTTCTACTACACAAGTAGCCACTCCAACTACTACATCTATTCCAACCACTTCAACAACTTCCACCGGTACCACGACTTCTTCAACTTCTACTTCGTCTACTTCTACTTCCACTTCCAGTCCGTCTTCTTCTTCAAAAGCTGGTCAAGGTACTTATTACTCAACCGGTTTGGGTGCATGCGGTGTAACTTCTGTTGATACCGATTATATTTGTGCTATTTCACACTCTCTCTACGATGCTAACAATGCCAATGGAAATCCAAATGATAATCCATTGTGTGGTAAAAAGATCACTGCAAATTATCAAGGAAAAACCGTGGAAGTAACAGTAGTTGATCGTTGTGAAGCTTGTGCTGAGAATGATTTAGATTTTTCACCTTCGGCCTTCTCTCAAATTGCTGATCAATCTCTAGGTAGAATTGACATTGACTGGTCATGGTCTTAAATGAAGTAGCTAAACTTCAAACGAACATTAACAAAAAATTACAGTATATATAAAAACAGTTAAATCAATACATAACTAGCCAATACAACGAACGACTGCCGTTTCTATTCTGTATTCTGTAGATCAACATTCATAATCTGTATTCAATCCGACGTACGGACTCGACTCATCCTCACCAACGACATTCGACTACTCCAAGTTTAGGAGGGTTGGCCAACTTTATCAACACTAAGGTCGTCTACAATCAAGTCGTATAAAGATTTACTATATTATTATTTATGACTATATTCTTCGTCTTTCGTCTTTTGTCTTTCTCTTCACCTTTCCTCCTCCTTTTTCCTCCTCTTTCTCCTCCCCTTCTACTTCACCAACAGGTCAAGTAACGTAAACTGTTTCACCAACTCCTTGAGCCCCGTGTGTGTAATACCATCATCTACCCCAAGTTTTTGTGTTTCCACCAACACATCTCTTTTGATTACTCCAACAATCAACCGATTAAAGTGATTCATTAAATCTCTTATTTGACGAATACTTGGCTTGTATGATGGTCCCATAGATAAGAGGACGGCAGTTACTAAATGGAATACTGGAACCAAAAACTCATAGTAAGAAATTATATTTTCATTCTCTTTACCTGAAATCTTTCCATTAAGACGAAGTGGTATATCAAGGGAAAGACTAATGGTAACATCATTATTATTCTGTTCTTGGAATTTATTACCATTTTCTCTCGATAACACAACATCATTTATATTAAGTTTCAAATCAAGTCCAAGATCGGGATCAACCTGTAAGAACTTAAGCTGTTTTAATATTGGGAATAATTCATTTTGAATAAGTTGTGATGCTCCCATTCTCGTTTGTGCAATTCTAACAAGTAAATATAATGTACACTTGAAAGCTGTTAATTCATATAATAGAGTTTCAACATTGATCCCGACATTTGAATCTTGATTCTCGATTCCACACATACTCAAGGTTTCATCTGTTCTTTTAATTGACCTCACCAACAACAGTAATGAATTGTTCCTGATCATCATATCTAAGATCAACTCACTCTTGTTACTAGCAGATAAATGAGTGAGCGATTCAAGAAATATTATAGATGTGATTCGTGGTGATCCTTCAGAGTAAATAGAATCGTTACAGATGATATCAATGAATTTCTTATCCATAGTTTTGAAGATATTCATCACTTGCAGTAAAAGATTAGAATCACCAAAGATTTTCTGAATGAATTTGTTTGATAAAACATATAAATCAGATCTCAAATTGGGTGTTGAATTCGAACAAATTATACCACTAATACAAGTTTTGAAAAGTGGGATTAACTTTTCAACAAATACTAGATTATTTTCAGTCTTTTCAGTTTCTTCATAAGCATCAAATAATAAAACACAAAGTGAAATCAATTCTTCTGCAAAAGATATATCATTTTCAAAGTAGTCATTGATTTTTGGTAAAACTAATTGCAAAATTTCAAGAATGAAATCTGATTTTTTATCAATTGTACCATCAGATGTCAAGACTTGAATTACTTGAACCCACGAATGAAGACACGATAATTGTGATTTTTTAACGTCACTTGCAATTAAATATTTAGTCAAGAATTCCTCGATTTTGTTGGCTTCTTCCATTACTTCAGTTGCAAATGTAATTTTTGACTCTTGCGTAATCAAAGATTTGGAACTGTTACAACAAATGATTTTATAGATTTTTGATAATACCGGCTCCTCATTAGATTCGTAAGCTTGTTGTTCTTGTTGTGTTTTACTCACAATCAACAGTAACTTGTACTTGGTAGATAATTCTTCGTATTTATAGCTTTCAAAATTGTAAAACTTATAGTTTAAAATATCTAAAAACTTCAATATCTTTGGTGATCCGTCCAAGAACTCGTTTCCGTTCAAAAGTAAGTCAATGTAAGAGTTTTTCTTGGTAATTGAATCAACATCATGAAATTCTAACGATAAATACTGTAAAATAGAATTTCTATGGTTTATGAAGCATAAAAACGTCTGTAGATTTAAATTATTATTGATAAAATCATTAGTGTTGTCGTCAGTTAAATCACCATCGAATTTGCCCTGATACCATACTGTGAACGGATCAATCTTGGGCTGACACGTAATGAGTCGGCTGAATAAATCATAGCCTGAAACATTTCTCAAGTAGCTCAATGTACTTTTGGATGAAATGGTACTACGACACAATTTAATGAGAATTTCAAGTATCAAAGACGATAATTTAGCAGGTCCAACATCTATGGTACGGGTGTACCCATTAGAGTAGTCAATTTCCGAAAGTGAATCTAAACTGAAGTTAAGTAACTTGAGTAAACACACTAATAGTTTTGGATCAACCAGGTGATCAAGATGTAAGATCCCACCTCTGATTTGGTAACCCAAAAGAAAGTGAGAAACAGATATCTCAGAGTCAATGGCAAGATTATCGTTCAAGAAATTCAAGATATTAAACTTGACCTTCAAGTCGCTATCGAAATTATCTAATTGTTCCACGAACGAGTACTTAATTATCTCTGAATCATCGAGGGTTTCGAATACAGTAAGAAGTCTATTTTTATTCAATAAAGGATCAGCCGATGAAGTGACCTTCGAAATAAAGTACTGTGACTTACTTATACGACCCAAGATCTTCACAGCAAGATTAGCAATTTGTAGGTTGGAACTTCCAACATACAACGCCAAATTTGCAACACTGGATAAATTGAAAAGAAGTAACTCAAAAAAATCATTTACATCGGGAATTCGAGTATCGGATTGTGGTAAATGATCGAATATACTCGTTGGTGTAAGTAATGCAAGACTCATATTAGTACCAAAACTTGGTCTGGCATTTGAACGAGTTTGACTATCTCTATTTTTCAAAATCGGTAATAATCTTTGGAAGAACGTCTTTTGGGTGTAAATGATTTGATCAAGCACAATCAATGACCTATGAACGAGTGAGGAAATCTTGATATTATCATTGACTTGTTCTGAGCCAAAGTTGATGTTTTCGAATAACGTATGGTTAGCTTTTTCCTCAAACAAATAGTTTAACACCGCAAGAGAATGGTGAAGTTTAACAAAGATTTGATAATTCACTCGATTGTCACTACTATCCACGAGATTATCGAGATTAATAAGTCCAGGAAGAATCTCCGGTGCTAAATCATTGACAAAAGGCCAATCAACTTCTTTAAGTGACTGAATCACAATATCCAAAACCGTCAGTTGAATGTTATACTTACTTTCTTGATCATCTCTTAATTCACAAGACTTAGCAAATACTTCCAAGAGTAAATACTCCATGTATGGCCAGATTCCAACGCTATTATGTAATCTATAACCAGAACCTAAATCTGGTGGATAGAGAAGTGAGTAAGTTCTGAATGCCTTATTTGTATCGGACAATGGCGTTAAAAGTTTTTTAAGAAGTTCAACAAAATTACCAACTTGTGAAATATGAGTTAAGTTAATTTGAAATCCCTGGTTAATTTTAACCTTCTTATTCTGGTACTTGAGTTGAAATGGTGAAGACTCTTCTGCTTCTTTACCTGTGAATTGGGAAGCTTCATTTAAACTTTGACAAAACCAACGATCAACCAATTCCCATACTTTATATCTCATCTCCAAATCATCATCTACAAAAGCACCAAGAAAGTCCAAAAGAAGGTTTATCAAGATAGTTCTATTCCCATCATCAATAACCACATTTGGAGATTCAATTTTAGCATTATGAGAGTTATTTGAAGACATGCTGAATTGAATAGTTTGACTTGAAATAATCAAATTATCAAATTTTAAGAATCCTTGAATGATAGGGTTAAATCTGGTAAAAAGGATCTTTTTGATTTCCCGACCACGAACCCCGTCAACAGGAAGGTTTTTAACTAAAGAAGATATCAATTGAATAAATCCCGAGATGAAAACTACTGAATCTTCTGAAAGTTCAATCACGATTTTATCTGAATCATTTTCTGAATCTCCAGCTTTCAACGATGACGATGAAAATAAGAAATCTTGTTTCTTTTGCTGTTGTTTCACCTGATTTATCAAATCCACTTCAAAATTTTCTACAAGTGAATTTATGTAGTAATTTAAAGAATCCACAATTGAATCAATTGATATTTTCGTATAGTCGTTCTTCTTTAACGAATTACTATTATTATTAGCCAAAATCTCCCAAATCTTACAACTTATATCACCATTTCCTGAAGCCAATGATCCTAACACCAAACAAAACGTTGCACTTATCAAAGGTGAAGTGTTATTACTTAATCCCCAATTTATAAGACCTGTAAGATCAGATTCATTTTCTTCCCATAATAGACTTGAAAATTCAGGTCTGTCATTGTACAAGTAAACAATTGATAAGTAGAATCTTTCCAAATCTGATCTGATTGAAATTTCATCCAAATCCAATCCGCCACTATCGACGTTATTATGATTTCTTGAAGATGATGATTTTTCAAGGCTATTAGTGAACTGGTCGTAGTCATCATCTTTCAATGATTCATTGTCGTTCTTGGACGAGAGTACGTTTTTCTTCTCCAGTTCTTTCCTGTTGATTGAAGATAGTAAGAAATCCTCTTCATTATCTCTTAATGATGTGAGTATTATGGCAGCATTAGTAATGAAATTAGCATAAAAATCATGATAAAATGGAATCAAAAGTGATTCACTAAATGATGCCGAAATTGTATGAGTAGAATTATCGCCTAATTTTGCAGCATTTACAAGTCCTGATTTCAAGAATTCTTGGCTTGAATTATGAGTGAATTTAACTGGAGAATACGAAGGGAAAGTTTTCTGAAGTAAAGAACGGAAATCATAGAGGTTATTCCATTCTAATGATTTTTGAGTAGAAACTTTGGCAGTAAATGCCGTTATGCAAAGAATTGATTCCATTACTCCGTAGTTAATAAGAATATTAATATACTTGACGATATCATCTTTAAAATCATATTTTGAAATTCTAGATTCGTGTTGTTTGCACCAACCAATGAATCTGGTTAAAAAAATAAGATAAATCACCGTCTCATAAGACAGAATTGTAGATTTAGATAAGTCAATCTCTTCAGGATCTCCAAGTTTCTGGTAGTCACTGTTGATTTTACTAACTATCTGAGAGTATAATTTAGCCATGGACAGTTCATCACTTTCAATATTGTAAAGCAATCTGTAAATGGCAGGTAAGTAGTGAATAATTAAATTATCATTGGAAGCTAATTTCTTGGTCATAAACTCGAGAATTTGATTGAACCGACCAAGATTATTATCATTATAATTATTAACATATGAGTATAACATTGAACCAAGTAATTCATGACAGGAGAAAAGTGACAGTTTCATATACAAGATCGAATCAACAAACACCACATTATTTATATCACTAGTTACTTTCTGTTTATCGACCAAATCCTTGATGATTTCAGTGATACTATAAATTTGATCAAAACTTGATATTATATTGTTAAATATTTCATTTGGATTGGAAGTAACAAGATTTAAACTACTAGATTCAATCAAGTAACCCATAATGTTTAGAATATAGTTATATCTATTGAAAAACGCCAATTTCCCACCATCTTGAAGTCCAATGCTGTCATTGGAAGAGATATACGATAATAATTCAGCACTACATAATTCATCTAAATTCAATTGTGTAGATACAGAAATTGCCGTCTCAAGAAACGGACGATTGAATCTAAACTCATCTCCATTGTTAAGAGTGATTAGTTTGGTTTCTTCATTGGATATCTGTAATTTATTTCTTGAAGTATCATTTTTCAGAGGTATGTTCAAAAGACCTTTTAAATCCTCCTTTAACTCTGCAAGAAGCGACTCTGGCACCTCCTGCAGGAACCTGATGGCATTATAGCATTCGCGGAACGGTTCTTGGTCCCAGTGAAGTGTCATTGAATTTTAGAGGTTTTTGTGAATGTAGAAATGTAGAAATGTTTTGAAAAGTTTGATCGCAGGTCGTGCGTTTGGCGCTACCATGGGCGCTACCAACGAGAAGAGGAATGGACAGAGAGAGAAGAAGAGAGGGAAGAGAAGGGACAGAGAAGAGAGGAGAAAGAGGGAAGAGAAGAGTGAAAGGAGAAGAAGGAGAAGACAGGCTTAATGTGTCAAGGGTTTCAAGGGTTCCAGAGCTTCAAACTTTTCGAGGTTTCCAGAGTTTTCACTTTAAGTACTTTGACTGAGACATGGTTTAGCAGCTGATACTGACAAACGACAACACGATCACCATTGGCTCAGTCACATCCAAATATGATTCTCGTGGTACCCTGAAAGCTTCTATGTGGTGTAGACAAGGTACTTGCCGTTTGTGCTGGTTGGTTGGCATGGCAATTGGTGATGGTTTTCCTAGCTTTTTTTGCAGCCATTGGCAGCCATTGGTTGAGTACACTAGTAGCTTCAACTGCACATTTACAACGGGGACTTCTTTCGTAGCTCTGGGTTTTGGCCTTTACAATAAGACAAGATGGCAGGATTGATTTTAGAATTGATTTTTGATGTTGTATCATTTCGTTAATATCTACGTTCATTTACATGTACTTTTGGCCCTCTCATCTGTTCCTCCGACATCTCCTTCTCCTTCTCCTTCTCCTTCTCCTTCTCCCTCTCCCTCTCCCTCTCCCCCGCCCCGTCCAGCTCCCGCGCGTTCGCCTCTCCCTCGCTCTCGGCCTTCCCCCCCGCCTCACTCTCGACCACCGCACTCCCCCCCTGCCGCGCCCGCGCTCCGATACCTCGCCCCTC